>CANHQG010000007.1:0-553012 GCA_947462335.1 Harmothoe impar | reverse complement strand
TTACAGGAGTATACATACCATATAAACCATATATAACCGTTGATACACAGAGTAGATGGCCCTGTATAAAGCATGTGTATCAACGGATGTATATGTATAATCCAGTGTCGAAACTTGCTGTGTTGATACATACAGAGTATACATACCATATAAACCATATATAACCGTTGATACACAGAGCAGATGCCCTGTATAAAGAATGTGTATCAACGGATGTATATGTATAATCCAGTCTCGAAACTTGCTGCGTTAATACATACAGAGTATACATACCATATAAACCATATATAACTGTTGATACACAGAGTAGATCCCCTGTATAAAGCATGTGTATCAACGGATGTATATGTATAATCCAGTGTTGAAACTTGCTGTGTTGATACGTACAGAGTATACATACCATATAAACCATATATAAACGTTGATACACAGAGTAGATGCCCTGTATAAAGCATGTGTATCAAAGGATGTATATGTATAATCCAGTGTCCAAACTTGCTGTGTTGATACATACAGAGTATACATACCATATAAACCATATATAACCGTTGATACACAGAGCAGATGCCCTGTATAAAGCATGTGTATCAACGGATGTATATGTATAATCCAGTGTCGAAACTTGCTGTGTTGATACGTACAGAGTATACATACCATATAAACCATATATAACCGTTGATACACAGAGTAGATGCCCTGTAAAAAGCATGTGTATCAACGGATGTAGATGTATAATCCAGTGTCGAAACTTGCTGTGTTGATACGTACAGAGTATACATGACATATAAACCAAATATAACCGTTGATACACAGAGCAGATGCCCTGTATAAAGCATGTGTATCAACGGATGTATATGTATAATCCAGTGTCGAAACTTGCTGTGTTGATACGTACAGAGTATACATACCATATAAACCATATATAACCGTTGATACACAGAGTAGATGCCCTGTATAAAGCATGTGTATCAATGGATGTATATGTATAATCCAGTGTCGAAACTTGCTGTGTTGATACATACAGAGTATACATACCATATAAACCATATATAACCGTTGATACACAGAGTAGATGCCCTGTATAAAGCATGTGTATCAACGGATGTATATGTATAATCCAGTGTCGAAACTTGCTGTGTTGATACATACAGAGTATACATACCATATAAACCATATATAACCGGTGATACACAGAGTAGGTGCCCTGTATAAAGCATGTGTATCAACGGATGTATATGTATAATCCAGTCTCGAAACTTGCTGCGTTAATACATACAAAGTATACATACCATATAAACCATATATAACCGTTGATACACAGAGTAGATGCCCTGTATAAAGCATGTGTATCAACGGATGTATATGTATAATCCAGTGTCGAAACTTGCTGTGTTGATACGTACAGAGTATACATACCATATAAACCATATATAAACGTTGATACACAGAGTAGATGCCCTGTATAAAGCATGTGTATCAACGGATGTATATGTATAATCCAGTGTCGAAACTTGCTGTGTTGATACGTACAGAGTATACATACCATATAAACCATATATAACCGTTGATACACAGAGCAGATGCCCTGTATAAAGCATGTGTATCAACGGATGTATATGTATAATCCAGTGTCGAAACTTGCTGTGTTGATACATACAGAGTATACATACCATATAAACCATATATAACCGTTGATACACAGAGTAGATGCCCTGTAAAAAGCATGTGTATCAACGGATGTAGATGTATAATCCAGTGTCGAAACTTGCTGTGTTGATACGTACAGAGTATACATGACATATAAACCAAATATAACCATTGATACACAGAGCAGATGCCCTGTATAAAGCATGTGTATCAACGGATGTATATGTATAATCCAGTGTCGAAACTTGCTGTGTTGATACGTACAGAGTATACATACCATATAAACCATATAAAACCGTTGATACACAGAGTAGATGCCCTGTATAAAGCATGTGTATCAATGGATGTATATGTATAATCCAGTGTCCAAACTTGCTGTGTTGATACATACAGAGTATACATACCATATAAACCATATATAACCGTTGATACACAGAGTAGATGCCCTGTATAAAGCATGTGTATCAATGGATGTATATGTATAATCCAGTGTCCAAACTTGCTGTGTTGATACATACAGAGTATACATACCATATAAACCATATATAACCGTTGATACACAGAGTAGATGCCCTGTATAAAGCATGTGTATCAACGGATGTATATGTATAATCCAGTGTCGAAACTTGCTGTGTTGATACGTACAGAGTATACATACCATATGAACCAAATATAACCGTTGATACACATAGTAGATGCCCTGTATAAAGCATGTGTATCAACGGATGTATATGTATAATCCAGTGACGAAACTTGCTGTGTTGATACGTACAGAGTATACATACCATATAAACCAAATATAACTGTTGATACACAGAGCAGATGCCCTGTATAAAGCATGTGTATCAACGGATGTATATGTATAATCCAGTGTCGAAACTTGCTGTGTTGATACGTACAGAGTATACATACCATATAAACCATATATAACCGTTGATACACAGAGTAGATGCCCTGTATAAAGCATGTGTATCAACGGATGTATATGTATAATCCAGTGTCGAAACTTGCTGTGTTGATACATACAGAGTATACATACCATATAAACCATATATAACCGTTGATACACAGAGTAGATGCCCTGTATAAAGCATGTGTATCAACGGATGTATATGTATAATCCAGTGTCGAAACTTGCTGTGTTGATACATACAGAGTATACATACCATATAAACCATATATAACCGGTGATACACAGAGTAGATGCCCTGTATAAAGCATGTGTATCAACGGATGTATATGTATAATCCAGTGTCGAAACTTGCTGTGTTGATACTTACAGAGTATACATACCATATAAACCATATATAACCGTTGATACACAGAGTAGATGCCCTGTATAAAGCATGTGTATCAACGGATGTATATATATAATCCAGTGTCGAAACTTGCTGTGTTGATACATACAGAGTATACATACCATATAAACCATATATAACCGTTGATACACAGAGCAGATGCCCTGTATAAAGAATGTGTATCAACGGATGTATATGTATAATCCAGTCTCGAAACTTGCTGCGTTAATACATACAGAGTATACATACCATATAAACCATATATAACCGTTGATACACAGAGTAGATGCCCTGTATAAAGCATGTGTATCAACGGATGTATATGTATAATCCAGTGTCCAAAGTTGCTGTGTTGATACGTTCAGAGTATACATACCATATAAACCATATATAACCGTTGATACACAGAGTAGATGCCCTGTATAAAGCATGTGTATCAATGGATGTATATGTATAATCCAGTGTCGAAACTTGCTGTGTTGATACATACAGAGTATACATACCATATAAACCATATATAACCGTTGATACACAGAGTAGATGCCCTGTATAAAGCATGTGTATCAACGGATGTATATGTATAATCCAGTGTCGAAACTTGCTGTGTTGATACGTACAGAGTATACATACCATATAAACCATATATAACGGTTGATACACAGAGTAGATGCCCTGTATAAAGCATGTGTATCAACGGATGTATATGTATAATCCAGTGTCGAAACTTGCTGTGTTGATACGTACAGAGTATACATACCATATAAACCATATATAACCGTTGATACACAGAGCAGATGCCCTGTATAAAGCATGTGTATCAACGGATGTATATGTATAATCCAGTGTCGAAACTTGCTGTGTTGATACGTACAGAGTATACATACCATATAAACCATATATAACCGTTGATACACAGAGTAGATGCCCTGTATAAAGCATGTGTATCAATGGATGTATATGTATAATCCAGTGTCCAAACTTGCTGTGTTGATACATACAGAGTATACATACCATATAAACCATATATAACCGTTGATACACAGAGTAGATGCCCTGTATAAAGCATGTGTATCAACGGATGTATATGTATAATCCAGTGTCGAAACTTGCTGTGTTGATACGTACAGAGTATACATACCATATAAACCATATATAACCGTTGATACACAGAGTAGATGCCCTGTATAAAGCATGTGTATCAACGGATGTATATGTATAATCCAGTGTCGAAACTTGCTGTGTTGATACGTACAGAGTATACATACCATATAAACCATATATAACCGTTGATACACAGAGTAGATGCCCTGTAAAAAGCATGTGTATCAACGGATGTATATGTATAATCCAGTGTCGAAACTTGCTGTGTTGATACGTACAGAGTATACATACCATATAAACCAAATATAACCGTTGATACACAGGGCAGATGCCCTGTATAAAGCATGTGTATCAACGGATGTATATGTGTAATCCAGTGTCGAAACTTGCTGTGTTGATACTTACAGAGTATACATACCATATAAACCATATATAACCGTTGATACACAGAGTAGATGCCCTGTATAAAGCATGTGTATCAACGGATGTATATGTATAATGCAGTGTCGAAACTTGCTGTGTTGATACATACAGAGTATACATACCATATAAACCATATATAACCGTTGATACACAGAGTAGATGCCCTGTATAAAGCATGTGTATCAACGGATGTATATGTATAATCCAGTGTCGAAACTTGCTGTGTTGATACATACAGAGTATACATACCATATATACCATATATAACCGGTGATACACAGAGTAGATGCCCTGTTTAAAGCATGTGTATCAACGGATGTATATGTATAATCCAGTGTCGAAACTTGCTGTGTTGATACTTACAGAGTATACATACCATATAAACCATATATAACCGTTGATACACAGAGTAGATGCCCTGTATAAAGCATGTGTATCAACGGATGTATATGTATAATCCAGTGTCGAAACTTGCTGTGTTGATACATACAGAGTATACATACCATATAAACCATATATAACCGTTGATACACAGAGCAGATGCCCTGTATAAAGAATGTGTATCAACGGATGTATATGTATAATCCAGTCTCGAAACTTGCTGCGTTAATACATACAGAGTATACATACCATATAAACCATATATAACTGTTGATACACAGAGTAGATGCCCTGTATAAAGCATGTGTATCAACGGATGTATATGTATAATCCAGTGTTGAAACTTGCTGTGTTGATACGTACAGAGTATACATACCATATAAACCATATATAAACGTTGATACACAGAGTAGATGCCCTGTATAAAGCATGTGTATCAACGGATGTATATGTATAATCCAGTGTCGAAACTTGCTGTGTTGATACGTACAGAGTATACATACCATATAAACCATATATAACCGTTGATACACAGAGTAGATGCCCTGTATAAAGCATGTGTATCAAAGGATGTATATGTATAATCCAGTGTCCAAACTTGCTGTGTTGATACATACAGAGTATACATACCATATAAACCATATATAACCGTTGATACACAGAGCAGATGCCCTGTATAAAGCATGTGTATCAACGGATGTATATGTATAATCCAGTGTCGAAACTTGCTGTGTTGATACGTACAGAGTATACATACCATATAAACCATATATAACCGTTGATACACAGAGTAGATGCCCTGTAAAAAGCATGTGTATCAACGGATGTAGATGTATAATCCAGTGTCGAAACTTGCTGTGTTGATACGTACAGAGTATACATGACATATAAACCAAATATAACCGTTGATACACAGAGCAGATGCCCTGTATAAAGCATGTGTATCAACGGATGTATATGTATAATCCAGTGTCGAAACTTGCTGTGTTGATACGTACAGAGTATACATACCATATAAACCATATATAACCGTTGATACACAGAGTAGATGCCCTGTATAAAGCATGTGTATCAATGGATGTATATGTATAATCCAGTGTCGAAACTTGCTGTGTTGATACATACAGAGTATACATACCATATAAACCATATATAACCGTTGATACACAGAGTAGATGCCCTGTATAAAGCATGTGTATCAACGGATGTATATGTATAATCCAGTGTCGAAACTTGCTGTGTTGATACATACAGAGTATACATACCATATAAACCATATATAACCGTTGATACACAGAGTAGGTGCCCTGTATAAAGCATGTGTATCAACGGATGTATATGTATAATCCAGTCTCGAAACTTGCTGCGTTAATACATACAAAGTATACATAGTGTAGGGGCATAATATTACATATTAATCTCATACACGGTATTTCCGGGTAACGTCTGTTTACTCGGCTTCTCCACCTGGAGCTAGTGCACACAGTTCCCGGGAGAGGGCGCAGGTCCTCTTCAGGTGACCGTGTGCCGCTCTCAGGTGGGCGGCCGACCCACCCACCTGGCCACGTGATCTAAGAGCCGGTGTTATATAAGACCCATGTGTTTACCTGGAACGGCAGTCAGTGCAGGCCCGACTGACGAGAGACTTCACATGTCCAACCGTGCGGACAGAGTTGTATGCTAAGAGTTGTATACTGACCGTTTCCTCTATTTATAGAGAAACCTGATTTACCTGTGTGTATGCATTCTACACTGATCGTT
This sequence comes from Harmothoe impar, assembly GCA_947462335.1. Classification (NCBI taxonomy): domain Eukaryota; kingdom Metazoa; phylum Annelida; class Polychaeta; order Phyllodocida; family Polynoidae; genus Harmothoe; species Harmothoe impar. The sequence continues at coordinate 546,401 of CANHQG010000007.1, read as the reverse complement.
CCCTAGTAAAGGAACTGGAGTTATTATTCTTGTGAATAAAGATAGATATATTCTCGCACCTGGAAACTGCCGTGATCGTTGTTCTTTAACCTAGAGTTAATTACGAACCACCACACTGGTGCCGTGACCAGTAGCAGTAAGGGTAGCAGAACAAGCTAGTTGTTCGAGAATATGTTCGGGTTATACTGAACAGGAAGTCCTTGATTGGACAGACAGTCCTTCAGTGGACGGACAATGGCTACCGGTGGTAGCCTGGGCGGCTCTGGCCCAGAGCTGAGTGAAGGGGAGTTGGAATCAACTCGCCTGGAGGTGCCAGGGATGGACCCTGGAGAGGGCTTGAAGCCAGGACAGAAGAAGAGGAAGTTGCAGGATCTTTCCTGGGTGGAACCCTATGTAGGGGATGAGAAATTCCAGAGGGAATATGACGAGCGTTTGGCTCGGGAAGAGGATGACCTCTACTGGGAAAATGTCCGATTGGACAAGCAGTCAATGGAGGATCAGTATGCTGCATTGACTGACGAATTGACTTCCCTGGTAAAAGAAAGGGATGAGATTCTCTCTGAGAATCAGAGGGTAAAAGGAACTCTGATAGAAGAGAGAGAACGGTTGATAGAGGACAACCGGTATATGAAAAAGAAGGTTGCTCAGGAATCTCATGAATACCAAAAGATTCAGGCAAAGATTGCTGAGAACCAGAAGGAGAATGAACATTCTGAATCTCTTAAGGAGAGGTATGAGAGGGAGTTGAAAAAATACTCTAGAGAATGGTATGCCTTGAAGAAGGGGACAGAGGAGCTCGAGAAGGGCAGAGACCAGTTGGTCAAGGATAATGAATCCACCAGGATTCAAATCCTGGAAGAAACGGAAGAGTTAGAAAGGAAACGGAAAGCTGAGGTGGAAGCTGTCTGTTCCCTTGAAGCTAGGAAAACTCTCCTGCGGGGTGAATTGTTGAAGGCAATGGAACAGCAGGGGGAGGAACAACTTCCAGCTGGCAGGCCGGAAACTGTTCCTGATAGTACTCCTACTACTAGTAAGGAGGAAGCATTACCTCAATTCGATCCATTTATTAATGATAATGGATTGAGGAATGTAGAAGACTCTGTGTATAAGAACAGAGAGAAAGATTCAAGGAGAGTGAATGTTACCGGGCGCTCTCTTGGATGGGAACCAGTTAATCATGCCAGAATTGGTCCGGTTAACAGGGAAATGTCTCCAGAGGAGGAAGTGTCTCGACATTATAAAAATAAATTTCGAGATGAAGTGGTGAATCATAGTTATGGCTCATTGAACCCCTTCGCGGGAGATGACCCGGCTCTATATGGGAATCCGGGAGGTTATGATAGCAAGGGTAATTATCGGTATTGCCCAGATGCAACTTATTCGTACCCACCGCCGGCCACGGAAACACACTCGGGAGTCAATAAAGATCCTGAGATTAGGCCGAGGGATAGGATGAATAAGGGGACCCAACCGGGAACAAAGGGAAGGTCAAACCCGGTGCATAAAAACACTAAGGGATTGTCAGGCTATCAAGGCCCACGCTTTGATGAGGGTTCAGAATCTGAATCAGATAAATCATCTGACGATGTACCCAAGAGAAAGGTTCCTTTGAACCGGCGAGTCACAATGACCCCGGCGGAGCACCGATTACATAATCGAGACCCCGCCATAGGTAATTTGGGACTAGATTGCTCTAGCCGAGGTCAAGACGGTACAGACCTACTGGCTTGGAGTAGACGCATGTCGGGTCAATTAGTGCATTCTAATTATGCCGCTAAAAGAACTGCACGTGTGACTAAGCCTTACAGGGGTGTACGACCCTGGAAGGAAGAATATCAATCACTTCTAGATGATTGTAAGTACAATTGCTGGAACAAGGAGGAATCCTTGGGAGCTTTTGTGATATGGTTGAGTGACGGCCCGGGTAAGATAGTGGTTGAAGAATGGAGGGACACTTACGGGCCAGAAGCTACATACGACCAGTTGGAAGTATTAGCTTGTTATACTTTTGGGAAAATGGTGACAGTAGATCACTGGACTCTGTTTCAGAGAAGAACGCAGAAACCGAAGGAATCTGCTAAAATTTTTGGGCTAGAATTGCAGCGATTATTGCGGCAAGCTAGGCCAGAATGGAGTAGGGATGCTGAATATTACATAGAATCCCTATTTGTAAGATTTATTAGTGGATTGAGTGATCCTGAACATGCTAAAGTATGTGGTAGAGCTTGGGAAGCTGGGTCTTCCATAGCAGATTTGTTCATGGCGATTGATCAACATGACAAAAAGAAGATACTGTTGGCTGGTATGATACCCGCTAATAGGGGACAGCGCGTCTCTGGAATTGAACATTCCTTAGATGGTGACGATTCTTCTGCGGAAGAATCTGAAGGGGAGGAGAGAGTAGACGCCCTGAAATTCAAGGGTCGACAGAAATCGAGCTCTACCCCAGCTTCCGGGAAACTTCCTAGTAACAAAGGTTATTCGGAAACTACCCGGAAACCCGATACTCGGGAACCTCAGACTGTACCCAGTCAGAAAACCCAGACCCCGGAGATGACCACTCCGGATAAAACAAATGCGTCAGGAAACTCATTAAATACCTTAATGGAGTCCATGATTAAACGCATGAACGAGGTGTTTGATAATCAAACCAGGCGCCGCCCTAGGGTCGATCGTAACACTGTCCAGTGTTACAGATGTCAAGTCAAAGGGCACTTTGCATCTGAATGCAAAGCCGAGAAACCTGTTTTAAGAAGTGAGGTTTCGGGAAATTAGAGGGGGTTACCGGGGATGGCAGGACGGTAACCCCTGAGGAAATATGTCAGATTATCACCGACGTTGGCGGTGAAGATTCATTAACAGTGAATGCGTCCAGCAAGAAGGGAGATGGGACCGTACATCCCGGAAACCATGAGGCTGGGGAGACTGGTACAACAGGCGCCCAGGGGTGCGCGTATGGGAAACCTAGTGCCAGTTTAGAGGAGTCAATAACCAAAGAGTTGGTTAAGGTTGGAGGAACCAGGCTTCCCCCGGGTCATCCTTGTCTGGAACACCTGAAAGGATGTGGATTCGACCTGGGCACTGATAGTGACCTTCACCGGTTTACTAGGAATCCCTCAGTAACTGATGGGAAGAGGTGGTACGTTTCCTGTTCTGTACAAGGAAAGACTGGGGAATTTCTTATGGATACTGGAGCTAGCCACTCCATGGTCTCTAAAAGATTCATCAGCTTATTGCCGAATATGTGTGAGAACCTCACAATGAGGGTAAACGCATGTACGGCCGATGGTACCAGAATGAGGACATTTGGACGGACTTTTCTGATAATCTCTGTGGCCGGGAAAGAATTTGTTTGGGCCCCGACCATAGCTGAGATTGAAGATGATGGTATTCTTGGTTTGGATTTTGCGGCGCTTTTCGGTGCGACTTTGAATCCGAAAAGTGGGAAGTTGAAAATTGAATACCCGTATGATATGACCATACTCTGTAAGTTGAGAGTGATAAGTAGTGTCGCTAGTGTGGCACAGACTGTGAAGATTCCCCCGGGAATGACCTGTGACGTGTTAGTCAGTTCAGGGAGGCTAATCCAGAAAGGATTAGCGGTAATCGAGCCGGATATGGCTGTATTATCCCGGAAGGGATTGGAATCTGCGGATACCCTAGTAGGGAATTCCAGATGGACAGTGACACCCATTTCCAACCCCGGAAACTCCACAGTATATCTTGAGAAAGGCACTGAAGTTGGGAAAGTGATACTTGCGGAGGCAGTCACCGGTAGCCACCAAGACCTGAGGTTAGAAGAAGGAGGGGAAGAGGAATTGCATGAAGAGTTAACTAAGTTGTTAACAGGATCGTCCATAACGGATGAGAATGATCAGGAAGCCCTAAAGGCTATGCTGAAGAGATGCAGGCAAGCTTTTGCGGCCCCAGGGGAACCCCTGGGGAGAACCAATAAGGTATTGCATGAAATTAAAACCGGGGATAACCCCGCTTTTAAGATTCCTTATAGGAGATTACCCCTCAAGAAGAAGATTGTAGCTGAGGAAGAGATAGCGAAAATGCTGAAGGATAATGTTATTGTTCCCAGCATGAGCCCTTGGTCCTCCCCTGTGTGTATGGTAACCAAGAAGGACGGTAGCATACGGTTCTGTATTGATTACCGGAAACTGAATGGGTTGACTAAGAAGAACTCCTATCCTCTTCCTAGGATAGATGAGACGATTGATTCCCTGGGAGGGAATGAATGGTTTTGTACCCTGGATTTACAGTCCGGGTATTGGCAAGTAGGCATGAAGCCTGAAGATATGGAGAAAACCGCGTTTTCTAGCCATATTGGGTTGTTTGAATATAAGGTAATGCCGTTCGGGTTATGTAACGCGCCGGCCACCTTTGAAGCCATGATGGAGACGCTGTTAAGTGATTTATTATGGCGGAAATGTCTAGTTTACCTGGATGACGTAATTGTGTTTGGAAAGACCTTTGCGGATTGTTTAAGTAATTTAGAGGAAGTCTTAAACCGAATCATGTCTAACGGTCTCAAATTGAAACCAAAGAAATGCAATCTGTTTAAGAAGGATATTAACTACCTAGGGCGGATTATTTCCACCGAGGGGGTTAAGGCGGATCCGGAAAAGATCAGGAGTGTAACTGAATGGGAAGTCCCCAGGGGTCCTAAAGATGTGCGATCCTTTCTAGGATTCTGCTCATACTATAGGGATTTCCTGCCGGGGTATTCCCGGGTAGCCTATCCGATCCAGTGTTTGTCACACTGGACACCCGGAAGTAGGAAGGAAGAGTTCCCATGGGGGAGGGAACAGGACACAGCTTTCTTAGCAATAAAAAAGTTGTTTGTAGAGACCCCGGTGTTAAAGTATCCTACCCCGGATGGTCACTTTGTATTGGATACCGATGCTAGCAATGAGAGTATTGGGGCCGCCCTCAGTCAAGTCCAAGGCGGAGTGGAGGTTCCCATTGCCTTTGCTAGTAATACTATGAGTAAGACCCAGCGTAATTATTGTACCACTAAAAGGGAATTGTTGGCTGTGATAGTTTATACTAAAAAGTTCAAACATTTCCTTTGGGGGTCCGATTTTACGCTAAGAACAGATCATTCCTCTTTGAGATGGTTATTGAATTTCAAAGATGCGGAAGGAATGATTGGACGTTGGCTAGCACACCTTTCCGAGTTCGGTTTGGAGCAAAGTCAGATCCAGCATAGAGCTGGGGTAAAGCATGTAAATGCTGATGCACTTTCCCGACGTCCTATCAGGAAGTGCGAAAACACCAACTGTGATGACTGTGGTCAGCATGAAGCTGTCATAGCCGGAGCAAGGATTCCCTTTGAGATCAAGGGAACTGGGGTTCTGGAGTGGTCCATGGGAACCATCCGGAAATTCCAGGAAAAGGATCCTAACCTTAGCCGGTTGTTGGTATTGTTACCTAGGAAGATACGGCCCCCGCGGCCTGAGATTTCCCTGGAGAATCGGGAAATGAGACGACTAATAGCTCAATGGGCAGAGCTAGAGGTCCAGAGCGGAATCATCTACCGGTGGAAGATTAATTCATCCGGTAGGAGAATCCGGCAAGTGGTAATACCTTCCGGTATGAGGAGGGATGTTATGTATTATTGCCATGGACACCTGACCAGTGGGCATTTCGGAAAAAAACGTTCCCTGGAACGTCTGAAAAGGAGATATTACTGGCCAGGGATGAGTAGTGATCTATTAAGATGGGTTGCTACTTGCCCGGATTGTTGTAAAAACAAACCTGGGCCTGGGATGGGTAAAATGCCTTTGTCCCAGGAGCTGTTTGGTGTAAGATTTGCGCGAGTCGCCATAGACATTATCAGTGGGTTTAAAACTACCCCTGATGGTAATACTTGTATGATGGTCGTCACTGACTATTATACTAAGTATACGAGAGTGTTTCCATTAGCGGATCACAAAGCAGCAACCTGTGCAAAAGCTTTTGTTACAGGTTGGGTATTGCATCTTGGGGTTCCCCTAATGATGCATAGTGACCAAGGTCGGGAATTTGAATCTGATCTTTGGCAGGAAATGTGTCACCGACTGGCGATTTGTAAGACGAGAACAAATCCCTATCGACCACAAAGTGATGGAATGGTTGAGAGATTCAATCGTACCTTGATTCAGGTTTTGAAATCCCTGGTGAATGATAGAATGGATGACTGGGATGAGCAGTGTGATTATGTATGCCATGCATATAATAGCACTGTCCATTCTAGTACTTCCTGTTCCCCGAATCTGTTAGTTTTCGGGGAAGATTTAATAATGCCCGCTGATCTGGTATTTGGGGTGGTCGGAATGAACCCGGAAACCCCCTGCCATGTGATGTTTGTGGAGTCATTAAGAGATCAATTCAAATATGCTTATGAATTGGTGAGAACTGAACTGCAGAAGAATGCTACCTGGCAGAAGACCGGCTATGACCTAGGCCTTAAGCCGCGACGATTCAAAGTTGGTGATCAGGTAGTAAGATTACATGAGCCATTATCGACTCTGAAACTTGCTAGTAATTGGGACGGGCCCTTTGTGGTTACCCGCATAGTAAGTGACAGTACTGTAGTGATACGTTCATTACAAGGAAAGATGTATAAATCTAATGTAGCTCGACTAAGAGAGTGGAAGGGGAGAGATTTGTCCCTGGACTCGTATGAGTTGGAAGTTGATACTTTGATAGAGGAAAGTGAACAGCGGAAATTAGTGAAGGAACCTCCCCGGAAACGCGGAAGGCCGCGGAAGGAGGTCTCCCGGAAACTAATGGTGCAGAAGCCCGTCATCCCAAAAAGATCCGGGAAGAAGGCGGCTAATAAAGTCTCGCTGGCTGAAGGGAAAAGGACCCGGAAGAGTGTGGTTAGGGCTAAATCCACTCTGGAAAAGGCGTGTCCTAGAACCAGGTCTAATGTTATGCCTAAAAACATAAGACGCAGTCCCCGGTTACTAGCCAGGGACGGTATAACCTAAGCCGGTACACAACGAGTGTGGTGTCCTGTAATCTTGTTAAATATTTTAATGTTGTAATCAGTTATGTGTGGAAGTAAGTACGGTCAGAATGATCGTGATAGTCCCCCTGTCAAGGATCCCATGGGTGATGGACGGATAATCCGGTGAATGTGCTTTATTATGCCATTCATATATATTTCATTGATACTCTAGACGAGTTGACAGAGCGTAAGGATTAACACGTGGAATAAGGGTACCTGTTTACAATTAGAACGCGCGGTGACCTGGTTCCAAGGAACTGGGTCACGGGACGCGCGGGGTTGCGCATGCGCGGTGGCGCGCCTTATATAAGGCCCGCGGAGCGGCGGGAATCGCCAGTTGGGGTTGAGAGGCGGTCCAGAGCAGACGTGAGAGCTCGGACACGACCACTGTCGCTGTGGGGAGGTGGACCCCCTTAAAATCCATCAATAACACTTTTCTTGAGTGTGACAAACATGTCTTCCGAGACAGATCACCAACAGGTGGACCCTCTTCAAGAGGGCGACTCCGCTAGCGGAGGAAATGTGGTTGTTAATCAACCTGACCTCGTGGACCAGGGATCTCTGGATTTCCTGGAACAAGGGGAGATAATGGACGTCGACGTTGACTCTCAGTCACCGCTTCGCCCCGCTAATGTCGCCGCCAATTACTTGGAAGGTCTAGACATTGAGGCCATCAGCCCTGCTGACGGTCGCGCTGATACCGGTGACGCTGAGTATCAGGATCAGGGACTAGTGTACCATGGGAAACCGCCGGCGGACGTTGAAAAACCCCGCCCGGCCGTACCCACCCTGGGAGGCTTCATGTCCAATTACGACGGACGTGAAGTAGAACTGCACGAGGACGTGCTGAGGCTCACGGCGGAGGGAGCTCCCCGCCGGATTGACTCACTCACGAGTCAGGCCATATTGCTCTTCCTGTTAGTGGAGGAGCAGGAGGAGATGCCCCCGGACTGGTTTGTGTACTGGGAGGCACTCCAGAGAGGACTGCGCGTATGCTACTGCTTACGACGAGCTGTCTTCGATTTACACATCGCGGACATCGACAGGTTAATGCCCGCACTCCCAATTCTGTCTTTGGACCCGAATTGTGGAGTTGCCGGGATGTTGTTGACTGGTGTCAACAGATACCGGGCGCGAATCGGGAAACTCCGAGAGCCTAAAACCCGGAAGGAGTACGAGATTGCTGCCGCTAATACGCAGGGAATAGTCTCGTATGTCCTGGATGTAGCCACTATTGAGGACTACATGGATTCTCACCACGTCAAACGAGATATTGCCATATCTTGTTTGGTTGATGAGGCGGTTCGTACGGTACGAATCAGATCTTCCAGTGCGGAGGAGAAGGCGCGAGTAAAAGCGCTGAAAGCCACACCTAGGGGGCGCGGCAGTAAAGGTGAGAGGGGCGCCTCAAACCGGTCAAGCTCGGCTGACAGCAACCAGTCTGACGAGTTTGTCCAGGAGAGAGGACGTCAGGCTCGCCGGAACGAGAAGGCAAGATTAGCTAACTTGCCGGACTCTGTACTAGCAGAGGGATTACCGGAACAACCTTCCGGAGGACAGCCCGTGGTTCCCAGGGCTGAGGAGGTAACGGATGAGGCGATGGATATAAACGAAGCCGATACTCCGGAACCCTCCAACACCACCACCACCACCACCCCGGCCCTTGTGGCAGACATGACCGCCGCCGCGGGAGCAGCGGCCGCCGTGGCGGCCGCGCTGGTATTCAATCCAGCACGTCTCAGCCCTCTCCGTAGTCCGGCTCAGTCGGACCCGGAAGAGGGAGAGGTTCCGGCTAACGCTGAGGAACCAGGAAATGCCCCAGAAGACCCCATCCCGCCTAATGACGTGATGAGGCGAGTCTGGCAGAACGCTAACAATAAGTTCCGCGTGTTTATTCCCAATTCATGGGAACAGTGTCCGATTGGTCCCACCAATTTCGGATGTCCACCTGAGACCAACTGTAAAGGTCAAAGTGATGATGAGGATTGGATCCGGAATACCCCCCGGGACCGTCCTCCGTCTGCTTTTTATCAGCAGTGGCTAGATCAACTCAGGATCCTGCCAGACACTTACTACAGTAAGGAGCAGAAGGAAAAACTTCTTTTTGCGGTTAACCGCTGGTACAGTCAGCGGGAAAGGAATTGGTGCCCATTCGCTACATGTGTAAACACGATTGGCACAGACAGAACCATCTTTGTAACAAAGCAACGGTTTCTGCGACACCTCTGTGAGAACCACATGCACCACTGTGTGGTGTATCACTGTGATATCACAGTAGGTAGGGAATCCCAACTATGTAACGGGTGTTTAGAACCCCGTAGAGGTGAGCTTATGCGCCACATGAAGGATTGCCATAACATGGGAATCAGTGTAGCTCGCAATCGTGTGAATGCGCTACATGACGCCGTTTGTGAACAGTATAAGTCACTCACAGAGGAACAAAAGGCTAAGATCCGGCCGGCAACTCCCTTCTACTGCGAAGTCGCAGATGGGAAGTTCAAAGCCCGGATTGCCAGAGTGGACGGACGACATAAGTTCGCCATGAATGACGAGGAGTATACGGTGTTGTGCACTACCCGTACTTCCCGCAGAGGTGGCGGTAGTTTCCGTCAGCCGGAAACCCGGGGTAGTTCCCGGGGGAAGAGCCGGTCCGCCCGCGACCGCTCTCGATCTCCTGCGGTCTCACCAGGACCAAAACGGAGACATGCCGGATCCAACTTAGAGGATCTCGATAATTCCTACTATGGGAATTATCATGCCCCGGAAGGTCGCGACTATTATCGCGAGTATCCAGACCCGCTGTTTACAGACCGGAAAGATCGGAAACGTGATTCCGGTGGTCAAGCAGCGGCGACTAACATGGATTACCGTTCCAGACGTCTGAGCAGTTCAGACAGTGCCACCAGTCAACCTGACCATGGCGGTGCCCGGCCTAAAGAACCGGCTACCAGAACAAAGGCTTCCCTGCCTTTGACGTACCATCTGGGGACCACTACAAAGCTAACCCCCAGGGACGTCCGGTCGCCCACTACCCCAACTCGGGACATGCAGGGCTTGACCGTGAAAACAGAACCAAAATCACTAATCTCAGTGGTGACGCCTCGGGGCATAACTGTCCCGAAGGCTGCAGCGGTTGCGAAAGCGCCGCAAGTGGATGTTAAACTCGTGATTCCTGTAACCCAGGATCCGGTTGTCATCCAGCCAGTCGCGGGCACCTCCCGCACTGAAACTACCGGTGGCGTAAAATTAAAATACGTCCCGATAGTCAACTACTTCTCTAGGGAAGAGAAGGCGAGCTGCGAAGTGGGACAAAGGATCGTAACAGAATTCCAGGAGTCCCAACGCGAGCTGGCGGTGGAATATAACACCAAGATGTTAGGCCTGTTCACGCATGGCCTAAAGATTGCCCATCGGGAGGAGAAAGCATTAGTCGCTGTTGGCAATGCTGATTACTTGGCTAAAAAGTCAAGGGAAGCTGCTTCCGGCCAAAAGACCGCTGAAGCCGCCGCAGGGTTCGTTCAGCAAGAGAACGAGAAGTTAACCAAACGGTTACAAGACATGAACGTAAAGTTTTACGGGGTGTTTGGCGTGACTATCGATACCTGGGATGGCACAGCTGAGCACGCGCTTGCTTTAATGAGAGCAAGAGAGGAACCTTTAGGTTAAAAAGACTAATAGAAGGTTCTGAGTCTATTTCTAATTTTTTTAGGAATAGAGGAGGGAACTATAATAGTTTCCGGATAGATTAATTGTTGTTTCATTTAATCTGACGTCATAAATTGTTTATGACGGGGTTTCCCTTTTGAGGGGAAGGGCATCTTTTTAGATGCATATGGATCAACGCGGGGGTGACCTTCCGTGGAAGCTCTGGACTTACCTAACTACTCAACTCTCAACTATAGCCTACCGATGGGGAATCAGGACTCCACCGGGAAGCTACCAACCTAACGTCCCTGAAACTAACTTTTGGGATACGTTACCGTGATGTGTTCCTGATACTATTATGCTGAGTTATAAACTGTTCCCGTCCAAAGGATTACGTGTCAAACAGACAATGCTCGTGGTTCCAGTTCTACTTATCTATTTCATGAACATTCCTGGAGCTAGGATTACGTGTTAAACGGACAGTACTCGTGGTTTCCAGCCGGATTATAGTTATATATGTCATGAACTTTACTGGAGCGAGGACGGGATACTTATCGAGCTGTATACATATGAACTTACCTTCGGGTGATATTTATCCAAGAAACAGTATTAAGAAGAGGAGAGCACCTCACTCATTCGTCTATTAGAAGCGGAGAGCACCTTGACCACAACTAGATCACCAGTAAGCTATATTTAATTGTGAGGGTTTCCGGGTACACTGCCAGGTTACTCATTAAAACGTTTTTAATATATATAATATATCATTATTATGTGATACATATCACCTCAGGTGTTCCAGTAAGGTATTCTCATATTTGCCTTATGAATCGGATTTCATAATATGCTACATATGAAGATCGTAGGATCTGATAAGCTAGGAAACGTGGCTACCCGTAATGTTATATGAAGTCGTTAAGGCTATGTGTATATACTATATATACCGCCAGGTATTGTCGTGTGTGTTGACTCTGTTGTATGTTGCGAGAGATATTAATACTCCGGTTATATAATCGGATTACCCGGCTTAGAACAAAGGCTGTGGTTACTGTTACCCATTGTGTGAATGTTTTCATTAAATCACAAATCAATGTAAGACGCTGGTGGTTGTGAGTCCTTATCAGGACTGGTTTTTAATAACTTTTCTGTTCAACTTAAATATATACACACCCCACGCGCATTTTTTTAATAACCGAGTAAAGAAACTTCATAAGGAAGTCATATCGAAATGTGTCAAGCCGTTCGATTGTATGTATGATATTATATTCACTTGTCATAAAACATACCTAAATCATCTATTATGGTTGCTATTACAGTGTAATGCCATATTTATATTGAGTTTTATGATCTCGCTTGTGTAGTGTGTCGTGTTAATATGTTACGCCCCTAGTTACTGTATAGACAATAACTATAAAGTCGTTGTTCTAAAAGGTTTTCTATATACTAGGAATACCGTATATATATTCATTACCACCTAGTTTTGTCTAGGGGGGGTAGTGTAGGGGCATAATATTACATATTAATCTCATACACGGTATTTCCGGGTAACGTCTGTTTACTCGGCTTCTCCACCTGGAGCTAGTGCACACAGTTCCCGGGAGAGGGCGCAGGTCCTCTTCAGGTGACCGTGTGCCGCTCTCAGGTGGGCGGCCGACCCACCCACCTGGCCACGTGATCTAAGAGCCGGTGTTATATAAGACCCATGTGTTTACCTGGAACGGCAGTCAGTGCAGGCCCGACTGACGAGAGACTTCACATGTCCAACCGTGCGGACAGAGTTGTATGCTAAGAGTTGTATACTGACCGTTTCCTCTATTTATAGAGAAACCTGATTTACCTGTGTGTATGCATTCTACACTGATCGTTCCCTAGTAAAGGAACTGGAGTTATTATTCTTGTGAATAAAGATAGATATATTCTCGCACCTGGAAACTGCCGTGATCGTTGTTCTTTAACCTAGAGTTAATTACGAACCACCACAATACCATATAAACCATATATAACCGTTGATACACAGAGTAGATGCCCTGTATAAAGCATGTGTATCAACGGATGTATATGTATAATCCAGTGTCGAAACTTGCTGTGTTGATACATACAGAGTATACATACCATATAAACCATATATAACCGTTGATACACAGAGTAGATGCCCTGTAAAAAGCATGTGTATCAACGGATGTAGATGTATAATCCAGTGTCGAAACTTGCTGTGTTGATACGTACAGAGTATACATGACATATAAACCAAATATAACCATTGATACACAGAGCAGATGCCCTGTATAAAGCATGTGTATCAACGGATGTATATGTATAATCCAGTGTCGAAACTTGCTGTGTTGATACGTACAGAGTATACATACCATATAAACCATATAAAACCGTTGATACACAGAGTAGATGCCCTGTATAAAGCATGTGTATCAATGGATGTATATGTATAATCCAGTGTCCAAACTTGCTGTGTTGATACATACAGAGTATACATACCATATAAACCATATATAACCGTTGATACACAGAGTAGATGCCCTGTATAAAGCATGTGTATCAATGGATGTATATGTATAATCCAGTGTCCAAACTTGCTGTGTTGATACATACAGAGTATACATACCATATAAACCATATATAACCGTTGATACACAGAGTAGATGCCCTGTATAAAGCATGTGTATCAACGGATGTATATGTATAATCCAGTGTCGAAACTTGCTGTGTTGATACGTACAGAGTATACATACCATATGAACCAAATATAACCGTTGATACACATAGTAGATGCCCTGTATAAAGCATGTGTATCAACGGATGTATATGTATAATCCAGTGACGAAACTTGCTGTGTTGATACGTACAGAGTATACATACCATATAAACCAAATATAACTGTTGATACACAGAGCAGATGCCCTGTATAAAGCATGTGTATCAACGGATGTATATGTATAATCCAGTGTCGAAACTTGCTGTGTTGATACGTACAGAGTATACATACCATATAAACCATATATAACCGTTGATACACAGAGTAGATGCCCTGTATAAAGCATGTGTATCAACGGATGTATATGTATAATCCAGTGTCGAAACTTGCTGTGTTGATACATACAGAGTATACATACCATATAAACCATATATAACCGTTGATACACAGAGTAGATGCCCTGTATAAAGCATGTGTATCAACGGATGTATATGTATAATCCAGTGTCGAAACTTGCTGTGTTGATACATACAGAGTATACATACCATATAAACCATATATAACCGGTGATACACAGAGTAGATGCCCTGTATAAAGCATGTGTATCAACGGATGTATATGTATAATCCAGTGTCGAAACTTGCTGTGTTGATACTTACAGAGTATACATACCATATAAACCATATATAACCGTTGATACACAGAGTAGATGCCCTGTATAAAGCATGTGTATCAACGGATGTATATATATAATCCAGTGTCGAAACTTGCTGTGTTGATACATACAGAGTATACATACCATATAAACCATATATAACCGTTGATACACAGAGCAGATGCCCTGTATAAAGAATGTGTATCAACGGATGTATATGTATAATCCAGTCTCGAAACTTGCTGCGTTAATACATACAGAGTATACATACCATATAAACCATATATAACCGTTGATACACAGAGTAGATGCCCTGTATAAAGCATGTGTATCAACGGATGTATATGTATAATCCAGTGTCCAAAGTTGCTGTGTTGATACGTTCAGAGTATACATACCATATAAACCATATATAACCGTTGATACACAGAGTAGATGCCCTGTATAAAGCATGTGTATCAATGGATGTATATGTATAATCCAGTGTCGAAACTTGCTGTGTTGATACATACAGAGTATACATACCATATAAACCATATATAACCGTTGATACACAGAGTAGATGCCCTGTATAAAGCATGTGTATCAACGGATGTATATGTATAATCCAGTGTCGAAACTTGCTGTGTTGATACGTACAGAGTATACATACCATATAAACCATATATAACGGTTGATACACAGAGTAGATGCCCTGTATAAAGCATGTGTATCAACGGATGTATATGTATAATCCAGTGTCGAAACTTGCTGTGTTGATACGTACAGAGTATACATACCATATAAACCATATATAACCGTTGATACACAGAGCAGATGCCCTGTATAAAGCATGTGTATCAACGGATGTATATGTATAATCCAGTGTCGAAACTTGCTGTGTTGATACGTACAGAGTATACATACCATATAAACCATATATAACCGTTGATACACAGAGTAGATGCCCTGTATAAAGCATGTGTATCAACGGATGTATATGTATAATCCAGTGTCGAAACTTGCTGTGTTGATACATACAGAGTATACATACCATATAAACCATATATAACCGTTGATACACAGAGTAGATGCCCTGTATAAAGCATGTGCATCAACGGATGTATATGTATAATCCAGTTACGAAACTTGCTGTGTTGATGCGTACAGAGTATACATACCATATAAACCATATATAACCGTTGATACACAGAGTAGATGCCCTGTATAAAGCATGTGTATCAACGGATGTATATGTATAATCCAGTGTCGAAACTTGCTGTGTTGATACGTACAGAGTATACATACCATATGAACCATATATAACCATTGATACACAGAGTAGATGCCCTGTATAGAGCATGTGTATCAACGGATGTATATGTATAATCCAGTGTCGAAACTTGCTGTGTTGATACGTACAGAGTATACATACCATATAAACCATATATAACCGTTGATACACAGAGCATATGCCCTGTATAAAGCATGTGTATCAACGGATGTATATGTTTAATCCAGTGTCGAAACTTGCTGTGTTGATACGTACAGAGTATACATACCATATAAACCATATATAACCGTTGATACACAGAGTAGATGCCCTGTATAAAGCATGTGTATCAACGGATGTATATGTATAATCCAGTGTCGAAACTAGCTGTGTTGATACGTACAGAGTATACATACCATATAAACCATATATAACCATTGATACACAGAGTAGATGCCCTGTATAAAGCATGTGTATCAACAGATGTAAATGTATAATCCAGTGTCGAAACTTGCTGTGTTGATACGTACAGAGTATACATACCATATAAACCATATATAACCGTTGATACACAGAGTAGATGCCCTGTATAAAGCATGTGTATCAACGGATGTATATGTATAATCCAGTGTCTAAACTTGCTGTGTTGATACGTACAGAGTATACATACCATATAAACCATATATAACCGTTGATACACAGAGTAGATGCCCTGTATAAAGCATGTGTATCAACGGATGTATATGTATAATCCAGTGTCGAAACTTGCTGTGTTGATACGTACAGAGTATACATACCATATAAACCATATATAACCGTTGATACACAGAGCAGATGCCCTGTATAAAGCATGTGTATCAACGGATGTATATGTATAATCCAGTGTCGAAACTTGCTGTGTTGATACGTACAGAGTAAACATACCATATAAACCATATATAACCGTTGATACACAGAGTAGATGCCCTGTATAAAGCATGTGTATCAACGGATGTATATGTATAATCCAGTGTCGAAACTTGCTGTGTTGATACGTACAGAGTATACATACCATATAAACCATATATAACCGTTGATACACAGAGCATATGCCCTGTATAAAGCATGTGTATCAACGGATGTATATGTTTAATCCAGTGTCGAAACTTGCTGTGTTGATACGTACAGAGTATACATACCATATAAACCATATATAACCGTTGATACACAGAGTAGATGCCCTGTATAAAGCATGTGTATCAACGGATGTATATGTATAATCCAGTGTCGAAACTAGCTGTGTTGATACGTACAGAGTATACATACCATATAAACCATATATAACCATTGATACACAGAGTAGATGCCCTGTATAAAGCATGTGTATCAACAGATGTAAATGTATAATCCAGTGTCGAAACTTGCTGTGTTGATACGTACAGAGTATACATACCATATAAACCATATATAACCGTTGATACACAGAGTAGATGCCCTGTATAAAGCATGTGTATCAACGGATGTATATGTATAATCCAGTGTCTAAACTTGCTGTGTTGATACGTACAGAGTATACATACCATATAAACCATATATAACCGTTGATACACAGAGTAGATGCCCTGTATAAAGCATGTGTATCAACGGATGTATATGTATAATCCAGTGTCGAAACTTGCTGTGTTGATACGTACAGAGTATACATACCATATAAACCATATATAACCGTTGATACACAGAGCAGATGCCCTGTATAAAGCATGTGTATCAACGGATGTATATGTATAATCCAGTGTCGAAACTTGCTGTGTTGATACGTACAGAGTAAACATACCATATAAACCATATATAACCGTTGATACACAGAGTAGATGCCCTGTATAAAGCATGTGTATCAACGGATGTATATGTATAATCCAGTGTCGAAACTTGCTGTGTTGATACGTACAGAGTATACATACCATATAAACCATATATAACCGTTGATACACAGAGTAGATGCCCTGTATAAAGAATGTGTATCAACGGATGTATATGTATAATCCAGTGTCGAAACTTGCTGTGTAGATGCCCTGTATAAAGCATGTGTATCAACGGATGTATATGTATAATCCAGTGTCGAAACTTGCTGTGTAGATGCCCTGTATAAAGCATGTGTATCAACGGATATATATGTATAATCCAGTGTCGAAACTTGCTGTGTTGATACGTACAGAGTATACATACCATATAAACCATATATAACCGTTGATACACAGAGTAGATGCCCTGTATAAAGCATGTGTATCAACGGATGTATATGTATAATCCAGTGTCTAAACTTGCTGTGTTGATACATACAGAGTATACATACCATATAAACCATATATAACCGTTGATACACAGAGTAGATGCCCTGTATAAAGCATGTGTATCAACGGATGTATATGTATAATCCAGTGTCGAAACTTGCTGTGTTGATACATACAGAGTATCCATACCATATAAACCATATATAACCGTTGATACACAGAGCAGATGCCCTGTATAAAGCATGTGTATCAACGGATGTATATGTATAATCCAGTGTCGAAACTTGCTGTGTTGATACATACAGAGTATACATACCATATAAACCATATATAACCGTTGATACACAGAGTAGATGCCCTGTATAAAGCATGTGTATCAACGGATGTATATGTATAATCCAGAGTCGAAACTTGCTGTGTTGATACATACAGAGTATCCATACCATATAAACCATATATAACCGTTGATACACAGAGCAGATGCCCTGTATAAAGCATGTGTATCAACGGATGTATATGTATAATCCAGTGTCGAAACTTGCTGTGTTGATACATACAGAGTATACATACCATATAAACCATATATAACCGTTGATACACAGAGTAGATGCCCTGTATAAAGCATGTGTATCAACGGATGTATATGTATAATCCAGTGTCGAAACTTGCTGTGTTGATACGTACAGAGTATACATACCATATAAACCATATATAACCGTTGATACACAGAGTAGATGCCCTGTAAAAAGCATGTGTATCAACGGATGTAGATGTATAATCCAGTGTCGAAACTTGCTGTGTTGATACGTACAGAGTATACATGACATATAAACCAAATATAACCGTTGATACACAGAGCAGATGCCCTGTATAAAGCATGTGTATCAACGGATGTATATGTATAATCCAGTGTCGAAACTTGCTGTGTTGATACATACAGAGTATACATACCATATAAACCATATATAACCGTTGATACACAGAGTAGATGCCCTGTATAAAGCATGTGTATCAACGGATGTATATGTATAATCCAGTGTCGAAACTTGCTGTGTTGATACGTACAGAGTATACATACCATATAAACCATATATAACGGTTGATACACAGAGTAGATGCCCTGCATAAAGCATGTGTATCAACGGATGTATATGTATAATCCAGTGTCGAAACTTGCTGTGTTGATACGTACAGAGTATACATACCATATAAACCATATATAACCGTTGATACACAGAGCAGATGCCCTGTATAAAGCATGTGTATCAACGGATGTATATGTATAATCCAGTGTCGAAACTTGCTGTGTTGATACATACAGAGTATACATACCATATAAACCATATATAACCGTTGATACACAGAGTAGATGCCCTGTATAAAGCATGTGTATCAACGGATGTATATGTATAATCCAGTGTCGAAACTTGCTGTGTTGATACGTACAGAGTATACATACCATATAAACCATATATAACCGTTGATACACAGAGTAGATGCCCTGTAAAAAGCATGTGTATCAACGGATGTAGATGTATAATCCAGTGTCGAAACTTGCTGTGTTGATACGTACAGAGTATACATGACATATAAACCAAATATAACCGTTGATACACAGAGCAGATGCCCTGTATAAAGCATGTGTATCAACGGATGTATATGTATAATCCAGTGTCGAAACTTGCTGTGTTGATACATACAGAGTATACATACCATATAAACCATATATAACCGTTGATACACAGAGTAGATGCCCTGTATAAAGCATGTGTATCAACGGATGTATATGTATAATCCAGTGTCGAAACTTGCTGTGTTGATACGTACAGAGTATACATACCATATAAACCATATATAACGGTTGATACACAGAGTAGATGCCCTGTATAAAGCATGTGTATCAACGGATGTATATGTATAATCCAGTGTCGAAACTTGCTGTGTTGATACGTACAGAGTATACATACCATATAAACCATATATAACCGTTGATACACAGAGCAGATGCCCTGTATAAAGCATGTGTATCAACGGATGTATATGTATAATCCAGTGTCGAAACTTGCTGTGTTGATACGTACAGAGTATACATACCATATAAACCATATATAACCGTTGATACACAGAGTAGATGCCCTGTATAAAGCATGTGTATCAACGGATGTATATGTATAATCCAGTGTCGAAACTTGCTGTGTTGATACATACAGAGTATACATACCATATAAACCATATATAACCGTTGATACACAGAGTAGATGCCCTGTATAAAGCATGTGCATCAACGGATGTATATGTATAATCCAGTTACGAAACTTGCTGTGTTGATGCGTACAGAGTATACATACCATATAAACCATATATAACCGTTGATACACAGAGTAGATGCCCTGTATAAAGCATGTGTATCAACGGATGTATATGTATAATCCAGTGTCGAAACTTGCTGTGTTGATACGTACAGAGTATACATACCATATAAACCATATATAACCATTGATACACAGAGTAGATGCCCTGTATAGAGCATGTGTATCAACGGATGTATATGTATAATCCAGTGTCGAAACTTGCTGTGTTGATACGTACAGAGTATACATACCATATAAACCATATATAACCGTTGATACACAGAGCATATGCCCTGTATAAAGCATGTGTATCAACGGATGTATATGTTTAATCCAGTGTCGAAACTTGCTGTGTTGATACGTACAGAGTATACATACCATATAAACCATATATAACCGTTGATACACAGAGTAGATGCCCTGTATAAAGCATGTGTATCAACGGATGTATATGTATAATCCAGTGTCGAAACTAGCTGTGTTGATACGTACAGAGTATACATACCATATAAACCATATATAACCATTGATACACAGAGTAGATGCCCTGTATAAAGCATGTGTATCAACAGATGTAAATGTATAATCCAGTGTCGAAACTTGCTGTGTTGATACGTACAGAGTATACATACCATATAAACCATATATAACCGTTGATACACAGAGTAGATGCCCTGTATAAAGCATGTGTATCAACGGATGTATATGTATAATCCAGTGTCTAAACTTGCTGTGTTGATACGTACAGAGTATACATACCATATAAACCATATATAACCGTTGATACACAGAGTAGATGCCCTGTATAAAGCATGTGTATCAACGGATGTATATGTATAATCCAGTGTCGAAACTTGCTGTGTTGATACGTACAGAGTATACATACCATATAAACCATATATAACCGTTGATACACAGAGCAGATGCCCTGTATAAAGCATGTGTATCAACGGATGTATATGTATAATCCAGTGTCGAAACTTGCTGTGTTGATACGTACAGAGTAAACATACCATATAAACCATATATAACCGTTGATACACAGAGTAGATGCCCTGTATAAAGCATGTGTATCAACGGATGTATATGTATAATCCAGTGTCGAAACTTGCTGTGTTGGTACGTACAGAGTATACATACCATATAAACCATAAATAACGGTTGATACACAGAGTAGATGCCCTGTATAAAGCATGTGTATCAATGGATGTATATGTATAATCCAGTGTCGAAACTTGCTGTGTTGATACGTACAGAGTATACATACCATATAAACCATATATAACCGTTGATACACAGAGTAGATGCCCTGTATAAAGAATGTGTATCAACGGATGTATATGTATAATCCAGTGTCGAAACTTGCTGTGTAGATGCCCTGTATAAAGCATGTGTATCAACGGATGTATATGTATAATCCAGTGTCGAAACTTGCTGTGTAGATGCCCTGTATAAAGCATGTGTATCAACGGATGTATATGTATAATCCAGTGTCGAAACTTGCTGTGTTGATACGTACAGAGTATACATACCATATAAACCATATATAACCGTTGATACACAGAGTAGATGCCCTGTATAAAGCATGTGTATCAACGGATGTATATGTATAATCCAGTGTCTAAACTTGCTGTGTTGATACATACAGAGTATACATACCATATAAACCATATATAACCGTTGATACACAGAGTAGATGCCCTGTATAAAGCATGTGTATCAACGGATGTATATGTATAATCCAGTGTCGAAACTTGCTGTGTTGATACATACAGAGTATCCATACCATATAAACCATATATAACCGTTGATACACAGAGCAGATGCCCTGTATAAAGCATGTGTATCAACGGATGTATATGTATAATCCAGTGTCGAAACTTGCTGTGTTGATACATACAGAGTATACATACCATATAAACCATATATAACCGTTGATACACAGAGTAGATGCCCTGTATAAAGCATGTGTATCAACGGATGTATATGTATAATCCAGAGTCGAAACTTGCTGTGTTGATACATACAGAGTATCCATACCATATAAACCATATATAACCGTTGATACACAGAGCAGATGCCCTGTATAAAGCATGTGTATCAACGGATGTATATGTATAATCCAGTGTCGAAACTTGCTGTGTTGATACATACAGAGTATACATACCATATAAACCATATATAACCGTTGATACACAGAGTAGATGCCCTGTATAAAGCATGTGTATCAACGGATGTATATGTATAATCCAGTGTCGAAACTTGCTGTGTTGATACGTACAGAGTATACATACCATATAAACCATATATAACCGTTGATACACAGAGTAGATGCCCTGTAAAAAGCATGTGTATCAACGGATGTAGATGTATAATCCAGTGTCGAAACTTGCTGTGTTGATACGTACAGAGTATACATGACATATAAACCAAATATAACCGTTGATACACAGAGCAGATGCCCTGTATAAAGCATGTGTATCAACGGATGTATATGTATAATCCAGTGTCGAAACTTGCTGTGTTGATACGTACAGAGTATACATACCATATAAACCATATATAACCGTTGATACACAGAGTAGATGCCCTGTATAAAGCATGTGTATCAATGGATGTATATGTATAATCCAGTGTCGAAACTTGCTGTGTTGATACATACAGAGTATACATACCATATAAACCATATATAACCGTTGATACACAGAGTAGATGCCCTGTATAAAGCATGTGTATCAACGGATGTATATGTATAATCCAGTGTCGAAACTTGCTGTGTTGATACATACAGAGTATACATACCATATAAACCATATATAACCGGTGATACACAGAGTAGGTGCCCTGTATAAAGCATGTGTATCAACGGATGTATATGTATAATCCAGTCTCGAAACTTGCTGCGTTAATACATACAAAGTATACATACCATATAAACCATATATAACCGTTGATACACAGAGTAGATGCCCTGTATAAAGCATGTGTATCAACGGATGTATATGTATAATCCAGTGTCGAAACTTGCTGTGTTGATACGTACAGAGTATACATACCATATAAACCATATATAAACGTTGATACACAGAGTAGATGCCCTGTATAAAGCATGTGTATCAACGGATGTATATGTATGATCCAGTGTCGAAACTTGCTGTGTTGATACGTACAGAGTATACATACCATATAAACCATATATAACCGTTGATACACAGAGTAGATGCCCTGTATAAAGCATGTGTATCAAAGGATGTATATGTATAATCCAGTGTCCAAACTTGCTGTGTTGATACATACAGAGTATACATACCATATAAACCATATATAACCGTTGATACACAGAGCAGATGCCCTGTATAAAGCATGTGTATCAACGGATGTATATGTATAATCCAGTGTCGAAACTTGCTGTGTTGATACATACAGAGTATACATACCATATAAACCATATATAACCGTTGATACACAGAGTAGATGCCCTGTAAAAAGCATGTGTATCAACGGATGTAGATGTATAATCCAGTGTCGAAACTTGCTGTGTTGATACGTACAGAGTATACATGACATATAAACCAAATATAACCATTGATACACAGAGCAGATGCCCTGTATAAAGCATGTGTATCAACGGATGTATATGTATAATCCAGTGTCGAAACTTGCTGTGTTGATACGTACAGAGTATACATACCATATAAACCATATATAACCGTTGATACACAGAGCAGATGCCCTGTATAAAGCATGTGTATCAACGGATGTATATGTATAATCCAGTGTCGAAACTTGCTGTGTTGATACATACAGAGTATACATACCATATAAACCATATATAACCGTTGATACACAGAGTAGATGCCCTGTATAAAGCATGTGTATCAACGGATGTATATGTATAATCCAGAGTCGAAACTTGCTGTGTTGATACATACAGAGTATCCATACCATATAAACCATATATAACCGTTGATACACAGAGCAGATGCCCTGTATAAAGCATGTGTATCAACGGATGTATATGTATAATCCAGTGTCGAAACTTGCTGTGTTGATACATACAGAGTATACATACCATATAAACCATATATAACCGTTGATACACAGAGTAGATGCCCTGTATAAAGCATGTGTATCAACGGATGTATATGTATAATCCAGTGTCGAAACTTGCTGTGTTGATACGTACAGAGTATACATACCATATAAACCATATATAACCGTTGATACACAGAGTAGATGCCCTGTAAAAAGCATGTGTATCAACGGATGTAGATGTATAATCCAGTGTCGAAACTTGCTGTGTTGATACGTACAGAGTATACATGACATATAAACCAAATATAACCGTTGATACACAGAGCAGATGCCCTGTATAAAGCATGTGTATCAACGGATGTATATGTATAATCCAGTGTCGAAACTTGCTGTGTTGATACGTACAGAGTATACATACCATATAAACCATATATAACCGTTGATACACAGAGTAGATGCCCTGTATAAAGCATGTGTATCAATGGATGTATATGTATAATCCAGTGTCGAAACTTGCTGTGTTGATACATACAGAGTATACATACCATATAAACCATATATAACCGTTGATACACAGAGTAGATGCCCTGTATAAAGCATGTGTATCAACGGATGTATATGTATAATCCAGTGTCGAAACTTGCTGTGTTGATACATACAGAGTATACATACCATATAAACCATATATAACCGGTGATACACAGAGTAGGTGCCCTGTATAAAGCATGTGTATCAACGGATGTATATGTATAATCCAGTGTCGAAACTTGCTGCGTTAATACATACAAAGTATACATACCATATAAACCATATATAACCGTTGATACACAGAGTAGATGCCCTGTATAAAGCATGTGTATCAACGGATGTATATGTATAATCCAGTGTCTAAACTTGCTGTGTTGATACGTACAGAGTATACATACCATATAAACCATATATAAACGTTGATACACAGAGTAGATGCCCTGTATAAAGCATGTGTATCAACGGATGTATATGTATAATCCAGTGTCGAAACTTGCTGTGTTGATACGTACAGAGTATACATACCATATAAACCATATATAACCGTTGATACACAGAGTAGATGCCCTGTATAAAGCATGTGTATCAAAGGATGTATATGTATAATCCAGTGTCCAAACTTGCTGTGTTGATACATACAGAGTATACATACCATATAAACCATATATAACCGTTGATACACAGAGCAGATGCCCTGTATAAAGCATGTGTATCAACGGATGTATATGTATAATCCAGTGTCGAAACTTGCTGTGTTGATACATACAGAGTATACATACCATATAAACCATATATAACCGTTGATACACAGAGTAGATGCCCTGTAAAAAGCATGTGTATCAACGGATGTAGATGTATAATCCAGTGTCGAAACTTGCTGTGTTGATACGTACAGAGTATACATGACATATAAACCAAATATAACCATTGATACACAGAGCAGATGCCCTGTATAAAGCATGTGTATCAACGGATGTATATGTATAATCCAGTGTCGAAACTTGCTGTGTTGATACGTACAGAGTATACATACCATATAAACCATATATAACCGTTGATACACAGAGTAGATGCCCTGTATAAAGCATGTGTATCAATGGATGTATATGTATAATCCAGTGTCCAAACTTGCTGTGTTGATACATACAGAGTATACATACCATATAAACCATATATAACCGTTGATACACAGAGTAGATGCCCTGTATAAAGCATGTGTATCAATGGATGTATATGTATAATCCAGTGTCCAAACTTGCTGTGTTGATACATACAGAGTATACATACCATATAAACCATATATAACCGTTGATACACAGAGTAGATGCCCTGTATAAAGCATGTGTATCAACGGATGTATATGTATAATCCAGTGTCGAAACTTGCTGTGTTGATACGTACAGAGTATACATACCATATGAACCAAATATAACCGTTGATACACATAGTAGATGCCCTGTATAAAGCATGTGTATCAACGGATGTATATGTATAATCCAGTGACGAAACTTGCTGTGTTGATACGTACAGAGTATACATACCATATAAACCAAATATAACTGTTGATACACAGAGCAGATGCCCTGTATAAAGCATGTGTATCAACGGATGTATATGTATAATCCAGTGTCGAAACTTGCTGTGTTGATACGTACAGAGTATACATACCATATAAACCATATATAACCGTTGATACACAGAGTAGATGCCCTGTATAAAGCATGTGTATCAACGGATGTATATGTATAATCCAGTGTCGAAACTTGCTGTGTTGATACATACAGAGTATACATACCATATAAACCATATATAACCGTTGATACACAGAGTAGATGCCCTGTATAAAGCATGTGTATCAACGGATGTATATGTATAATCCAGTGTCGAAACTTGCTGTGTTGATACATACAGAGTATACATACCATATAAACCATATATAACCGGTGATACACAGAGTAGATGCCCTGTATAAAGCATGTGTATCAACGGATGTATATGTATAATCCAGTGTCGAAACTTGCTGTGTTGATACTTACAGAGTATACATACCATATAAACCATATATAACCGTTGATACACAGAGTAGATGCCCTGTATAAAGCATGTGTATCAACGGATGTATATATATAATCCAGTGTCGAAACTTGCTGTGTTGATACATACAGAGTATACATACCATATAAACCATATATAACCGTTGATACACAGAGCAGATGCCCTGTATAAAGAATGTGTATCAACGGATGTATATGTATAATCCAGTCTCGAAACTTGCTGCGTTAATACATACAGAGTATACATACCATATAAACCATATATAACCGTTGATACACAGAGTAGATGCCCTGTATAAAGCATGTGTATCAACGGATGTATATGTATAATCCAGTGTCCAAAGTTGCTGTGTTGATACGTTCAGAGTATACATACCATATAAACCATATATAACCGTTGATACACAGAGTAGATGCCCTGTATAAAGCATGTGTATCAATGGATGTATATGTATAATCCAGTGTCGAAACTTGCTGTGTTGATACATACAGAGTATACATACCATATAAACCATATATAACCGTTGATACACAGAGTAGATGCCCTGTATAAAGCATGTGTATCAACGGATGTATATGTATAATCCAGTGTCGAAACTTGCTGTGTTGATACGTACAGAGTATACATACCATATAAACCATATATAACCGTTGATACACAGAGTAGATGCCCTGTAAAAAGCATGTGTATCAACGGATGTAGATGTATAATCCAGTGTCGAAACTTGCTGTGTTGATACGTACAGAGTATACATGACATATAAACCAAATATAACCGTTGATACACAGAGCAGATGCCCTGTATAAAGCATGTGTATCAACGGATGTATATGTATAATCCAGTGTCGAAACTTGCTGTGTTGATACGTACAGAGTATACATACCATATAAACCATATATAACCGTTGATACACAGAGTAGATGCCCTGTATAAAGCATGTGTATCAATGGATGTATATGTATAATCCAGTGTCGAAACTTGCTGTGTTGATACATACAGAGTATACATACCATATAAACCATATATAACCGTTGATACACAGAGTAGATGCCCTGTATAAAGCATGTGTATCAACGGATGTATATGTATAATCCAGTGTCGAAACTTGCTGTGTTGATACATACAGAGTATACATACCATATAAACCATATATAACCGGTGATACACAGAGTAGGTGCCCTGTATAAAGCATGTGTATCAACGGATGTATATGTATAATCCAGTCTCGAAACTTGCTGCGTTAATACATACAAAGTATACATACCATATAAACCATATATAACCGTTGATACACAGAGTAGATGCCCTGTATAAAGCATGTGTATCAACGGATGTATATGTATAATCCAGTGTCGAAACTTGCTGTGTTGATACGTACAGAGTATACATACCATATAAACCATATATAAACGTTGATACACAGAGTAGATGCCCTGTATAAAGCATGTGTATCAACGGATGTATATGTATAATCCAGTGTCGAAACTTGCTGTGTTGATACGTACAGAGTATACATACCATATAAACCATATATAACCGTTGATACACAGAGTAGATGCCCTGTATAAAGCATGTGTATCAAAGGATGTATATGTATAATCCAGTGTCCAAACTTGCTGTGTTGATACATACAGAGTATACATACCATATAAACCATATATAACCGTTGATACACAGAGCAGATGCCCTGTATAAAGCATGTGTATCAACGGATGTATATGTATAATCCAGTGTCGAAACTTGCTGTGTTGATACATACAGAGTATACATACCATATAAACCATATATAACCGTTGATACACAGAGTAGATGCCCTGTAAAAAGCATGTGTATCAACGGATGTAGATGTATAATCCAGTGTCGAAACTTGCTGTGTTGATACGTACAGAGTATACATGACATATAAACCAAATATAACCATTGATACACAGAGCAGATGCCCTGTATAAAGCATGTGTATCAACGGATGTATATGTATAATCCAGTGTCGAAACTTGCTGTGTTGATACGTACAGAGTATACATACCATATAAACCATATATAACCGTTGATACACAGAGCAGATGCCCTGTATAAAGCATGTGTATCAACGGATGTATATGTATAATCCAGTGTCGAAACTTGCTGTGTTGATACATACAGAGTATACATACCATATAAACCATATATAACCGTTGATACACAGAGTAGATGCCCTGTATAAAGCATGTGTATCAACGGATGTATATGTATAATCCAGAGTCGAAACTTGCTGTGTTGATACATACAGAGTATCCATACCATATAAACCATATATAACCGTTGATACACAGAGCAGATGCCCTGTATAAAGCATGTGTATCAACGGATGTATATGTATAATCCAGTGTCGAAACTTGCTGTGTTGATACATACAGAGTATACATACCATATAAACCATATATAACCGTTGATACACAGAGTAGATGCCCTGTATAAAGCATGTGTATCAACGGATGTATATGTATAATCCAGTGTCGAAACTTGCTGTGTTGATACGTACAGAGTATACATACCATATAAACCATATATAACCGTTGATACACAGAGTAGATGCCCTGTAAAAAGCATGTGTATCAACGGATGTAGATGTATAATCCAGTGTCGAAACTTGCTGTGTTGATACGTACAGAGTATACATGACATATAAACCAAATATAACCGTTGATACACAGAGCAGATGCCCTGTATAAAGCATGTGTATCAACGGATGTATATGTATAATCCAGTGTCGAAACTTGCTGTGTTGATACGTACAGAGTATACATACCATATAAACCATATATAACGGTTGATACACAGAGTAGATGCCCTGTATAAAGCATGTGTATCAATGGATGTATATGTATAATCCAGTGTCGAAACTTGCTGTGTTGATACATACAGAGTATACATACCATATAAACCATATATAACCGTTGATACACAGAGTAGATGCCCTGTATAAAGCATGTGTATCAACGGATGTATATGTATAATCCAGTGTCGAAACTTGCTGTGTTGATACATACAGAGTATACATACCATATAAACCATATATAACCGGTGATACACAGAGTAGGTGCCCTGTATAAAGCATGTGTATCAACGGATGTATATGTATAATCCAGTGTCGAAACTTGCTGCGTTAATACATACAAAGTATACATACCATATAAACCATATATAACCGTTGATACACAGAGTAGATGCCCTGTATAAAGCATGTGTATCAACGGATGTATATGTATAATCCAGTGTCTAAACTTGCTGTGTTGATACGTACAGAGTATACATACCATATAAACCATATATAAACGTTGATACACAGAGTAGATGCCCTGTATAAAGCATGTGTATCAACGGATGTATATGTATAATCCAGTGTCGAAACTTGCTGTGTTGATACGTACAGAGTATACATACCATATAAACCATATATAACCGTTGATACACAGAGTAGATGCCCTGTATAAAGCATGTGTATCAACGGATGTATATGTATAATCCAGTGTCCAAACTTGCTGTGTTGATACATACAGAGTATACATACCATATAAACCACATATAACCGTTGATACACAGAGCAGATGCCCTGTATAAAGCATGTGTATCAACGGATGTATATGTATAATCCAGTGTCGAAACTTGCTGTGTTGATACATACAGAGTATACATACCATATAAACCATATATAACCGTTGATACACAGAGTAGATGCCCTGTAAAAAGCATGTGTATCAACGGATGTAGATGTATAATCCAGTGTCGAAACTTGCTGTGTTGATACGTACAGAGTATACATGACATATAAACCAAATATAACCATTGATACACAGAGCAGATGCCCTGTATAAAGCATGTGTATCAACGGATGTATATGTATAATCCAGTGTCGAAACTTGCTGTGTTGATACGTACAGAGTATACATACCATATAAACCATATATAACCGTTGATACACAGAGTAGATGCCCTGTATAAAGCATGTGTATCAATGGATGTATATGTATAATCCAGTGTCCAAACTTGCTGTGTTGATACATACAGAGTATACATACCATATAAACCATATATAACCGTTGATACACAGAGTAGATGCCCTGTATAAAGCATGTGTATCAATGGATGTATATGTATAATCCAGTGTCCAAACTTGCTGTGTTGATACATACAGAGTATACATACCATATAAACCATATATAACCGTTGATACACAGAGTAGATGCCCTGTATAAAGCATGTGTATCAACGGATGTATATGTATAATCCAGTGTCGAAACTTGCTGTGTTGATACGTACAGAGTATACATACCATATGAACCAAATATAACCGTTGATACACATAGTAGATGCCCTGTATAAAGCATGTGTATCAACGGATGTATATGTATAATCCAGTGACGAAACTTGCTGTGTTGATACGTACAGAGTATACATACCATATAAACCAAATATAACTGTTGATACACAGAGCAGATGCCCTGTATAAAGCATGTGTATCAACGGATGTATATGTATAATCCAGTGTCGAAACTTGCTGTGTTGATACGTACAGAGTATACATACCATATAAACCATATATAACCGTTGATACACAGAGTAGATGCCCTGTATAAAGCATGTGTATCAACGGATGTATATGTATAATCCAGTGTCGAAACTTGCTGTGTTGATACATACAGAGTATACATACCATATAAACCATATATAACCGTTGATACACAGAGTAGATGCCCTGTATAAAGCATGTGTATCAACGGATGTATATGTATAATCCAGTGTCGAAACTTGCTGTGTTGATACATACAGAGTATACATACCATATAAACCATATATAACCGGTGATACACAGAGTAGATGCCCTGTATAAAGCATGTGTATCAACGGATGTATATGTATAATCCAGTGTCGAAACTTGCTGTGTTGATACTTACAGAGTATACATACCATATAAACCATATATAACCGTTGATACACAGAGTAGATGCCCTGTATAAAGCATGTGTATCAACGGATGTATATATATAATCCAGTGTCGAAACTTGCTGTGTTGATACATACAGAGTATACATACCATATAAACCATATATAACCGTTGATACACAGAGCAGATGCCCTGTATAAAGAATGTGTATCAACGGATGTATATGTATAATCCAGTCTCGAAACTTGCTGCGTTAATACATACAGAGTATACATACCATATAAACCATATATAACCGTTGATACACAGAGTAGATGCCCTGTATAAAGCATGTGTATCAACGGATGTATATGTATAATCCAGTGTCCAAAGTTGCTGTGTTGATACGTTCAGAGTATACATACCATATAAACCATATATAACCGTTGATACACAGAGTAGATGCCCTGTATAAAGCATGTGTATCAATGGATGTATATGTATAATCCAGTGTCGAAACTTGCTGTGTTGATACATACAGAGTATACATACCATATAAACCATATATAACCGTTGATACACAGAGTAGATGCCCTGTATAAAGCATGTGTATCAACGGATGTATATGTATAATCCAGTGTCGAAACTTGCTGTGTTGATACGTACAGAGTATACATACCATATAAACCATATATAACCGTTGATACACAGAGTAGATGCCCTGTATAAAGCATGTGTATCAACGGATGTATATGTATAATCCAGTGTCGAAACTTGCTGTGTTGATACGTACAGAGTATACATACCATATAAACCATATATAACCGTTGATACACAGAGCAGATGCCCTGTATAAAGCATGTGTATCAACGGATGTATATGTATAATCCAGTGTCGAAACTTGCTGTGTTGATACGTACAGAGTATACATACCATATAAACCATATATAACCGTTGATACACAGAGTAGATGCCCTGTATAAAGCATGTGTATCAACGGATGTATATGTATAATCCAGTGTCGAAACTTGCTGTGTTGATACATACAGAGTATACATACCATATAAACCATATATAACCGTTGATACACAGAGTAGATGCCCTGTATAAAGCATGTGCATCAACGGATGTATATGTATAATCAAGTTACGAAACTTGCTGTGTTGATGCGTACAGAGTATACATACCATATAAACCATATATAACCGTTGATACACAGAGTAGATGCCCTGTATAAAGCATGTGTATCAACGGATGTATATGTATAATCCAGTGTCGAAACTTGCTGTGTTGATACGTACAGAGTATACATACCATATAAACCATATATAACCATTGATACACAGAGTAGATGCCCTGTATAGAGCATGTGTATCAACGGATGTATATGTATAATCCAGTGTCTAAACTTGCTGTGTTGATACGTACAGAGTATACATACCATATAAACCATATATAACCGTTGATACACAGAGCATATGCCCTGTATAAAGCATGTGTATCAACGGATGTATATGTTTAATCCAGTGTCGAAACTTGCTGTGTTGATACGTACAGAGTATACATACCATATAAACCATATATAACCGTTGATACACAGAGTAGATGCCCTGTATAAAGCATGTGTATCAACGGATGTATATGTATAATCCAGTGTCGAAACTTGCTGTGTTGATACGTACAGAGTATACATACCATATGAACCAAATATAACCGTTGATACACATAGTAGATGCCCTGTATAAAGCATGTGTATCAACGGATGTATATGTATAATCCAGTGACGAAACTTGCTGTGTTGATACGTACAGAGTATACATACCATATAAACCAAATATAACTGTTGATACACAGAGCAGATGCCCTGTATAAAGCATGTGTATCAACGGATGTATATGTATAATCCAGTGTCGAAACTTGCTGTGTTGATACGTACAGAGTATACATACCATATAAACCATATATAACCGTTGATACACAGA
Organism: Harmothoe impar; assembly: GCA_947462335.1. NCBI lineage: Eukaryota > Metazoa > Annelida > Polychaeta > Phyllodocida > Polynoidae > Harmothoe > Harmothoe impar. The sequence continues at coordinate 513,015 of CANHQG010000007.1, read as the reverse complement.
GTAGATGCCCTGTATAAAGCATGTGTATCAACGGATGTATATGTATAATCCAGTGTCGAAACTTGCTGTGTTGATACATACAGAGTATACATACCATATAAACCATATATAACCGTTGATACACAGAGTAGATGCCCTGTATAAAGCATGTGTATCAACGGATGTATATGTATAATCCAGTGTCGAAACTTGCTGTGTTGATACATACAGAGTATACATACCATATAAACCATATATAACCGGTGATACACAGAGTAGATGCCCTGTATAAAGCATGTGTATCAACGGATGTATATGTATAATCCAGTGTCGAAACTTGCTGTGTTGATACTTACAGAGTATACATACCATATAAACCATATATAACCGTTGATACACAGAGTAGATGCCCTGTATAAAGCATGTGTATCAACGGATGTATATATATAATCCAGTGTCGAAACTTGCTGTGTTGATACATACAGAGTATACATACCATATAAACCATATATAACCGTTGATACACAGAGCAGATGCCCTGTATAAAGAATGTGTATCAACGGATGTATATGTATAATCCAGTCTCGAAACTTGCTGCGTTAATACATACAGAGTATACATACCATATAAACCATATATAACCGTTGATACACAGAGTAGATGCCCTGTATAAAGCATGTGTATCAACGGATGTATATGTATAATCCAGTGTCCAAAGTTGCTGTGTTGATACGTTCAGAGTATACATACCATATAAACCATATATAACCGTTGATACACAGAGTAGATGCCCTGTATAAAGCATGTGTATCAATGGATGTATATGTATAATCCAGTGTCGAAACTTGCTGTGTTGATACATACAGAGTATACATACCATATAAACCATATATAACCGTTGATACACAGAGTAGATGCCCTGTATAAAGCATGTGTATCAACGGATGTATATGTATAATCCAGTGTCGAAACTTGCTGTGTTGATACGTACAGAGTATACATACCATATAAACCATATATAACCGTTGATACACAGAGTAGATGCCCTGTATAAAGCATGTGTATCAACGGATGTATATGTATAATCCAGTGTCGAAACTTGCTGTGTTGATACGTACAGAGTATACATACCATATAAACCATATATAACCGTTGATACACAGAGCAGATGCCCTGTATAAAGCATGTGTATCAACGGATGTATATGTATAATCCAGTGTCGAAACTTGCTGTGTTGATACGTACAGAGTATACATACCATATAAACCATATATAACCGTTGATACACAGAGTAGATGCCCTGTATAAAGCATGTGTATCAACGGATGTATATGTATAATCCAGTGTCGAAACTTGCTGTGTTGATACATACAGAGTATACATACCATATAAACCATATATAACCGTTGATACACAGAGTAGATGCCCTGTATAAAGCATGTGCATCAACGGATGTATATGTATAATCAAGTTACGAAACTTGCTGTGTTGATGCGTACAGAGTATACATACCATATAAACCATATATAACCGTTGATACACAGAGTAGATGCCCTGTATAAAGCATGTGTATCAACGGATGTATATGTATAATCCAGTGTCGAAACTTGCTGTGTTGATACGTACAGAGTATACATACCATATAAACCATATATAACCATTGATACACAGAGTAGATGCCCTGTATAGAGCATGTGTATCAACGGATGTATATGTATAATCCAGTGTCTAAACTTGCTGTGTTGATACGTACAGAGTATACATACCATATAAACCATATATAACCGTTGATACACAGAGCATATGCCCTGTATAAAGCATGTGTATCAACGGATGTATATGTTTAATCCAGTGTCGAAACTTGCTGTGTTGATACGTACAGAGTATACATACCATATAAACCATATATAACCGTTGATACACAGAGTAGATGCCCTGTATAAAGCATGTGTATCAACGGATGTATATGTATAATCCAGTGTCGAAACTTGCTGTGTTGATACGTACAGAGTATACATACCATATGAACCAAATATAACCGTTGATACACATAGTAGATGCCCTGTATAAAGCATGTGTATCAACGGATGTATATGTATAATCCAGTGACGAAACTTGCTGTGTTGATACGTACAGAGTATACATACCATATAAACCAAATATAACTGTTGATACACAGAGCAGATGCCCTGTATAAAGCATGTGTATCAACGGATGTATATGTATAATCCAGTGTCGAAACTTGCTGTGTTGATACGTACAGAGTATACATACCATATAAACCATATATAACCGTTGATACACAGAGTAGATGCCCTGTATAAAGCATGTGTATCAACGGATGTATATGTATAATCCAGTGTCGAAACTTGCTGTGTTGATACATACAGAGTATACATACCATATAAACCATATATAACCGTTGATACACAGAGTAGATGCCCTGTATAAAGCATGTGTATCAACGGATGTATATGTATAATCCAGTGTCGAAACTTGCTGTGTTGATACATACAGAGTATACATACCATATAAACCATATATAACCGGTGATACACAGAGTAGATGCCCTGTATAAAGCATGTGTATCAACGGATGTATATGTATAATCCAGTGTCGAAACTTGCTGTGTTGATACTTACAGAGTATACATACCATATAAACCATATATAACCGTTGATACACAGAGTAGATGCCCTGTATAAAGCATGTGTATCAACGGATGTATATATATAATCCAGTGTCGAAACTTGCTGTGTTGATACATACAGAGTATACATACCATATAAACCATATATAACCGTTGATACACAGAGCAGATGCCCTGTATAAAGAATGTGTATCAACGGATGTATATGTATAATCCAGTCTCGAAACTTGCTGCGTTAATACATACAGAGTATACATACCATATAAACCATATATAACCGTTGATACACAGAGTAGATGCCCTGTATAAAGCATGTGTATCAACGGATGTATATGTATAATCCAGTGTCCAAAGTTGCTGTGTTGATACGTTCAGAGTATACATACCATATAAACCATATATAACCGTTGATACACAGAGTAGATGCCCTGTATAAAGCATGTGTATCAATGGATGTATATGTATAATCCAGTGTCGAAACTTGCTGTGTTGATACATACAGAGTATACATACCATATAAACCATATATAACCGTTGATACACAGAGTAGATGCCCTGTATAAAGCATGTGTATCAACGGATGTATATGTATAATCCAGTGTCGAAACTTGCTGTGTTGATACGTACAGAGTATACATACCATATAAACCATATATAACCGTTGATACACAGAGTAGATGCCCTGTATAAAGCATGTGTATCAACGGATGTATATGTATAATCCAGTGTCGAAACTTGCTGTGTTGATACGTACAGAGTATACATACCATATAAACCATATATAACCGTTGATACACAGAGCAGATGCCCTGTATAAAGCATGTGTATCAACGGATGTATATGTATAATCCAGTGTCGAAACTTGCTGTGTTGATACGTACAGAGTATACATACCATATAAACCATATATAACCGTTGATACACAGAGTAGATGCCCTGTATAAAGCATGTGTATCAACGGATGTATATGTATAATCCAGTGTCGAAACTTGCTGTGTTGATACATACAGAGTATACATACCATATAAACCATATATAACCGTTGATACACAGAGTAGATGCCCTGTATAAAGCATGTGCATCAACGGATGTATATGTATAATCAAGTTACGAAACTTGCTGTGTTGATGCGTACAGAGTATACATACCATATAAACCATATATAACCGTTGATACACAGAGTAGATGCCCTGTATAAAGCATGTGTATCAACGGATGTATATGTATAATCCAGTGTCGAAACTTGCTGTGTTGATACGTACAGAGTATACATACCATATAAACCATATATAACCATTGATACACAGAGTAGATGCCCTGTATAGAGCATGTGTATCAACGGATGTATATGTATAATCCAGTGTCTAAACTTGCTGTGTTGATACGTACAGAGTATACATACCATATAAACCATATATAACCGTTGATACACAGAGCATATGCCCTGTATAAAGCATGTGTATCAACGGATGTATATGTTTAATCCAGTGTCGAAACTTGCTGTGTTGATACGTACAGAGTATACATACCATATAAACCATATATAACCGTTGATACACAGAGTAGATGCCCTGTATAAAGCATGTGTATCAACGGATGTATATGTATAATCCAGTGTCGAAACTAGCTGTGTTGATACGTACAGAGTATACATACCATATAAACCATATATAACCATTGATACACAGAGTAGATGCCCTGTATAAAGCATGTGTATCAACAGATGTAAATGTATAATCCAGTGTCGAAACTTGCTGTGTTGATACGTACAGAGTATACATTCCATATAAACCATATATAACCGTTGATACACAGAGTAGATGCCCTGTATAAAGCATGTGTATCAACGGATGTATATGTATAATCCAGTGTCTAAACTTGCTGTGTTGATACGTACAGAGTATACATACCATATAAACCATATATAACCGTTGATACACAGAGTAGATGCCCTGTATAAAGCATGTGTATCAACGGATGTATATGTATAATCCAGTGTCGAAACTTGCTGTGTTGATACGTACAGAGTATACATACCATATAAACCATATATAACCGTTGATACACAGAGCAGATGCCCTGTATAAAGCATGTGTATCAACGGATGTATATGTATAATCCAGTGTCGAAACTTGCTGTGTTGATACGTACAGAGTATACATACCATATAAACCATATATAACCGTTGATACACAGAGTAGATGCCCTGTATAAAGCATGTGTATCAACGGATGTATATGTATAATCCAGTGTCGAAACTTGCTGTGTTGGTACGTACAGAGTATACATACCATATAAACCATAAATAACGGTTGATACACAGAGTAGATGCCCTGTATAAAGCATGTGTATCAACGGATGTATATGTATAATCCAGTGTCGAAACTTGCTGTGTTGATACGTACAGAGTATACATACCATATAAACCATATATAACCGTTGATACATAGAGTAGATGCCCTGTATAAAGAATGTGTATCAACGGATGTATATGTATAATCCAGTGTCGAAACTTGCTGTGTTGATACGTACAGAGTATACATACCATATAAACCATATATAACCGTTGATACACAGAGCAGATGCCCTGTATAAAGCATGTGTATCAACGGATGTATATGTATAATCCAGTGTCGAAACTTGCTGTGTAGATGCCCTGTATAAAGCATGTGTATCAACGGATGTATATGTATAATCCAGTGTCGAAACTTGCTGTGTAGATGCCCTGTATAAAGCATGTGTATCAACGGATGTATATGTATAATCCAGTGTCGAAACCTGCTGTGTTGATACGTACAGAGTATACATACCATATAAACCATATATAACCGTTGATACACAGAGTAGATGCCCTGTATAAAGCATGTGTATCAACGGATGTATATGTATAATCCAGTGTCTAAACTTGCTGTGTTGATACATACAGAGTATACATACCATATAAACCATATATAACCGTTGATACACAGAGTAGATGCCCTGTATAAAGCATGTGTATCAACGGATGTATATGTATAATCCAGTGTCGAAACTTGCTGTGTTGATACATACAGAGTATCCATACCATATAAACCATATATAACCGTTGATACACAGAGCAGATGCCCTGTATAAAGCATGTGTATCAACGGATGTATATGTATAATCCAGTGTCGAAACTTGCTGTGTTGATACATACAGAGTATACATACCATATAAACCATATATAACCGTTGATACACAGAGTAGATGCCCTGTATAAAGCATGTGTATCAACGGATGTATATGTATAATCCAGTGTCGAAACTTGCTGTGTTGATACATACAGAGTATCCATACCATATAAACCATATATAACCGTTGATACACAGAGCAGATGCCCTGTATAAAGCATGTGTATCAACGGATGTATATGTATAATCCAGTGTCGAAACTTGCTGTGTTGATACATACAGAGTATACATACCATATAAACCATATATAACCGTTGATACACAGAGTAGATGCCCTGTATAAAGCATGTGTATCAACGGATGTATATGTATAATCCAGTGTCGAAACTTGCTGTGTTGGTACGTACAGAGTATACATACCATATAAACCATAAATAACGGTTGATACACAGAGTAGATGCCCTGTATAATGCATGTGTATCAATGGATGTTTATGTATAATCCAGTGTCGAAACTTGCTGTGTTGATACGTACAGAGTATACATACCATATAAACCATATATAACCGTTGATACACAGAGTAGATGCCCTGTTTAAAGCATGTGTATCAACGGATGTATATGTATAATCCAGTGTCGAAACTTGCTGTGTTGATACGTACAGAGTATACATACCATATAAACCATATATAACCGTTGATACACAGAGCAGATGCCCTGTATAAAGCATGTGTATCAACGGATGTATATGTATAATCCAGTGTCGAAACTTGCTGTGTAGATGCCCTGTATAAAGCATGTGTATCAACGGATGTATATGTATAATCCAGTGTCGAAACTTGCTGTGTTGATACGTACAGAGTATACATACCATATAAACCATATATAACGGTTGATACACAGAGTAGATGCCCTGTATAAAGCATGTGTATCAACGGATGTATATGTATAATCCAGTGTCTAAACTTGCTGTGTTGATACGTACAGAGTATACATACCATATAAACCATATATGACCGTTGATACACAGAGTAGATGCCCTGTATAAAGCATGTGTATCAACGGATGTATATGTATAATCCAGTGTCGAAACTTGCTGTGTTGATACGTACAGAGTATACATACCATATAAACCATATATAACCGTTGATACACAGAGCAGATGCCCTGTATAAAGCATGTGTATCAACGGATGTATATGTATAATCCAGTGTCGAAACTTGCTGTGTTGATACGTACAGAGTATACATACCATATAAACCATATATAACTGTTGATACACAGAGTAGATGCCCTGTATAGAGCATGTGTATCAACGGATGTATATGTATAATCCAGTGTCGAAACTTGCTGTGTTGTTACGTACAGAGTATACATACCATATAAATCATATATAACCGTTGATACACAGAGCAGATGCCCTGTATAAAGCATGTGTATCAACGGATGTATATGTATAATCCAGTGTCGAAACTTGCTGTGTTGATACGTACAGAGTATACATACCATATAAACCATATATAACCGTTGATACACAGAGTAGATGCCCTGTATAAAGCATGTGTATCAACGGATGTATATGTATAATCCAGTGTCGAAACTTGCTGTGTTGATACGTACAGAGTATACATACCATATAAACCATATATAACCGTTGATACACAGGGCAGATGCCCTGTATAAAGCATGTGTATCAACGGATGTATATGTATAATCCAGTGTCGAAACTTGCTGTGTTGATACGTACAGAGTATACATACCATATAAACCATATATAACCGTTGATACACAGAGTAGATGCCCTGTATAAAGCATGTGTATCAAGGGATGTATATGTATAATCCAGTGTCGAAACTTGCTGTGTTGATACATACAGAGTATACATACCATATAAACCATATATAACCGTTGATACACAGAGTAGATGCCCTTTATAAAGCATGTGTATCAATGAAAGTATATGTATAATCCAGTGTCGAAACTTGCTGTGTTGATACATACAGAGTATACATACCATATAAACCATATATAACCGTTGATACACAGAGCAGATGCCCTGTATAAAGCATGTGTATCAACGGATGTATATGTATAATCCAGTGTCGAAACTTGCTGTGTAGATGCCCTGTATAAAGCATGTGTATCAACGGATGTATATGTATAATCCAGTGTCGAAACTTGCTGTGTTGATACGTACAGAGTATACATACCATATAAACCATATATAGCCGTTGATACACAGAGTAGATGCCCTGTATAAAGCATGTGTATCAACGGATGTATATGTATAATCCAGTGTCTAAACTTGCTGTGTTGATACGTACAGAGTATACATACCATATAAACCATATATAACCAATGATACACAGAGTAGAGGCCCTGTATAAAGCATGTGTATCAACGGATGTATATGTATAATCCAGTGTCGAAACTTGCTGTGTTGATACATACAGAGTATCCATACCATATAAACCATATATAACCGTTGATACACAGAGCAGATGCCCTGTATAAAGCATGTGTATCAACGGATGTATATGTATAATCCAGTGTCGAAACTTGCTGTGTTGATACGTACAGAGTATACATACCATATAAACCATATATAACTGTTGATACACAGAGTAGATGCCCTGTTTAAAGCATGTGTATCAACGGATGTATATGTATAATCCAGTGTCGAAACTTGCTGTGTTGTTACCTACAGAGTATACATACCATATAAACCATATATAACCGTTGATACACAGAGCAGATGCCCTGTATAAAGCATGTGTATCAACGGATGTATATGTATAATCCAGTGTCGAAACTTGCTGTGTTGATACGTACAGAGTATACATACCATATAAACCATATATAACCTTTGATACACAGAGTAGATGCCCTGTATAAAGCATGTGTATCAACGGATGTATATGTATAATCCAGTGTCGAAACTTGCTTTGTTGATACGTACAGAGTATACATACCATATAAACCATATATAACCGTTGATACACAGGGCAGATGCCCTGTATAAAGCATGTGTATCAACGGATGTATATGTATAATCCAGTGTCGAAACTTGCTGTGTTGATAAGTACAGAGTATACATACCATATAAACCATATATAACCGTTGATACACAGAGTAGATGCCCTGTATAAAGCATGTGTATCAAGGGATGTATATTTATAATCCAGTGTCGAAACTTGCTGTGTTGATACATACAGAGTATACATACCATATAAACCATATATAACCGTTGATACACAGAGTAGATGCCCTGTATAAAGCCTGTGTATCAATGGATGTATATGTATAATCCAGTGTCGAAACTTGCTGTGTTGATACATACAGAGTATACATACCATATAAACCATATATAACCGTTGATACACAGAGTAGATGCCCTGTATAAAGCATGTGTATCAACGGATGTATATGTATAATCCAGTGTCGAAACTTGCTGTGTTGGTACGTACAGAGTATACATACCATATAAACCATAAATAACGGTTGATACACAGAGTAGATGCCCTGTATAAAGCATGTGTATCAACGGATGTATATGTATAATCCAGTGTCGAAACTTGCTGTGTTGATACGTACAGAGTATACATACCATATAAACCATATATAACAGTTGATACACAGAGTAGATGCCCTGTATAAAGCATGTGTATCAACGGATGTATATGTATAATCCAGTGTCGAAACTTGCTGTGTTGATACGTACAGAGTATACATACCATATAAACCATATATAACCGTTGATACACAGAGCAGATGCCCTGTATAAAGCATGTGTATCAACAGATGTATATGTATAATCCAGTGTCGAAACTTGCTGTGTAGATGCCCTGTATAAAGCATGTGTATCAACGGATGTATATGTATAATCCAGTGTCGAAACTTGCTGTGTTGATACGTACAGAGTATACATACCATATAAACCATATATAACTGTTGATATACAGAGTAGATGCCCTGTATAGAGCATGTGTATCAACGGATGTATATGTATAATCCAGTGTCGAAACTTGCTGTGTTGTTATGTACAGAGTATACATACCATATAAACCATATATAACCGTTGATACACAGAGCAGATGCCCTGTATAAGGCATGTGTATCAACGGATGTATATGTATAATCCAGTGTCGAAACTTGCTGTGTTGATACGTACAGAGTATACATACCATATAAACCATATATAACCGTTAATACACAGAGTAGATGCCCTGTATAAAGCATGTGTATCAACGGATGTATATGTATAATCCCATGTCGAAACTTGCTGTGTTGATACGTACAGAGTATACATACCATATAAACCATATATAACCGTTGATACACAGGGCAGATGCCCTGTATAAAGCATGTGTATCAACGGATGTATATGTATAATCCAGTGTCGAAACTTGCTGTGTTGATACATACAGAGTATACATACCATATAAACCATATATAACCGTTGATACACAGAGTAGATGCCCTGTATAAAGCATGTGTATCAATGGATGTATATGTATAATCCAGTGTCGAAACTTGCTGTGTTGGTACGTACAGAGTATACATACCATATAAACCATAAATAACGGTTGATACACAGAGTAGATGCCCTGTATAAAGCATGTGTATCAACGGATGTATATCATTAATCCAGTGTCGAAACATGCTGTGTTGATACGTACAGAGTATACATACCATATAAACCATATATAACCGTTGATACACAGAGTAGATGCCCTGTATAAAGAATGTGTATCAACGGATGTATATGTATAATCCAGTGTCGAAACATGCTGTGTTGATACGTACAGAGTATACATACCATATAAACCATATATAACCGTTGATACACAGAGCAGATGCCCTGTATAAAGCATGTGTATCAACGGATGTATATGTATAATCCAGTGTCAAACTTGCTGTGTAGATGCCCTGTATAAAGCATGTGTATCAACGGATGTATATGTATAATCCAGTGTCGAAACTTGCTGTGTTGATACGTACAGAGTATACATACCATATAAACCATATATAACCGTTGATACACAGAGTAGATGCCCTGTATAAAGCATGTGTATCAACGGATGTATATGTATAATCCAGTGTCTAAACTTGCTGTGTTGATACATACAGAGTATACATACCATATAAACCATATATAACCGTTGATACACAGAGTAGATGCCCTGTATAAAGCATGTGTATCAACGGATGTATATGTATAATCCAGTGTCGAAACTTGCTGTGTTGATACATACAGAGTATCCATACCATATAAACCATATATAACCGTTGATACACAGAGCAGATGCCCTGTATAAAGCATGTGTATCAACGGATGTATATGTATAATCCAGTGTCGAAACTTGCTGTGTTGATACATACAGAGTATCCATACCATATAAACCATATATAACCGTTGATACACAGAGCAGATGCCCTGTATAAAGCATGTGTATCAACGGATGTATATGTATAATCCAGTGTCGAAACTTGCTGTGTTGATACATACAGAGTATACATACCATATAAACCATATATAACCGTTGATACACAGAGTAGATGCCCTGTATAAAGCATGTGTATCAACGGATGTATATGTATAATCCAGTGTCGAAACTTGCTGTGTTGGTACGTACAGAGTATACATACCATATAAACCATAAATAACGGTTGATACACAGAGTAGATGCCCTGTATAATGCATGTGTATCAATGGATGTTTATGTATAATCCAGTGTCGAAACTTGCTGTGTTGATACGTACAGAGTATACATACCATATAAACCATATATAACCGTTGATACACAGAGTAGATGCCCTGTATAAAGCATGTGTATCAACGGATGTATATGTATAATCCAGTGTCTAAACTTGCTGTGTTGATACGTACAGAGTATACATACCATATAAACCATATATAACCGTTGATACACAGAGCAGATGCCCTGTATAAAGCATGTGTATCAACGGATGTATATGTATAATCCAGTGTCGAAACTTGCTGTGTAGATGCCCTGTATAAAGCATGTGTATCAACGGATGTATATGTATAATCCAGTGTCGAAACTTGCTGTGTTGATACGTACAGAGTATACATACCATATAAACCATATATAACGGTTGATACACAGAGTAGATGCCCTGTATAAAGCATGTGTATCAACGGATGTATATGTATAATCCAGTGTCTAAACTTGCTGTGTTGATACGTACAGAGTATACATACCATATAAACCATATATGACCGTTGATACACAGAGTAGATGCCCTGTATAAAGCATGTGTATCAACGGATGTATATGTATAATCCAGTGTCGAAACTTGCTGTGTTGATACGTACAGAGTATACATACCATATAAACCATATATAACCGTTGATACACAGAGCAGATGCCCTGTATAAAGCATGTGTATCAACGGATGTATATGTATAATCCAGTGTCGAAACTTGCTGTGTTGATACGTACAGAGTATACATACCATATAAACCATATATAACTGTTGATACACAGAGTAGATGCCCTGTATAGAGCATGTGTATCAACGGATGTATATGTATAATCCAGTGTCGAAACTTGCTGTGTTGTTACGTACAGAGTATACATACCATATAAATCATATATAACCGTTGATACACAGAGCAGATGCCCTGTATAAAGCATGTGTATCAACGGATGTATATGTATAATCCAGTGTCGAAACTTGCTGTGTTGATACGTACAGAGTATACATACCATATAAACCATATATAACCGTTGATACACAGAGTAGATGCCCTGTATAAAGCATGTGTATCAACGGATGTATATGTATAATCCAGTGTCGAAACTTGCTGTGTTGATACGTACAGAGTACACATACCATATAAACCATATATAACCGTTGATACACAGGGCAGATGCCCTGTATAAAGCATGTGTATCAACGGATGTATATGTATAATCCAGTGTCGAAACTTGCTGTGTTGATACGTACAGAGTATGCATACCATATAAACCATATATAACCGTTGATACACAGAGTAGATGCCCTGTATAAAGCATGTGTATCAAGGGATGTATATGTATAATCCAGTGTCGAAACTTGCTGTGTTGATACATACAGAGTATACATACCATATAAACCATATATAACCGTTGATACACAGAGTAGATGCCCTTTATAAAGCATGTGTATCAATGAAAGTATATGTATAATCCAGTGTCGAAACTTGCTGTGTTGATACATACAGAGTATACATACCATATAAACCATATATAACCGTTGATACACAGAGCAGATGCCCTGTATAAAGCATGTGTATCAACGGATGTATATGTATAATCCAGTGTCGAAACTTGCTGTGTAGATGCCCTGTATAAAGCATGTGTATCAACGGATGTATATGTATAATCCAGTGTCGAAACTTGCTGTGTTGATACGTACAGAGTATACATACCATATAAACCATATATAGCCGTTGATATACAGAGTAGATGCCCTGTATAAAGCATGTGTATCAACGGATGTATATGTATAATCCAGTGTCTAAACTTGCTGTGTTGATACGTACAGAGTATACATACCATATAAACCATATATAACCAATGATACACAGAGTAGATGCCCTGTATAAAGCATGTGTATCAACGGATGTATATGTATAATCCAGTGTCGAAACTTGCTGTGTTGATACATACAGAGTATCCATACCATATAAACCATATATAACCGTTGATACACAGAGCAGATGCCCTGAAAAAAGCATGTGTATCAACGGATGTATATGTATAATCCAGTGTCGAAACTTGCTGTGTTGATACGTACAGAGTATACATACCATATAAACCATATATAACTGTTGATACACAGAGTAGATGCCCTGTTTAAAGCATGTGTATCAACGGATGTATATGTATAATCCAGTGTCGAAACTTGCTGTGTTGTTACCTACAGAGTATACATACCATATAAACCATATATAACCGTTGATACACAGAGCAGATGCCCTGTATAAAGCATGTGTATCAACGGATGTATATGTATAATCCAGTGTCGAAACTTGCTGTGTTGATACGTACAGAGTATACATACCATATAAACCATATATAACCTTTGATACACAGAGTAGATGCCCTGTATAAAGCATGTGTATCAACGGATGTATATGTATAATCCAGTGTCGAAACTTGCTTTGTTGATACGTACAGAGTATACATACCATATAAACCATATATAACCGTTGATACACAGGGCAGATGCCCTGTATAAAGCATGTGTATCAACAGATGTATATGTATAATCCAGTGTCGAAACTTGCTGTGTTGATAAGTACAGAGTATACATACCATATAAACCATATATAACCGTTGATACACAGAGTAGATGCCCTGTATAAAGCATGTGTATCAAGGGATGTATATGTATAATCCAGTGTCGAAACTTGCTGTGTTGATACATACAGAGTATACATACCATATAAACCATATATAACCGTTGATACACAGAGTAGATGCCCTGTATAAAGCCTGTGTATCAATGGATGTATATGTATAATCCAGTGTCGAAACTTGCTGTGTTGATACATACAGAGTATACATACCATATAAACCATATATAACCGTTGATACACAGAGTAGATGCCCTGTATAAAGCATGTGTATCAACGGATGTATATGTATAATCCAGTGTCGAAACTTGCTGTGTTGGTACGTACAGAGTATACATACCATATAAACCATAAATAACGGTTGATACACAGAGTAGATGCCCTGTATAAAGCATGTGTATCAACGGATGTATATGTATAATCCAGTGTCGAAACTTGCTGTGTTGATACGTACAGAGTATACATACCATATAAACCATATATAACAGTTGATACACAGAGTAGATGCCCTGTATAAAGCATGTGTATCAACGGATGTATATGTATAATCCAGTGTCGAAACTTGCTGTGTTGATACGTACAGAGTATACATACCATATAAACCATATATAACCGTTGATACACAGAGCAGATGCCCTGTATAAAGCATGTGTATCAACGGATGTATATGTATAATCCAGTGTCGAAACTTGCTGTGTAGATGCCCTGTATAAAGCATGTGTATCAACGGATGTATATGTATAATCCAGTGTCGAAACTTGCTGTGTTGATACGTACAGAGTATACATACCATATAAACCATATATAACTGTTGATATACAGAGTAGATGCCCTGTATAGAGCATGTGTATCAACGGATGTATATGTATAATCCAGTGTCGAAACTTGCTGTGTTGTTATGTACAGAGTATACATACCATATAAACCATATATAACCGTTGATACACAGAGCAGATGCCCTGTATAAAGCATGTGTATCAACGGATGTATATGTATAATCCAGTGTCGAAACTTGCTGTGTTGATACGTACAGAGTATACATACCATATAAACCATATATAACCGTTAATACACAGAGTAGATGCCCTGTATAAAGCATGTGTATCAACGGATGTATATGTATAATCCCATGTCGAAACTTGCTGTGTTGATACGTACAGAGTATACATACCATATAAACCATATATAACCGTTGATACACAGGGCAGATGCCCTGTATAAAGCATGTGTATCAACGGATGTATATGTATAATCCAGTGTCGAAACTTGCTGTGTTGATACATACAGAGTATACATACCATATAAACCATATATAACCGTTGATACACAGAGTAGATGCCCTGTATAAAGCATGTGTATCAATGGATGTATATGTATAATCCAGTGTCGAAACTTGCTGTGTTGATACATACAGAGTATACATACCATATAAACCATATATAACCGTTGATACACAGAGTAGATGCCCTGTATAAAGCATGTGTATCAACGGATGTATATGTATAATCCAGTGTCGAAACTTGCTGTGTTGATACGTACAGAGTATACATACCATATAAACCATATATAACCGTTGATACACAGAGTAGATGCCCTGTATAAAGCATGTGTATCAACGGATGTATATGTATAATCCAGTGTCGAAACTTGCTGTGTTGATACGTACAGAGTATACATACCATATAAACCATATATAACCGTTGATACACAGGGCAGATGCCCTGTATAAAGCATGTGTATCAACGGATGTATATGTATAATCCAGTGTCGAAACTTGCTGTGTTGATACGTACAGAGTATACATACCATATAAACCATATATAACCGTTGATACACAGAGTAGATGCCCTGTATAAAGCATGTGTATCAAGGGATGTATATGTATAATCCAGTGTCGAAACTTGCTGTGTTGATACATACAGAGTATACATACCATATAAACCATATATAACCGTTGATACACAGAGTAGATGCCCTGTATAAAGCATGTGTATCAATGGATGTATATGTATAATCCAGTGTCGAAACTTGCTGTGTTGATACATACAGAGTATACATACCATATAAACCATATATAACCGTTGATACACAGAGTAGATGCCCTGTATAAAGCATGTGTATCAACGGATGTATATGTATAATCCAGTGTCGAAACTTGCTGTGTTGATACGTACAGAGTATACATACCATATAAACCATATATAACCGTTGATACACAGAGTAGATGCCCTGTATAAAGCATGTGTATCAACGGATGTATATGTATAATCCAGTGTCGAAACTTGCTGTGTTGATACGTACAGAGTATACATACCATATAAACCATATATAACCGTTGATACACAGAGTAGATGCCCTGTATAAAGCATGTGTATCAACGGATGTGTATGTATAATCCAGTGTCGAAACTTGCTGTGTTGATACATACAGAGTATCCATACCATATAAACCATATATAACCGTTGATACACAGAGTAGATGCCCTGTATAAAGCATGTGTATCAACGGATGTATATGTATAATCCAGTGTCGAAACTTGCTGTGTTGATACATACAGAGTATACATACCATATAAACCATATATAACCGTTGATACACGGAGTAGATGCCCTGTATAAAGCATGTGTATCAACGGATGTATATGTATAATCCAGTGTCGAAACTTGCTGTGTTGATACATACAGAGTATCCATACCATATAAACCATATATAACCGTTGATACACAGAGCAGATGCCCTGTATAGAGCATGTGTATCAACGGATGTATATGTATAATCCAGTGTCGAAACTTGCTGTGTTGTTACATACAGAGTATACATACCATATAAACCATATATAACCGTTGATACACAGAGCAGATGCCCTGTATAAAGCATGTGTATCAACGGATGTATATGTATAATCCAGTGTCGAAACTTGCTGTGTTGATACGTACAGAGTATACATACCATATAAACCATATATAACCGTTAATACACAGAGTAGATGCCCTGTATAAAGCATGTGTATCAACGGATGCATATGTATAATCCCGTGTCGAAACTTGCTGTGTTGATACGTACAGAGTATACATACCATATAAACCATATATAACCGTTGATACACAGAGTAGATGCCCTGTATAAAGCATGTGTATCAATGGATGTATATGTATAATCCAGTGTCGAAACTTGCTGTGTTGATACGTACAGAGTATACATACCATATAAACCATATATAACCGTTAATACACAGGGCAGATGCCCTGTATAAAGCATGTGTATCAACGGATGTATATGTATAATCCAGTGTCGAAACTTGCTGTGTTGATACATACAGAGTATACATACCATATAAACCATATATAACCGTTGATACACAGAGTAGATGCCCTGTATAAAGCATGTGTATCAATGGATGTATATGTATAATCCAGTGTCGAAACTTGCTGTGTTGATACATACAGAGTATACATACCATATAAACCATATATAACCGTTGATACACAGAGTAGATGCCCTGTATAAAGCATGTGTATCAACGGATGTATATGTATAATCCAGTGTCGAAACTTGCTGTGTTGATACGTACAGAGTATACATACCATATAAACCATATATAACCGTTGATACACAGAGCAGATGCCCTGTATAAAGCATGTGTATCAACGGATGTATATGTATAATCCAGTGTCGAAACTTACTGTGTTGATACGTACAGAGTATACATACCATATAAACCATATATAACCGTTGATACACAGAGCAGATGCCCTGTATAAAGCATGTGTATCAACGGATGTATATGTATAATCCAGTGTCGAAACTTACTGTGTTGATACGTACAGAGTATACATACCATATAAACCATATATAACCGTTGATACACAGAGTAGATGCCCTGTATAAAGCATGTGTATCAACGGATGTATATGTATAATCCAGTGTCGAAACTTGCTGTGTTGATACGTACAGAGTATACATACCATATAAACCATATATAACCGTTGATACACAGAGTAGATGCCCTGTATAAAGAATGTGTATCAACGGATGTATATGTATAATCCAGTCTTGAAACTTGCTGTGTTAATACATACAGAGTATACATACCATATAAACCATATATGACCGTTGATACACAGAGTAGATGCCCTGTATAAAGCATGTGTATCAACGGATGTATATGTATAATCCAGTGTCGAAACTTGCTGTGTTGATACGTACAGAGTATATATACCATATAAACCATATATAACCGTTGATACACAGAGGAGATGCCCTGTATAAAGCATGTGTATCAACGGATGTATATGTATAATCCAGTGTCGAAACTTGCTGTGTTGGTACGTACAGAGTATACATACCATATAAACCATAAATAACGGTTGATACACAGAGTAGATGCCCTGTATAAAGCATGTGTATCAACGGATGTATATGTATAATCCAGTGTCGAAACTTGCTGTGTAGATGCCCTGTATAAAGCATGTGTATCAACGGATGTATATGTATAATCCAGTGTCGAAACTTGCTGTGTTGATACGTACAGAGTATACATACCATATAAACCATATATAACTGTTGATATACAGAGTAGATGCCCTGTATAGAGCATGTGTATCAACGGATGTATATGTATAATCCAGTGTCGAAACTTGCTGTGTTGTTACGTACAGAGTATACATACCATATAAACCATATATAACCGTTGATACACAGAGCAGATGCCCTGTATAAAGCATGTGTATCAACGGATGTATATGTATAATCCAGTGTCGAAACTTGCTGTGTTGATACGTACAGAGTATACATACCATATAAACCATATATAACCGTTAATACACAGAGTAGATGCCCTGTATAACGCATGTGTATCAACGGATGTATATGTATAATCCAGTGTCGAAACTTGCTGTGTTGATACGTACAGAGTATACATACCATATAAACCATATATAACCGTTGATACACAGGGCAGATGCCCTGTATAAAGCATGTGTATCAACGGATGTATATGTATAATCCAGTGTCGAAACTTGCTGTGTTGATACATACAGAGTATACATACCATATAAACCATATATAACCGTTGATACACAGAGTAGATGCCCTGTATAAAGCATGTGTATCAATGGATGTATATGTATAATCCAGTGTCGAAACTTGCTGTGTTGATACATACAGAGTATACATACCATATAAACCATATATAACCGTTGATACACAGAGTAGATGCCCTGTATAAAGCATGTGTATCAACGGATGTATATGTATAATCCAGTGTCGAAACTTGCTGTGTTGATACGTACAGAGTATACATACCATATAAACCATATATAACCGTTGATACACAGAGTAGATGCCCTGTATAAAGCATGTGTATCAACGGATGTGTATGTATAATCCAGTGTCGAAACTTGCTGTGTTGATACATACAGAGTATCCATACCATATAAACCATATATAACCGTTGATACACAGAGTAGATGCCCTGTATAAAGCATGTGTATCAACGGATGTATATGTATAATCCAGTGTCGAAACTTGCTGTGTTGATACATACAGAGTATACATACCATATAAACCATATATAACCGTTGATACACGGAGTAGATGCCCTGTATAAAGCATGTGTATCAACGGATGTATATGTATAATCCAGTGTCGAAACTTGCTGTGTTGATACATACAGAGTATCCATACCATATAAACCATATATAACCGTTGATACACAGAGCAGATGCCCTGTATAGAGCATGTGTATCAACGGATGTATATGTATAATCCAGTGTCGAAACTTGCTGTGTTGTTACATACAGAGTATACATACCATATAAACCATATATAACCGTTGATACACAGAGTAGATGCCCTGTATAAAGCATGTGTATCAATGGATGTATATGTATAATCCAGTGTCGAAACTTGCTGTGTTGATACATTCAGAGTATACATACCATATAAACCATATATAACCGTTGATACACAGAGTAGATGCCCTGTATAAAGCATGTGTATCAACGGATGTATATGTATAATCCAGTGTCGAAACTTGCTGTGTTGATACATACAGAGTATACATACCATATAAACCATATATAACCGTTGATACACAGAGTAGATGCCCTGTATAAAGCATGTGTATCAATGGATGTATATGTATAATCCAGTGTCGAAACTTGCTGTGTTGATACATACAGAGTATACATACCATATAAACCATATATAACCGTTGATACACAGAGTAGATGCCCTGTATAAAGCATGTGTATCAACGGATGTATATGTATAATCCAGTGTCGAAACTTGCTGTGTTGATACGTACAGAGTATACATACCATATAAACCATATATAACCGTTGATACACAGAGTAGATGCCCTGTATAAAGCATGTGTATCAACGGATGTATATGTATAATCCAGTGTCGAAACTTGCTGTGTTGATACGTACAGAGTATACATACCATATAAACCATATATAACCGTTGATACACAGGGCAGATGCCCTGTATAAAGCATGTGTATCAACGGATGTATATGTATAATCCAGTGTCGAAACTTGCTGTGTTGATACGTACAGAGTATACATACCATATAAACCATATATAACCGTTGATACACAGAGTAGATGCCCTGTATAAAGCATGTGTATCAAGGGATGTATATGTATAATCCAGTGTCGAAACTTGCTGTGTTGATACATACAGAGTATACATACCATATAAACCATATATAACCGTTGATACACAGAGTAGATGCCCTGTATAAAGCATGTGTATCAATGGATGTATATGTATAATCCAGTGTCGAAACTTGCTGTGTTGATACATACAGAGTATACATACCATATAAACCATATATAACCGTTGATACACAGAGTAGATGCCCTGTATAAAGCATGTGTATCAACGGATGTATATGTATAATCCAGTGTCGAAACTTGCTGTGTTGATACGTACAGAGTATACATACCATATAAACCATATATAACCGTTGATACACAGAGTAGATGCCCTGTATAAAGCATGTGTATCAACGGATGTATATGTATAATCCAGTGTCGAAACTTGCTGTGTTGATACGTACAGAGTATACATACCATATAAACCATATATAACCGTTGATACACAGAGTAGATGCCCTGTATAAAGCATGTGTATCAACGGATGTGTATGTATAATCCAGTGTCGAAACTTGCTGTGTTGATACATACAGAGTATCCATACCATATAAACCATATATAACCGTTGATACACAGAGTAGATGCCCTGTATAAAGCATGTGTATCAACGGATGTATATGTATAATCCAGTGTCGAAACTTGCTGTGTTGATACATACAGAGTATACATACCATATAAACCATATATAACCGTTGATACACGGAGTAGATGCCCTGTATAAAGCATGTGTATCAACGGATGTATATGTATAATCCAGTGTCGAAACTTGCTGTGTTGATACATACAGAGTATCCATACCATATAAACCATATATAACCGTTGATACACAGAGCAGATGCCCTGTATAGAGCATGTGTATCAACGGATGTATATGTATAATCCAGTGTCGAAACTTGCTGTGTTGTTACATACAGAGTATACATACCATATAAACCATATATAACCGTTGATACACAGAGCAGATGCCCTGTATAAAGCATGTGTATCAACGGATGTATATGTATAATCCAGTGTCGAAACTTGCTGTGTTGATACGTACAGAGTATACATACCATATAAACCATATATAACCGTTAATACACAGAGTAGATGCCCTGTATAAAGCATGTGTATCAACGGATGCATATGTATAATCCCGTGTCGAAACTTGCTGTGTTGATACGTACAGAGTATACATACCATATAAACCATATATAACCGTTGATACACAGAGTAGATGCCCTGTATAAAGCATGTGTATCAATGGATGTATATGTATAATCCAGTGTCGAAACTTGCTGTGTTGATACGTACAGAGTATACATACCATATAAACCATATATAACCGTTAATACACAGGGCAGATGCCCTGTATAAAGCATGTGTATCAACGGATGTATATGTATAATCCAGTGTCGAAACTTGCTGTGTTGATACATACAGAGTATACATACCATATAAACCATATATAACCGTTGATACACAGAGTAGATGCCCTGTATAAAGCATGTGTATCAATGGATGTATATGTATAATCCAGTGTCGAAACTTGCTGTGTTGATACATACAGAGTATACATACCATATAAACCATATATAACCGTTGATACACAGAGTAGATGCCCTGTATAAAGCATGTGTATCAACGGATGTATATGTATAATCCAGTGTCGAAACTTGCTGTGTTGATACGTACAGAGTATACATACCATATAAACCATATATAACCGTTGATACACAGAGCAGATGCCCTGTATAAAGCATGTGTATCAACGGATGTATATGTATAATCCAGTGTCGAAACTTACTGTGTTGATACGTACAGAGTATACATACCATATAAACCATATATAACCGTTGATACACAGAGCAGATGCCCTGTATAAAGCATGTGTATCAACGGATGTATATGTATAATCCAGTGTCGAAACTTACTGTGTTGATACGTACAGAGTATACATACCATATAAACCATATATAACCGTTGATACACAGAGTAGATGCCCTGTATAAAGCATGTGTATCAACGGATGTATATGTATAATCCAGTGTCGAAACTTGCTGTGTTGATACGTACAGAGTATACATACCATATAAACCATATATAACCGTTGATACACAGAGTAGATGCCCTGTATAAAGAATGTGTATCAACGGATGTATATGTATAATCCAGTCTTGAAACTTGCTGTGTTAATACATACAGAGTATACATACCATATAAACCATATATGACCGTTGATACACAGAGTAGATGCCCTGTATAAAGCATGTGTATCAACGGATGTATATGTATAATCCAGTGTCGAAACTTGCTGTGTTGATACGTACAGAGTATATATACCATATAAACCATATATAACCGTTGATACACAGAGGAGATGCCCTGTATAAAGCATGTGTATCAACGGATGTATATGTATAATCCAGTGTCGAAACTTGCTGTGTTGGTACGTACAGAGTATACATACCATATAAACCATAAATAACGGTTGATACACAGAGTAGATGCCCTGTATAAAGCATGTGTATCAACGGATGTATATGTATAATCCAGTGTCGAAACTTGCTGTGTAGATGCCCTGTATAAAGCATGTGTATCAACGGATGTATATGTATAATCCAGTGTCGAAACTTGCTGTGTTGATACGTACAGAGTATACATACCATATAAACCATATATAACTGTTGATATACAGAGTAGATGCCCTGTATAGAGCATGTGTATCAACGGATGTATATGTATAATCCAGTGTCGAAACTTGCTGTGTTGTTACGTACAGAGTATACATACCATATAAACCATATATAACCGTTGATACACAGAGCAGATGCCCTGTATAAAGCATGTGTATCAACGGATGTATATGTATAATCCAGTGTCGAAACTTGCTGTGTTGATACGTACAGAGTATACATACCATATAAACCATATATAACCGTTAATACACAGAGTAGATGCCCTGTATAACGCATGTGTATCAACGGATGTATATGTATAATCCAGTGTCGAAACTTGCTGTGTTGATACGTACAGAGTATACATACCATATAAACCATATATAACCGTTGATACACAGGGCAGATGCCCTGTATAAAGCATGTGTATCAACGGATGTATATGTATAATCCAGTGTCGAAACTTGCTGTGTTGATACATACAGAGTATACATACCATATAAACCATATATAACCGTTGATACACAGAGTAGATGCCCTGTATAAAGCATGTGTATCAATGGATGTATATGTATAATCCAGTGTCGAAACTTGCTGTGTTGATACATACAGAGTATACATACCATATAAACCATATATAACCGTTGATACACAGAGTAGATGCCCTGTATAAAGCATGTGTATCAACGGATGTATATGTATAATCCAGTGTCGAAACTTGCTGTGTTGATACGTACAGAGTATACATACCATATAAACCATATATAACCGTTGATACACAGAGTAGATGCCCTGTATAAAGCATGTGTATCAACGGATGTGTATGTATAATCCAGTGTCGAAACTTGCTGTGTTGATACATACAGAGTATCCATACCATATAAACCATATATAACCGTTGATACACAGAGTAGATGCCCTGTATAAAGCATGTGTATCAACGGATGTATATGTATAATCCAGTGTCGAAACTTGCTGTGTTGATACATACAGAGTATACATACCATATAAACCATATATAACCGTTGATACACGGAGTAGATGCCCTGTATAAAGCATGTGTATCAACGGATGTATATGTATAATCCAGTGTCGAAACTTGCTGTGTTGATACATACAGAGTATCCATACCATATAAACCATATATAACCGTTGATACACAGAGCAGATGCCCTGTATAGAGCATGTGTATCAACGGATGTATATGTATAATCCAGTGTCGAAACTTGCTGTGTTGTTACATACAGAGTATACATACCATATAAACCATATATAACCGTTGATACACAGAGTAGATGCCCTGTATAAAGCATGTGTATCAATGGATGTATATGTATAATCCAGTGTCGAAACTTGCTGTGTTGATACATTCAGAGTATACATACCATATAAACCATATATAACCGTTGATACACAGAGTAGATGCCCTGTATAAAGCATGTGTATCAACGGATGTATATGTATAATCCAGTGTCGAAACTTGCTGTGTTGATACGTACAGAGTATACATACCATATAAACCATATATAACCGTTGATACACAGAGTAGATGCCCTGTATAAAGCATGTGTATCAACGGATGTATATGTGTAATCCAGTGTCGAAACTTGCTGTGTTGATACGTACAGAGTATACATACCATATAAACCATACATAACCGTTGATACACAGAGCAGATGCCCTGTATAAAGCATGTGTATCAACGGATGTATATGTATAATCCAGTGTCGAAACTTGCTGTGTTGATACGTACAGAGTATACATACCATATAAACCATATATAACCGTTGATACACAGAGTAGATGCCCTGTATAAAGCATGTGTATCAACGGATGTATATGTATAATCCAGTGTCGAAACTTGCTGTGTTGATACGTACAGAGTATACATACCATATAAACCATATATAACCGTTGATACACAGAGTAGATGCCCTGTATAAAGAATGTGTATCAACGGATGTATATGTATAATCCAGTGTCGAAACTTGCTGTGTTAATACATACAGAGTATACATACCATATAAACCATATATGACCGTTGATACACAGAGTAGATGCCCTGTATAAAGCATGTGTATCAACGGATGTATATGTATAATCCAGTGTCGAAACTTGCTGTGTTGATACGTACAGAGTATACATACCATATAAACCATATATAACCGTTGCTACACAGAGGAGATGCCCTGTATAAAGCATGTGTATCAACGGATGTATATGTATAATCCAGTGTCGAAACTTGCTGTGTTGATACGTACAGAGTATACATACCATATAAACCATATATAGCCGTTGATACACAGAGTAGATGCCCTGTATAAAGCATGTGTATCAACGGATGTAGATGTATAATCCAGTGTCGAAACTTGCTGTGTTGATACGTACAGAGTATACATACCATATAAACCATATATAACCGTTGATACACAGAGCAGATGCCATGTATAAAGCATGTGTATCAACGGATGTATATGTATAATCCAGTGTCGAAACTTGCTGTGTAGATGCCCTGTATAAAGCATGTGTATCAATGGATGTATATGTATAATCCAGTGTCGAAACTTGCTGTGTAGATGCCCTGTATAAAGCATGTGTATCAACGGATGTAGATGTATAATCCAGTGTCGAAACTTGCTGTGTTGATACATACAGAGTATACATACCATATAAACCATATATAACCATTGATACACAGAGTAGATGCCCTGTATAAAGCATGTGTATCAACGGATGTATATGTATAATCCAGTGTTGAAACTTGCTGTGTTGATACGTACAGAGTATACATACCATATAAACCATATATAACCGTTGATACACAGAGCAGATGCCCTGTATAAAGCATGTGTATCAACGGATGGATATGTATAATCCAGTGTCGAAACTTACTGTGTTGATACGTACAGAGTATACATACCATATAAACCATATATAACCGTTGATACACAGAGTAGATGCCCTGTATAAAGCATGTGTATCAACGGATGTATATGTATAATCCAGTGTCGAAACTTGCTGTGTTGATACGTACAGAGTATACATACCATATAAACCATATATAACCGTTGATACACAGAGTAGATGCCCTGTATAAAGCATGTGTATCAACGGATGTATATGTATAATCCAGTGTCGAAACTTGCTGTGTTGGTACGTACAGAGTATACATACCATATAAACCATAAATAACGGTTGATACACAGAGTAGATGCCCTGTATAATGCATGTGTATCAATGGATGTTTATGTATAATCCAGTGTCGAAACTTGCTGTGTTGATACGTACAGAGTATACATACCATATAAACCATATATAACCGTTGATACACAGAGTAGATGCCCTGTATAAAGCATGTGTATCAACGGATGTATATGTATAATCCAGTGTCTAAACTTGCTGTGTTGATACGTACAGAGTATACATACCATATAAACCATATATAACCGTTGATACACAGAGCAGATGCCCTGTATAAAGCATGTGTATCAACGGATGTATATGTATAATCCAGTGTCGAAACTTGCTGTGTAGATGCCCTGTATAAAGCATGTGTATCAACGGATGTATATGTATAATCCAGTGTCGAAACTTGCTGTGTTGATACGTACAGAGTATACATACCATATAAACCATATATAACGGTTGATACACAGAGTAGATGCCCTGTATAAAGCATGTGTATCAACGGATGTATATGTATAATCCAGTGTCTAAACTTGCTGTGTTGATACGTACAGAGTATACATACCATATAAACCATATATGACCGTTGATACACAGAGTAGATGCCCTGTATAAAGCATGTGTATCAACGGATGTATATGTATAATCCAGTGTCGAAACTTGCTGTGTTGATACGTACAGAGTATACATACCATATAAACCATATATAACCGTTGATACACAGAGCAGATGCCCTGTATAAAGCATGTGTATCAACGGATGTATATGTATAATCCAGTGTCGAAACTTGCTGTGTTGATACGTACAGAGTATACATACCATATAAACCATATATAACTGTTGATACACAGAGTAGATGCCCTGTATAGAGCATGTGTATCAACGGATGTATATGTATAATCCAGTGTCGAAACTTGCTGTGTTGTTACGTACAGAGTATACATACCATATAAATCATATATAACCGTTGATACACAGAGCAGATGCCCTGTATAAAGCATGTGTATCAACGGATGTATATGTATAATCCAGTGTCGAAACTTGCTGTGTTGATACGTACAGAGTATACATACCATATAAACCATATATAACCGTTGATACACAGAGTAGATGCCCTGTATAAAGCATGTGTATCAACGGATGTATATGTATAATCCAGTGTCGAAACTTGCTGTGTTGATACGTACAGAGTACACATACCATATAAACCATATATAACCGTTGATACACAGGGCAGATGCCCTGTATAAAGCATGTGTATCAACGGATGTATATGTATAATCCAGTGTCGAAACTTGCTGTGTTGATACGTACAGAGTATGCATACCATATAAACCATATATAACCGTTGATACACAGAGTAGATGCCCTGTATAAAGCATGTGTATCAAGGGATGTATATGTATAATCCAGTGTCGAAACTTGCTGTGTTGATACATACAGAGTATACATACCATATAAACCATATATAACCGTTGATACACAGAGTAGATGCCCTTTATAAAGCATGTGTATCAATGAAAGTATATGTATAATCCAGTGTCGAAACTTGCTGTGTTGATACATACAGAGTATACATACCATATAAACCATATATAACCGTTGATACACAGAGCAGATGCCCTGTATAAAGCATGTGTATCAACGGATGTATATGTATAATCCAGTGTCGAAACTTGCTGTGTAGATGCCCTGTATAAAGCATGTGTATCAACGGATGTATATGTATAATCCAGTGTCGAAACTTGCTGTGTTGATACGTACAGAGTATACATACCATATAAACCATATATAGCCGTTGATATACAGAGTAGATGCCCTGTATAAAGCATGTGTATCAACGGATGTATATGTATAATCCAGTGTCTAAACTTGCTGTGTTGATACGTACAGAGTATACATACCATATAAACCATATATAACCAATGATACACAGAGTAGATGCCCTGTATAAAGCATGTGTATCAACGGATGTATATGTATAATCCAGTGTCGAAACTTGCTGTGTTGATACATACAGAGTATCCATACCATATAAACCATATATAACCGTTGATACACAGAGCAGATGCCCTGAAAAAAGCATGTGTATCAACGGATGTATATGTATAATCCAGTGTCGAAACTTGCTGTGTTGATACGTACAGAGTATACATACCATATAAACCATATATAACTGTTGATACACAGAGTAGATGCCCTGTTTAAAGCATGTGTATCAACGGATGTATATGTATAATCCAGTGTCGAAACTTGCTGTGTTGTTACCTACAGAGTATACATACCATATAAACCATATATAA
The DNA here is from genome assembly GCA_947462335.1 of Harmothoe impar. Lineage (NCBI taxonomy): Eukaryota > Metazoa > Annelida > Polychaeta > Phyllodocida > Polynoidae > Harmothoe > Harmothoe impar. Next base: position 484,056 of record CANHQG010000007.1, on the reverse strand, counting down.
CCGTTGATACACAGAGCAGATGCCCTGTATAAAGCATGTGTATCAACGGATGTATATGTATAATCCAGTGTCGAAACTTGCTGTGTTGATACGTACAGAGTATACATACCATATAAACCATATATAACCTTTGATACACAGAGTAGATGCCCTGTATAAAGCATGTGTATCAACGGATGTATATGTATAATCCAGTGTCGAAACTTGCTTTGTTGATACGTACAGAGTATACATGCCATATAAACCATATATAACCGTTGATACACAGGGCAGATGCCCTGTATAAAGCATGTGTATCAACGGATGTATATGTATAATCCAGTGTCGAAACTTGCTGTGTTGATAAGTACAGAGTATACATACCATATAAACCATATATAACCGTTGATACACAGAGTAGATGCCCTGTATAAAGCATGTGTATCAAGGGATGTATATGTATAATCCAGTGTCGAAACTTGCTGTGTTGATACATACAGAGTATACATACCATATAAACCATATATAACCGTTGATACACAGAGTAGATGCCCTGTATAAAGCCTGTGTATCAATGGATGTATATGTATAATCCAGTGTCGAAACTTGCTGTGTTGATACATACAGAGTATACATACCATATAAACCATATATAACCGTTGATACACAGAGTAGATGCCCTGTATAAAGCATGTGTATCAACGGATGTATATGTATAATCCAGTGTCGAAACTTGCTGTGTTGGTACGTACAGAGTATACATACCATATAAACCATAAATAACGGTTGATACACAGAGTAGATGCCCTGTATAAAGCATGTGTATCAACGGATGTATATGTATAATCCAGTGTCGAAACTTGCTGTGTTGATACGTACAGAGTATACATACCATATAAACCATATATAACAGTTGATACACAGAGTAGATGCCCTGTATAAAGCATGTGTATCAACGGATGTATATGTATAATCCAGTGTCGAAACTTGCTGTGTTGATACGTACAGAGTATACATACCATATAAACCATATATAACCGTTGATACACAGAGCAGATGCCCTGTATAAAGCATGTGTATCAACGGATGTATATGTATAATCCAGTGTCGAAACTTGCTGTGTAGATGCCCTGTATAAAGCATGTGTATCAACGGATGTATATGTATAATCCAGTGTCGAAACTTGCTGTGTTGATACGTACAGAGTATACATACCATATAAACCATATATAACTGTTGATATACAGAGTAGATGCCCTGTATAGAGCATGTGTATCAACGGATGTATATGTATAATCCAGTGTCGAAACTTGCTGTGTTGTTATGTACAGAGTATACATACCATATAAACCATATATAACCGTTGATACACAGAGCAGATGCCCTGTATAAAGCATGTGTATCAACGGATGTATATGTATAATCCAGTGTCGAAACTTGCTGTGTTGATACGTACAGAGTATACATACCATATAAACCATATATAACCGTTAATACACAGAGTAGATGCCCTGTATAAAGCATGTGTATCAACGGATGTATATGTATAATCCCATGTCGAAACTTGCTGTGTTGATACGTACAGAGTATACATACCATATAAACCATATATAACCGTTGATACACAGGGCAGATGCCCTGTATAAAGCATGTGTATCAACGGATGTATATGTATAATCCAGTGTCGAAACTTGCTGTGTTGATACATACAGAGTATACATACCATATAAACCATATATAACCGTTGATACACAGAGTAGATGCCCTGTATAAAGCATGTGTATCAATGGATGTATATGTATAATCCAGTGTCGAAACTTGCTGTGTTGATACATACAGAGTATACATACCATATAAACCATATATAACCGTTGATACACAGAGTAGATGCCCTGTATAAAGCATGTGTATCAACGGATGTATATGTATAATCCAGTGTCGAAACTTGCTGTGTTGATACGTACAGAGTATACATACCATATAAACCATATATAACCGTTGATACACAGAGTAGATGCCCTGTATAAAGCATGTGTATCAACGGATGTATATGTATAATCCAGTGTCGAAACTTGCTGTGTTGATACGTACAGAGTATACATACCATATAAACCATATATAACCGTTGATACACAGGGCAGATGCCCTGTATAAAGCATGTGTATCAACGGATGTATATGTATAATCCAGTGTCGAAACTTGCTGTGTTGATACGTACAGAGTATACATACCATATAAACCATATATAACCGTTGATACACAGAGTAGATGCCCTGTATAAAGCATGTGTATCAAGGGATGTATATGTATAATCCAGTGTCGAAACTTGCTGTGTTGATACATACAGAGTATACATACCATATAAACCATATATAACCGTTGATACACAGAGTAGATGCCCTGTATAAAGCATGTGTATCAATGGATGTATATGTATAATCCAGTGTCGAAACTTGCTGTGTTGATACATACAGAGTATACATACCATATAAACCATATATAACCGTTGATACACAGAGTAGATGCCCTGTATAAAGCATGTGTATCAACGGATGTATATGTATAATCCAGTGTCGAAACTTGCTGTGTTGATACGTACAGAGTATACATACCATATAAACCATATATAACCGTTGATACACAGAGTAGATGCCCTGTATAAAGCATGTGTATCAACGGATGTATATGTATAATCCAGTGTCGAAACTTGCTGTGTTGATACGTACAGAGTATACATACCATATAAACCATATATAACCGTTGATACACAGAGTAGATGCCCTGTATAAAGCATGTGTATCAACGGATGTGTATGTATAATCCAGTGTCGAAACTTGCTGTGTTGATACATACAGAGTATCCATACCATATAAACCATATATAACCGTTGATACACAGAGTAGATGCCCTGTATAAAGCATGTGTATCAACGGATGTATATGTATAATCCAGTGTCGAAACTTGCTGTGTTGATACATACAGAGTATACATACCATATAAACCATATATAACCGTTGATACACGGAGTAGATGCCCTGTATAAAGCATGTGTATCAACGGATGTATATGTATAATCCAGTGTCGAAACTTGCTGTGTTGATACATACAGAGTATCCATACCATATAAACCATATATAACCGTTGATACACAGAGCAGATGCCCTGTATAGAGCATGTGTATCAACGGATGTATATGTATAATCCAGTGTCGAAACTTGCTGTGTTGTTACATACAGAGTATACATACCATATAAACCATATATAACCGTTGATACACAGAGCAGATGCCCTGTATAAAGCATGTGTATCAACGGATGTATATGTATAATCCAGTGTCGAAACTTGCTGTGTTGATACGTACAGAGTATACATACCATATAAACCATATATAACCGTTAATACACAGAGTAGATGCCCTGTATAAAGCATGTGTATCAACGGATGCATATGTATAATCCCGTGTCGAAACTTGCTGTGTTGATACGTACAGAGTATACATACCATATAAACCATATATAACCGTTGATACACAGAGTAGATGCCCTGTATAAAGCATGTGTATCAATGGATGTATATGTATAATCCAGTGTCGAAACTTGCTGTGTTGATACGTACAGAGTATACATACCATATAAACCATATATAACCGTTAATACACAGGGCAGATGCCCTGTATAAAGCATGTGTATCAACGGATGTATATGTATAATCCAGTGTCGAAACTTGCTGTGTTGATACATACAGAGTATACATACCATATAAACCATATATAACCGTTGATACACAGAGTAGATGCCCTGTATAAAGCATGTGTATCAATGGATGTATATGTATAATCCAGTGTCGAAACTTGCTGTGTTGATACATACAGAGTATACATACCATATAAACCATATATAACCGTTGATACACAGAGTAGATGCCCTGTATAAAGCATGTGTATCAACGGATGTATATGTATAATCCAGTGTCGAAACTTGCTGTGTTGATACGTACAGAGTATACATACCATATAAACCATATATAACCGTTGATACACAGAGCAGATGCCCTGTATAAAGCATGTGTATCAACGGATGTATATGTATAATCCAGTGTCGAAACTTACTGTGTTGATACGTACAGAGTATACATACCATATAAACCATATATAACCGTTGATACACAGAGCAGATGCCCTGTATAAAGCATGTGTATCAACGGATGTATATGTATAATCCAGTGTCGAAACTTACTGTGTTGATACGTACAGAGTATACATACCATATAAACCATATATAACCGTTGATACACAGAGTAGATGCCCTGTATAAAGCATGTGTATCAACGGATGTATATGTATAATCCAGTGTCGAAACTTGCTGTGTTGATACGTACAGAGTATACATACCATATAAACCATATATAACCGTTGATACACAGAGTAGATGCCCTGTATAAAGAATGTGTATCAACGGATGTATATGTATAATCCAGTCTTGAAACTTGCTGTGTTAATACATACAGAGTATACATACCATATAAACCATATATGACCGTTGATACACAGAGTAGATGCCCTGTATAAAGCATGTGTATCAACGGATGTATATGTATAATCCAGTGTCGAAACTTGCTGTGTTGATACGTACAGAGTATATATACCATATAAACCATATATAACCGTTGATACACAGAGGAGATGCCCTGTATAAAGCATGTGTATCAACGGATGTATATGTATAATCCAGTGTCGAAACTTGCTGTGTTGGTACGTACAGAGTATACATACCATATAAACCATAAATAACGGTTGATACACAGAGTAGATGCCCTGTATAAAGCATGTGTATCAACGGATGTATATGTATAATCCAGTGTCGAAACTTGCTGTGTAGATGCCCTGTATAAAGCATGTGTATCAACGGATGTATATGTATAATCCAGTGTCGAAACTTGCTGTGTTGATACGTACAGAGTATACATACCATATAAACCATATATAACTGTTGATATACAGAGTAGATGCCCTGTATAGAGCATGTGTATCAACGGATGTATATGTATAATCCAGTGTCGAAACTTGCTGTGTTGTTACGTACAGAGTATACATACCATATAAACCATATATAACCGTTGATACACAGAGCAGATGCCCTGTATAAAGCATGTGTATCAACGGATGTATATGTATAATCCAGTGTCGAAACTTGCTGTGTTGATACGTACAGAGTATACATACCATATAAACCATATATAACCGTTAATACACAGAGTAGATGCCCTGTATAACGCATGTGTATCAACGGATGTATATGTATAATCCAGTGTCGAAACTTGCTGTGTTGATACGTACAGAGTATACATACCATATAAACCATATATAACCGTTGATACACAGGGCAGATGCCCTGTATAAAGCATGTGTATCAACGGATGTATATGTATAATCCAGTGTCGAAACTTGCTGTGTTGATACATACAGAGTATACATACCATATAAACCATATATAACCGTTGATACACAGAGTAGATGCCCTGTATAAAGCATGTGTATCAATGGATGTATATGTATAATCCAGTGTCGAAACTTGCTGTGTTGATACATACAGAGTATACATACCATATAAACCATATATAACCGTTGATACACAGAGTAGATGCCCTGTATAAAGCATGTGTATCAACGGATGTATATGTATAATCCAGTGTCGAAACTTGCTGTGTTGATACGTACAGAGTATACATACCATATAAACCATATATAACCGTTGATACACAGAGTAGATGCCCTGTATAAAGCATGTGTATCAACGGATGTGTATGTATAATCCAGTGTCGAAACTTGCTGTGTTGATACATACAGAGTATCCATACCATATAAACCATATATAACCGTTGATACACAGAGTAGATGCCCTGTATAAAGCATGTGTATCAACGGATGTATATGTATAATCCAGTGTCGAAACTTGCTGTGTTGATACATACAGAGTATACATACCATATAAACCATATATAACCGTTGATACACGGAGTAGATGCCCTGTATAAAGCATGTGTATCAACGGATGTATATGTATAATCCAGTGTCGAAACTTGCTGTGTTGATACATACAGAGTATCCATACCATATAAACCATATATAACCGTTGATACACAGAGCAGATGCCCTGTATAGAGCATGTGTATCAACGGATGTATATGTATAATCCAGTGTCGAAACTTGCTGTGTTGTTACATACAGAGTATACATACCATATAAACCATATATAACCGTTGATACACAGAGTAGATGCCCTGTATAAAGCATGTGTATCAATGGATGTATATGTATAATCCAGTGTCGAAACTTGCTGTGTTGATACATTCAGAGTATACATACCATATAAACCATATATAACCGTTGATACACAGAGTAGATGCCCTGTATAAAGCATGTGTATCAACGGATGTATATGTATAATCCAGTGTCGAAACTTGCTGTGTTGATACATACAGAGTATACATACCATATAAACCATATATAACCGTTGATACACAGAGTAGATGCCCTGTATAAAGCATGTGTATCAATGGATGTATATGTATAATCCAGTGTCGAAACTTGCTGTGTTGATACATACAGAGTATACATACCATATAAACCATATATAACCGTTGATACACAGAGTAGATGCCCTGTATAAAGCATGTGTATCAACGGATGTATATGTATAATCCAGTGTCGAAACTTGCTGTGTTGATACGTACAGAGTATACATACCATATAAACCATATATAACCGTTGATACACAGAGTAGATGCCCTGTATAAAGCATGTGTATCAACGGATGTATATGTATAATCCAGTGTCGAAACTTGCTGTGTTGATACGTACAGAGTATACATACCATATAAACCATATATAACCGTTGATACACAGGGCAGATGCCCTGTATAAAGCATGTGTATCAACGGATGTATATGTATAATCCAGTGTCGAAACTTGCTGTGTTGATACGTACAGAGTATACATACCATATAAACCATATATAACCGTTGATACACAGAGTAGATGCCCTGTATAAAGCATGTGTATCAAGGGATGTATATGTATAATCCAGTGTCGAAACTTGCTGTGTTGATACATACAGAGTATACATACCATATAAACCATATATAACCGTTGATACACAGAGTAGATGCCCTGTATAAAGCATGTGTATCAATGGATGTATATGTATAATCCAGTGTCGAAACTTGCTGTGTTGATACATACAGAGTATACATACCATATAAACCATATATAACCGTTGATACACAGAGTAGATGCCCTGTATAAAGCATGTGTATCAACGGATGTATATGTATAATCCAGTGTCGAAACTTGCTGTGTTGATACGTACAGAGTATACATACCATATAAACCATATATAACCGTTGATACACAGAGTAGATGCCCTGTATAAAGCATGTGTATCAACGGATGTATATGTATAATCCAGTGTCGAAACTTGCTGTGTTGATACGTACAGAGTATACATACCATATAAACCATATATAACCGTTGATACACAGAGTAGATGCCCTGTATAAAGCATGTGTATCAACGGATGTGTATGTATAATCCAGTGTCGAAACTTGCTGTGTTGATACATACAGAGTATCCATACCATATAAACCATATATAACCGTTGATACACAGAGTAGATGCCCTGTATAAAGCATGTGTATCAACGGATGTATATGTATAATCCAGTGTCGAAACTTGCTGTGTTGATACATACAGAGTATACATACCATATAAACCATATATAACCGTTGATACACGGAGTAGATGCCCTGTATAAAGCATGTGTATCAACGGATGTATATGTATAATCCAGTGTCGAAACTTGCTGTGTTGATACATACAGAGTATCCATACCATATAAACCATATATAACCGTTGATACACAGAGCAGATGCCCTGTATAGAGCATGTGTATCAACGGATGTATATGTATAATCCAGTGTCGAAACTTGCTGTGTTGTTACATACAGAGTATACATACCATATAAACCATATATAACCGTTGATACACAGAGCAGATGCCCTGTATAAAGCATGTGTATCAACGGATGTATATGTATAATCCAGTGTCGAAACTTGCTGTGTTGATACGTACAGAGTATACATACCATATAAACCATATATAACCGTTAATACACAGAGTAGATGCCCTGTATAAAGCATGTGTATCAACGGATGCATATGTATAATCCCGTGTCGAAACTTGCTGTGTTGATACGTACAGAGTATACATACCATATAAACCATATATAACCGTTGATACACAGAGTAGATGCCCTGTATAAAGCATGTGTATCAATGGATGTATATGTATAATCCAGTGTCGAAACTTGCTGTGTTGATACGTACAGAGTATACATACCATATAAACCATATATAACCGTTAATACACAGGGCAGATGCCCTGTATAAAGCATGTGTATCAACGGATGTATATGTATAATCCAGTGTCGAAACTTGCTGTGTTGATACATACAGAGTATACATACCATATAAACCATATATAACCGTTGATACACAGAGTAGATGCCCTGTATAAAGCATGTGTATCAATGGATGTATATGTATAATCCAGTGTCGAAACTTGCTGTGTTGATACATACAGAGTATACATACCATATAAACCATATATAACCGTTGATACACAGAGTAGATGCCCTGTATAAAGCATGTGTATCAACGGATGTATATGTATAATCCAGTGTCGAAACTTGCTGTGTTGATACGTACAGAGTATACATACCATATAAACCATATATAACCGTTGATACACAGAGCAGATGCCCTGTATAAAGCATGTGTATCAACGGATGTATATGTATAATCCAGTGTCGAAACTTACTGTGTTGATACGTACAGAGTATACATACCATATAAACCATATATAACCGTTGATACACAGAGTAGATGCCCTGTACAAAGCATGTGTATCAACGGATGTATATGTATAATCCAGTGTCGAAACTTGCTGTGTTGATACGTACAGAGTATACATACCATATAAACCATATATAACCGTTGATACACAGAGTAGATGCCCTGTATAAAGAATGTGTATCAACGGATGTATATGTATAATCCAGTCTTGAAACTTGCTGTGTTAATACATACAGAGTATACATACCATATAAACCATATATGACCGTTGATACACAGAGTAGATGCCCTGTATAAAGCATGTGTATCAACGGATGTATATGTATAATCCAGTGTCGAAACTTGCTGTGTTGATACGTACAGAGTATATATACCATATAAACCATATATAACCGTTGATACACAGAGGAGATGCCCTGTATAAAGCATGTGTATCAACGGATGTATATGTATAATCCAGTGTCGAAACTTGCTGTGTTGGTACGTACAGAGTATACATACCATATAAACCATAAATAACGGTTGATACACAGAGTAGATGCCCTGTATAAAGCATGTGTATCAACGGATGTATATGTATAATCCAGTGTCGAAACTTGCTGTGTAGATGCCCTGTATAAAGCATGTGTATCAACGGATGTATATGTATAATCCAGTGTCGAAACTTGCTGTGTTGATACGTACAGAGTATACATACCATATAAACCATATATAACTGTTGATATACAGAGTAGATGCCCTGTATAGAGCATGTGTATCAACGGATGTATATGTATAATCCAGTGTCGAAACTTGCTGTGTTGTTACGTACAGAGTATACATACCATATAAACCATATATAACCGTTGATACACAGAGCAGATGCCCTGTATAAAGCATGTGTATCAACGGATGTATATGTATAATCCAGTGTCGAAACTTGCTGTGTTGATACGTACAGAGTATACATACCATATAAACCATATATAACCGTTAATACACAGAGTAGATGCCCTGTATAACGCATGTGTATCAACGGATGTATATGTATAATCCAGTGTCGAAACTTGCTGTGTTGATACGTACAGAGTATACATACCATATAAACCATATATAACCGTTGATACACAGGGCAGATGCCCTGTATAAAGCATGTGTATCAACGGATGTATATGTATAATCCAGTGTCGAAACTTGCTGTGTTGATACATACAGAGTATACATACCATATAAACCATATATAACCGTTGATACACAGAGTAGATGCCCTGTATAAAGCATGTGTATCAATGGATGTATATGTATAATCCAGTGTCGAAACTTGCTGTGTTGATACATACAGAGTATACATACCATATAAACCATATATAACCGTTGATACACAGAGTAGATGCCCTGTATAAAGCATGTGTATCAACGGATGTATATGTATAATCCAGTGTCGAAACTTGCTGTGTTGATACGTACAGAGTATACATACCATATAAACCATATATAACCGTTGATACACAGAGTAGATGCCCTGTATAAAGCATGTGTATCAACGGATGTGTATGTATAATCCAGTGTCGAAACTTGCTGTGTTGATACATACAGAGTATCCATACCATATAAACCATATATAACCGTTGATACACAGAGTAGATGCCCTGTATAAAGCATGTGTATCAACGGATGTATATGTATAATCCAGTGTCGAAACTTGCTGTGTTGATACATACAGAGTATACATACCATATAAACCATATATAACCGTTGATACACGGAGTAGATGCCCTGTATAAAGCATGTGTATCAACGGATGTATATGTATAATCCAGTGTCGAAACTTGCTGTGTTGATACATACAGAGTATCCATACCATATAAACCATATATAACCGTTGATACACAGAGCAGATGCCCTGTATAGAGCATGTGTATCAACGGATGTATATGTATAATCCAGTGTCGAAACTTGCTGTGTTGTTACATACAGAGTATACATACCATATAAACCATATATAACCGTTGATACACAGAGTAGATGCCCTGTATAAAGCATGTGTATCAATGGATGTATATGTATAATCCAGTGTCGAAACTTGCTGTGTTGATACATTCAGAGTATACATACCATATAAACCATATATAACCGTTGATACACAGAGTAGATGCCCTGTATAAAGCATGTGTATCAACGGATGTATATGTATAATCCAGTGTCGAAACTTGCTGTGTTGATACGTACAGAGTATACATACCATATAAACCATATATAACCGTTGATACACAGAGTAGATGCCCTGTATAAAGCATGTGTATCAACGGATGTATATGTGTAATCCAGTGTCGAAACTTGCTGTGTTGATACGTACAGAGTATACATACCATATAAACCATACATAACCGTTGATACACAGAGCAGATGCCCTGTATAAAGCATGTGTATCAACGGATGTATATGTATAATCCAGTGTCGAAACTTGCTGTGTTGATACGTACAGAGTATACATACCATATAAACCATATATAACCGTTGATACACAGAGTAGATGCCCTGTATAAAGCATGTGTATCAACGGATGTATATGTATAATCCAGTGTCGAAACTTGCTGTGTTGATACGTACAGAGTATACATACCATATAAACCATATATAACCGTTGATACACAGAGTAGATGCCCTGTATAAAGAATGTGTATCAACGGATGTATATGTATAATCCAGTGTCGAAACTTGCTGTGTTAATACATACAGAGTATACATACCATATAAACCATATATGACCGTTGATACACAGAGTAGATGCCCTGTATAAAGCATGTGTATCAACGGATGTATATGTATAATCCAGTGTCGAAACTTGCTGTGTTGATACGTACAGAGTATACATACCATATAAACCATATATAACCGTTGCTACACAGAGGAGATGCCCTGTATAAAGCATGTGTATCAACGGATGTATATGTATAATCCAGTGTCGAAACTTGCTGTGTTGATACGTACAGAGTATACATACCATATAAACCATATATAGCCGTTGATACACAGAGTAGATGCCCTGTATAAAGCATGTGTATCAACGGATGTAGATGTATAATCCAGTGTCGAAACTTGCTGTGTTGATACGTACAGAGTATACATACCATATAAACCATATATAACCGTTGATACACAGAGCAGATGCCATGTATAAAGCATGTGTATCAACGGATGTATATGTATAATCCAGTGTCGAAACTTGCTGTGTAGATGCCCTGTATAAAGCATGTGTATCAATGGATGTATATGTATAATCCAGTGTCGAAACTTGCTGTGTAGATGCCCTGTATAAAGCATGTGTATCAACGGATGTAGATGTATAATCCAGTGTCGAAACTTGCTGTGTTGATACATACAGAGTATACATACCATATAAACCATATATAACCATTGATACACAGAGTAGATGCCCTGTATAAAGCATGTGTATCAACGGATGTATATGTATAATCCAGTGTTGAAACTTGCTGTGTTGATACGTACAGAGTATACATACCATATAAACCATATATAACCGTTGATACACAGAGCAGATGCCCTGTATAAAGCATGTGTATCAACGGATGGATATGTATAATCCAGTGTCGAAACTTACTGTGTTGATACGTACAGAGTATACATACCATATAAACCATATATAACCGTTGATACACAGAGTAGATGCCCTGTATAAAGCATGTGTATCAACGGATGTATATGTATAATCCAGTGTCGAAACTTGCTGTGTTGATACGTACAGAGTATACATACCATATAAACCATATATAACCGTTGATACACAGAGTAGATGCCCTGTATAAAGAATGTGTATCAACGGATGTATATGTATAATCCAGTCTCGAAACTTGCTGTGTTAATACATACAGAGTATACATACCATATAAACCATATATGACCGTTGATACACAGAGTAGATGCCCTGTATAAAGCATGTGTATCAACGGATGTATATGTATAATCCAGTGTCGAAACTTGCTGTGTTGATACGTACAGAGTATATATACCATATAACCCATATATAACCGTTGATACACAGAGGAGATGCCCTGTATAAAGCATGTGTATCAACGGATGTAGATGTATAATCCAGTGTCGAAACTTGCTGTGTTGATACGTACAGAGTATACATACCATATAAACCATATATAGCCGTTGATACACAGAGTAGATGCCCTGTATAAAGCATGTGTATCAACGGATGTAGATGTATAATCCAGTGTCGAAACTTGCTGTGTTGATACGTACAGAGTATACATACCATATAAACCATATATAACCGTTGATACACAGAGCAGATGCCCTGTATAAAGCATGTGTATCAACGGATGTATATGTATAATCCAGTGTCGAAACTTGCTGTGTAGATGCCCTGTATAAAGCATGTGTATCAATGGATGTATATGTATAATCCAGTGTCGAAACTTGCTGTGTAGATGCCCTGTATAAAGCATGTGTATCAAAGGATGTAGATGTATAATCCAGTGTCGAAACTTGCTGTGTTGATACATACAGAGTATACATACCATATAAACCATATATAACCGTTGATACACAGAGTAGATGCCCTGTATAAAGCATGTGTATCAACGGATGTATATGTATAATCCAGTGTTGAAACTTGCTGTGTTGATACGTACAGAGTATACATACCATATAAACCATATATAACCGTTGATACACAGAGCAGATGCCCTGTATAAAGCATGTGTATCAACGGATGGATATGTATAATCCAGTGTCGAAACTTACTGTGTTGATACGTACAGAGTATACATACCATATAAACCATATATAACCGTTGATACACAGAGTAGATGCCCTGTATAAAGCATGTGTATCAACGGATGTATATGTATAATCCAGTGTCGAAACTTGCTGTGTTGATACGTACAGAGTATACATACCATATAAACCATATATAACCGTTGATACACAGAGTAGATGCCCTGTATAAAGAATGTGTATCAACGGATGTATATGTATAATCCAGTCTTGAAACTTGCTGTGTTAATACATACAGAGTATACATACCATATAAACCATATATATGACCGTTGATACACAGAGTAGATGCCCTGTATAAAGCATGTGTATCAACGGATGTATATGTATAATCCAGTGTCGAAACTTGCTGTGTTGATACGTACAGAGTATATATACCATATAAACCATATATAACCGTTGATACACAGAGGAGATGCCCTGTATAAAGCATGTGTATCAACGGATGTATATGTATAATCCAGTGTCGAAACTTGCTGTGTTGGTACGTACAGAGTATACATACCATATAAACCATAAATAACGGTTGATACACAGAGTAGATGCCCTGTATAAAGCATGTGTATCAACGGATGTATATGTATAATCCAGTGTCGAAACTTGCTGTGTTGATACGTACAGAGTATACATACCATATAAACCATATATAACCGTTGATACACAGAGTAGATGCCCTGTATAAAGCATGTGTATCAACGGATGTATATGTATAATCCAGTGTCGAAACTTGCTGTGTTGATACGTACAGAGTATACATACCATATAAACCATATATAACCGTTGATACACAGAGCAGATGCCCTGTATAAAGCATGTGTATCAACGGATGTATATGTATAATCCAGTGTCGAAACTTGCTGTGTAGATGCCCTGTATAAAGCATGTGTATCAATGGATGTATATGTATAATCCAGTGTCGAAACTTGCTGTGTAGATGCCCTGTATAAAGCATGTGTATCAACGGATGTATATGTATAATCCAGTGTCGAAACTTGCTGTGTTGATACATACAGAGTATACATACCATATAAACCATATATAACCGTTGATACACAGAGTAGATGCCCTGTATAAAGCATGTGTATCAACGGATGTATATGTATAATCCAATGTCGAAACTTGCTGTGTTGATACATACAGAGTATACATACCATATAAACCATATATAACCGTTGATACACAGAGCAGATGCCCTGTATAAAGCATGTGTATCAACGGATGTATATGTATAATCCAGTGTTGAAACTTGCTGTGTTGATACGTACAGAGTATACATACCATATAAACCATATATAACCGTTGATACACAGAGCAGATGCCCTGTATAAAGCATGTGTATCAACGGATGGATATGTATAATCCAGTGTCGAAACTTACTGTGTTGATATGTACAGAGTATACATACCATATAAACCATATATAACCGTTGATACACAGAGTAGATGCCCTGTATAAAGCATGTGTATCAACGGATGTATATGTATAATCCAGTGTCGAAACTTGCTGTGTTGATACGTACAGAGTATACATACCATATAAACCATATATAACGGTTGATACACAGAGTAGATGCCCTGTATAAAGCATGTGTATCAACGGATGTATATGTATAATCCAGTGTCGAAACTTGCTGTGTTAATACATACAGAGTATACATACCATATAAACCATATATGACCGTTGATACACAGAGTAGATGCCCTGTATAAAGCATGTGTATCAACGGATGTATATGTATAATCCAGTGTCGAAACTTGCTGTGTTGATACGTACAGAGTATATATACCATATAAACCATATATAACCGTTGATACACAGAGGAGATGCCCTGTATAAAGCATGTGTATCAACGGATGTATATGTATAATCCAGTGTCGAAACTTGCTGTGTTGATACGTACAGAGTATACATACCATATAAACCATATATAACCGTTGATACACAGAGCAGATGCCCTGTATAAAGCATGTGTATCAACGGATGTATATGTATAATCCAGTGTCGAAACTTGCTGTGTAGATGCCCTGTATAAAGCATGTGTATCAATGGATGTATATGTATAATCCAGTGTCGAAACTTGCTGTGTAGATGCCCTGTATAAAGCATGTGTATCAACGGATGTATATGTATAATCCAGTGTCGAAACTTGCTGTGTTGATACATACAGAGTATACATACCATATAAACCATATATAACCGTTGATACACAGAGTAGATGCCCTGTATAAAGCATGTGTATCAACGGATGTATATGTATAATCCAATGTCGAAACTTGCTGTGTTGATACATACAGAGTATACATACCATATAAACCATATATAACCGTTGATACACAGAGCAGATGCCCTGTATAAAGCATGTGTATCAACGGATGTATATGTATAATCCAGTGTTGAAACTTGCTGTGTTGATACGTACAGAGTATACATACCATATAAACCATATATAACCGTTGATACACAGAGCAGATGCCCTGTATAAAGCATGTGTATCAACGGATGGATATGTATAATCCAGTGTCGAAACTTACTGTGTTGATATGTACAGAGTATACATACCATATAAACCATATATAACCGTTGATACACAGAGTAGATGCCCTGTATAAAGCATGTGTATCAACGGATGTATATGTATAATCCAGTGTCGAAACTTGCTGTGTTGATACGTACAGAGTATACATACCATATAAACCATATATAACCGTTGATACACAGAGTAGATGCCCTGTATAAAGAATGTGTATCAACGGATGTATATGTATAATCCAGTCTCGAAACTTGCTGTGTTAATACATACAGAGTATACATACCATATAAACCATATATGACCGTTGATACACAGAGTAGATGCCCTGTATAAAGCATGTGTATCAACGGATGTATATGTATAATCCAGTGTCGAAACTTGCTGTGTTGATACGTACAGAGTATATATACCATATAAACCATATATAACCGTTGATACACAGAGGAGATGCCCTGTATAAAGCATGTGTATCAACGGATGTATATGTATAATCCAGTGTCGAAACTTGCTGTGTTGATACGTACAGAGTATACATACCATATAAACCATATATAGCCGTTGATACACAGAGTAGATGCCCTGTATAAAGCATGTGTATCAACGGATGTAGATGTATAATCCAGTGTCGAAACTTGCTGTGTTGATACGTACAGAGTATACATACCATATAAACCATATATAACCGTTGATACACAGAGCAGATGCCCTGTATAAAGCATGTGTATCAACGGATGTATATGTATAATCCAGTGTCGAAACTTGCTGTGTAGATGCCCTGTATAAAGCATGTGTATCAATGGATGTATATGTATAATCCAGTGTCGAAACTTGCTGTGTAGATGCCCTGTATAAAGCATGTGTATCAACGGATGTAGATGTATAATCCAGTGTCGAAACTTGCTGTGTTGATACATACAGAGTATACATACCATATAAACCATATATAACTGTTGATACACAGAGTAGATGCCCTGTATAAAGCATGTGTATCAACGGATGTATATGTATAATCCAGTGTTGAAACTTGCTGTGTTGATACGTACAGAGTATACATACCATATAAACCATATATAACCGTTGATACACAGAGCAGATGCCCTGTATAAAGCATGTGTATCAACGGATGTATATGTATAATCCAGTGTCGAAACTTACTGTGTTGATACGTACAGAGTATACATACCATATAAACCATATATAACCGTTGATACACAGAGTAGATGCCCTGTATAAAGCATGTGTATCAACGGATGTATATGTATAATCCAGTGTCGAAACTTGCTGTGTTGATACGTACAGAGTATACATACCATATAAACCATATATAACCGTTGATACACAGAGTAGATGCCCTGTATAAAGAATGTGTATCAACGGATGTATATGTATAATCCAGTCTCGAAACTTGCTGTGTTAATACATACAGAGTATACATACCATATAAACCATATATGACCGTTGATACACAGAGTAGATGCCCTGTATAAAGCATGTGTATCAACGGATGTATATGTATAATCCAGTGTCGAAACTTGCTGTGTTGATACGTACAGAGTATATATACCATATAAACCATATATAACCGTTGATACACAGAGGAGATGCCCTGTATAAAGCATGTGTATCAACGGATGTATATGTATAATCCAGTGTCGAAACTTGCTGTGTTGGTACGTACAGAGTATACATACCATATAAACCATAAATAACGGTTGATACACAGAGTAGATGCCCTGTATAAAGCATGTGTATCAACGGGTGTGTATAATCCAGTGTCGAAACTTGCTGTGTTGATACGTACAGAGTATACATACCATATAAACCATATATAACCGTTGATACACAGAGTAGATGCCCTGTATAAAGCATGTGTATCAACGGATGTATATGTATAATCCAGTGTCGAAACTTGCTGTGTTGATACGTACAGAGTATACATACCATATAAACCATATATAACCGTTGATACACAGAGCAGATGCCCTGTATAAAGCATGTGTATCAACGGATGTATATGTATAATCCAGTGTCGAAACTTGCTGTGTAGATGCCCTGTATAAAGCATGTGTATCAATGGATGTATATGTATAATCCAGTGTCGAAACTTGCTGTGTAGATGCCCTGTATAAAGCATGTGTATCAACGGATGTATATGTATAATCCAGTGTTGAAACTTGCTGTGTTGATACATACAGAGTATACATACCATATAAACCATATATAACCGTTGATACACAGAGTAGATGCCCTGTATAAAGCATGTGTATCAACGGATGTATATGTATAATCCAATGTCGAAACTTGCTGTGTTGATACATACAGAGTATACATACCATATAAACCATATATAACCGTTGATACACAGAGCAGATGCCCTGTATAAAGCATGTGTATCAACGGATGTATATGTATAATCCAGTGTCGAAATTTGCTGTGTTGATACGTACAGAGTATACATACCATATAAACCATATATAACCTTTGATACACAGAGCAGATGCCCTGTATAAAGCATGTGTATCAACGGATGTATATGTATAATCCAGTGTCGAAACTTGCTGTGTTGATACGTACAGAGTATACATACCATATAAACCATATATAACCGTTGATACACAGAGTAGATGCCCTGTATAAAGCATGTGTATCAACGGAAGTATATGTATAATCCAGTGTCGAAACTTGCTGTGTTGATACGTACAGAGTATACATACCATATAAACCATATATAACCGTTGATACACAGAGTAGATGCCCTGTATAAAGCATGTGTATCAACGGATGTATATGTATAATCCAGTGTCGAAACTTGCTGTGTTGATACGTACAGAGTATACATACCATATAAACCATATATAACCGTTGATACACAGAGTAGATGCCCTGTATAAAGCATGTTTATCAACGGATGTATACGTATAATCCAGTGTCGAAACTTGCTGTGTTGATACATACAGAGTATACATACCATATAAACCATATATAACCGTTGATACACAGAGCAGATGCCCTGTATAAAGAATGTGTATCAACGGATGTATAGGTATAATCCAGTCTCGAAACTTGCTGTGTTAATACATACAGAGTATACATACCATATAAACCATATATAACCGTTGATACACAGAGTAGATGCCCTGTATAAAGCATGTGTATCAACGGATGTATATGTATAATCCAGTGTCGAAACTGGCTGTGTTGATACGTACAGAGTATACATACCATATAAACCATATATAAATGTTGATACACAGAGTAGATGCCCTGTATAAAGCATGTGTATCAATGGATGTATATGTATAATCCAGTGTCGAAACTTGCTGTGTTGATACATACAGAGTATACATACCATATAAACCATATATAACCGTTGATACACAGAGTAGATGCCCTGTATAAAGCATGTGTATCAACGGATGTATATGTATAATCCAGTGTCGAAACTTGCTGTGTTGATACGTACAGAGTATACATACCATATAAACCATATATAACCGTTGATACACAGAGTAGATGCCCTGTATAAAGAATGTGTATCAACGGATGTATATGTATAATCCAGTCTCGAAACTTGCTGTGTTAATACATACAGAGTATACATACCATATAAACCATATATGACCGTTGATACACAGAGTAGATGCCCTGTATAAAGCATGTGTATCAACGGATGTATATGTATAATCCATTGTCGAAACTTGCTGTGTTGATACGTACAGAGTATATATACCATATAAACCATATATAACCGTTGATACACAGAGGAGATGCCCTGTATAAAGCATGTGTATCAACGGATGTATATGTATAATCCAGTGTCGAAACTTGCTGTGTTGATACGTACAGAGTATACATACCATATAAACCATATATAGCCGTTGATACACAGAGTAGATGCCCTGTATAAAGCATGTGTATCAACGGATGTAGATGTATAATCCAGTGTCGAAACTTGCTGTGTTGATACGTACAGAGTATACATACCATATAAACCATATATAACCGTTGATACACAGAGCAGATGCCCTGTATAAAGCATGTGTATCAACGGATGTATATGTATAATCCAGTGTCGAAACTTGCTGTGTAGATGCCCTGTATAAAGCATGTGTATCAATGGATGTATATGTATAATCCAGTGTCGAAACTTGCTGTGTAGATGCCCTGTATAAAGCATGTGTATCAACGGATGTAGATGTATAATCCAGTGTCGAAACTTGCTGTGTTGATACATACAGAGTATACATACCATATAAACCATATATAACTGTTGATACACAGAGTAGATGCCCTGTATAAAGCATGTGTATCAACGGATGTATATGTATAATCCAGTGTTGAAACTTGCTGTGTTGATACGTACAGAGTATACATACCATATAAACCATATATAACCGTTGATACACAGAGCAGATGCCCTGTATAAAGCATGTGTATCAACGGATGTATATGTATAATCCAGTGTCGAAACTTACTGTGTTGATACGTACAGAGTATACATACCATATAAACCATATATAACCGTTGATACACAGAGTAGATGCCCTGTATAAAGCATGTGTATCAACGGATGTATATGTATAATCCAGTGTCGAAACTTGCTGTGTTGATACGTACAGAGTATACATACCATATAAACCATATATAACCGTTGATACACAGAGTAGATGCCCTGTATAAAGAATGTGTATCAACGGATGTATATGTATAATCCAGTCTCGAAACTTGCTGTGTTAATACATACAGAGTATACATACCATATAAACCATATATGACCGTTGATACACAGAGTAGATGCCCTGTATAAAGCATGTGTCTCAACGGATGTATATGTATAATCCAGTGTCGAAACTTGCTGTGTTGATACGTACAGAGTATATATACCATATAAACCATATATAACCGTTGATACACAGAGGAGATGCCCTGTATAAAGCATGTGTATCAACGGATGTATATGTATAATCCAGTGTCGAAACTTGCTGTGTTGGTACGTACAGAGTATACATACCATATAAACCATAAATAACGGTTGATACACAGAGTAGATGCCCTGTATAAAGCATGTGTATCAACGGGTGTGTATAATCCAGTGTCGAAACTTGCTGTGTTGATACGTACAGAGTATACATACCATATAAACCATATATAACCGTTGATACACAGAGTAGATGCCCTGTATAAAGCATGTGTATCAACGGATGTATATGTATAATCCAGTGTCGAAACTTGCTGTGTTGATACGTACAGAGTATACATACCATATAAACCATATATAACCGTTGATACACAGAGCAGATGCCCTGTATAAAGCATGTGTATCAACGGATGTATATGTATAATCCAGTGTCGAAACTTGCTGTGTAGATGCCCTGTATAAAGCATGTGTATCAATGGATGTATATGTATAATCCAGTGTCGAAACTTGCTGTGTAGATGCCCTGTATAAAGCATGTGTATCAACGGATGTATATGTATAATCCAGTGTTGAAACTTGCTGTGTTGATACATACAGAGTATACATACCATATAAACCATATATAACCGTTGATACACAGAGTAGATGCCCTGTATAAAGCATGTGTATCAACGGATGTATATGTATAATCCAATGTCGAAACTTGCTGTGTTGATACATACAGAGTATACATACCATATAAACCATATATAACCGTTGATACACAGAGCAGATGCCCTGTATAAAGCATGTGTATCAACGGATGTATATGTATAATCCAGTGTCGAAATTTGCTGTGTTGATACGTACAGAGTATACATACCATATAAACCATATATAACCTTTGATACACAGAGCAGATGCCCTGTATAAAGCATGTGTATCAACGGATGTATATGTATAATCCAGTGTCGAAACTTGCTGTGTTGATACGTACAGAGTATACATACCATATAAACCATATATAACCGTTGATACACAGAGTAGATGCCCTGTATAAAGCATGTGTATCAACGGAAGTATATGTATAATCCAGTGTCGAAACTTGCTGTGTTGATACGTACAGAGTATACATACCATATAAACCATATATAACCGTTGATACACAGAGTAGATGCCCTGTATAAAGCATGTGTATCAACGGATGTATATGTATAATCCAGTGTCGAAACTTGCTGTGTTGATACGTACAGAGTATACATACCATATAAACCATATATAACCGTTGATACACAGAGTAGATGCCCTGTATAAAGCATGTTTATCAACGGATGTATACGTATAATCCAGTGTCGAAACTTGCTGTGTTGATACATACAGAGTATACATACCATATAAACCATATATAACCGTTGATACACAGAGCAGATGCCCTGTATAAAGAATGTGTATCAACGGATGTATAGGTATAATCCAGTCTCGAAACTTGCTGTGTTGGTACGTACAGAGTATACATACCATATAAACCATAAATAACGGTTGATACACAGAGTAGATGCCCTGTATAAAGCATGTGTATCAACGGATGTATATGTATAATCCAGTGTCGAAACTTGCTGTGTTGATACGTACAGAGTATACCTACCATATATGGCATAAACTCCCCACTTATGTTGTTTCGGCTATTTTTGGCCCTTTTCAGGCTTATACCCCTACAGAATAACCAGTTTCGCACCAATTTATTCAAATTTTTGGTATATGTGAAAAAACATCCTAATAATTCAGGAAATTTCAATATTTTGTGTATTGGCCCAATATTTTCAGTTTTCTGGCCCTCCAAAGGCCCAAAAAATCCTAAAAATGTCAAAAACGATAAAAATGACATGTTTTACATGTCTCCCATGTGTACTGAGGTAGTAACAGCTTATTCCTAATATCATTTTCTATTAGGTCTATGGTATAGTCAATTGATTAACGAGGATTTCACTAGATATGTTCCGTATTTTTTTCTCCACAGTCATTTAAGTGTGTTTTTTCAGCAAAATATTTAAATGTCATTTCAGGTTGATACCTCTATATAGAAAATAAAGAAGATCCACACAGTCTCTATTGTATCCCAGATTGTCAGGTAACTCTTGTGTCTCCTGCTGGAAAAAAGAAATTTTGAAAAATATCCAATAATCTTGCCTCCAGGCGCATATGTCTATTGGGATACATATTTTCCGTCACGGAGTCACCCGGAATATTCGTCACGGAGTCACCAGCCACCCTGATGAAAATTTATACCTTCATAGAATTGTTAATACCCAATATATTTAAGTTATCTCTGGTTTTCCTGTGTCCTACCCACTCCCTCTAATGTTCTAATGCAAAAATCCACCATTTTTATGCTCATTTATACAAGAAATTATTTCCGTCACGGAGTCACCCGGGTGACTCCGTGACGGAAAATAGGTTAATAGGGGTACTTTAGGCCTATACTGTGCAAATTTGGTCAAACCAGATATCATGATGCTTCTTATTTCATAAAGTACACATGATCAGGACACTGTAGAGTGAATTTAACCAATAATGGGACCATTTTGAGGAAACTAGGGTAAAGTTGAGAGTATGTAGTTGAAATTTTCATATTTCTGATAAATGTTCAAAATTCAACGGGCTGTATCTCAAAAACTATTACTCAGAGGATATCCATTTTTGGTATGCTTCAAGATATATGTTGGCTCAGCCTGTAAACAAAATTATTAGTTGCTGTGATGTATTTAAAACATAATGTTCATGATCATGGATTTTTGGTCACGGAGTCACCTGAAAAAAGGACAATAAACTTCACGAGGCGATAAAAACTGAACCGCTAGGGTTAGAAATGTATCAAAAAGTGTTCCAAGGAGCCAAGATATATACCTTTCAATATACAAAACTTGTTTAAACATATTAAGAACTTTCTGATTTGTCCTTCTTCTATCCTAAAACAACATGAGTCAGGAGTTTGAGCCATAAACCATATATAACCGTTGATACACAGAGTAGATGCCCTGTATAAAGCATGTGTATCAACGGATGTATATGTATAATCCAGTGTCGAAACTTGCTGTGTTGATACGTACAGAGTATACATACCATATAAACCATACATAACCGTTGATACACAGAGCAGATGCCCTGTATAAAGCATGTGTATCAACAGATGTATATGTATAATCCAGTGTCGAAACTTGCTGTGTTGATACATACAGAGTATACATACCATATAAACCATATATAACCGTTGATACACAGAGTAGATGCCCTGTATAAAGCATGTGTATCAACGGATGTATATGTATAATCCAGTGTCAAAACTTGCTGTGTTGATACGTACAGAGTATACATACCATATAAACCATATATAACCGTTGATACACAGAGTAGATGCCCTGTATAAAGAATGTGTATCAACGGATGTATATGTATAATCCAGTCTCGAAACTTGCTTTGTTAATACATACAGAGTATACATACCATATAAACCATATATGACCGTTGATACACAGAGTAGATGCCCTGTATAAAGCATGTGTATCAACGGATGTATATGTATAATCCAGTGTCGAAACTTGCTGTGTTGATACGTACAGAGTATACATACCATATAAACCATATATAACCGTTGCTACACAGAGGAGATGCCCTGTATAAAGCATGTGTATCAACGGATGTATATGTATAATCCAGTGTCGAAACTTGCTGTGTTGGTACGTACAGAGTATACATACCATATAAACCATAAATAACGGTTGATACACAGAGTAGATGCCCTGTATAAAGCATGTGTATCAACAGATGTATATGTATAATCCAGTGTCGAAACTTGCTGTGTTGATACGTACAGAGTATACATACCATATAAACCATATATAGCCGTTGATACACAGAGTAGATGCCCTGTATAAAGCATGTGTATCAACGGATGTAGATGTATAATCCAGTGTCGAAACTTGCTGTGTTGATACGTACAGAGTATACATACCATATAAACCATATATAACCGTTGATACACAGAGCAGATGCCCTGTATAAAGCATGTGTATCAACGGATGTATATGTATAATCCAGTGTCGAAACTTGCTGTGTTGATACATACAGAGTATACATACCATATAAACCATATATAACCGTTGATACACAGAGCAGATGCCCTGTATAAAGCATGTGTATCAACGGATGTATATGTATAATCCAGTGTCGAAATTCTCTGTGTTGATACGTACAGAGTATACATACCATATAAACCATATATAACCTTTGATACACAGAGCAGATGCCCTGTATAAAGCATGTGTATCAACGGATGTATATGTATAATCCAGTGTCGAAACTTGCTGTGTTGATACGTACAGAGTATACATACCATATAAACCATATATAACCGTTGATACACAGAGTAGATGCCCTGTATAAAGCATGTGTATCAACGGATGTATATGTATAATCCAGTGTCGAAACTTGCTGTGTTGATACGTACAGAGTATACATACCATATAAACCATATATAACCGTTGATACACAGAGCAGATGCCCTGTATAAAGCATGTGTATCAACGGATGTATATGTATAATCCAGTGTCAAAACTTGCTGTGTTGATACGTACAGAGTATACATACCATATAAACCATATATAACCGTTGCTACACAGAGGAGATGCCCTGTATAAAGCATGTGTATCAACGGATGTATATGTATAATCCAGTGTCGAAACTTGCTGTGTTGGTACGTACAGAGTATACATACCATATAAACCATAAATAACGGTTGATACACAGAGTAGATGCCCTGTATAAAGCATGTGTATCAACAGATGTATATGTATAATCCAGTGTCGAAACTTGCTGTGTTGATACGTACAGAGTATACATACCATATAAACCATATATAGCCGTTGATACACAGAGTAGATGCCCTGTATAAAGCATGTGTATCAACGGATGTAGATGTATAATCCAGTGTCGAAACTTGCTGTGTTGATACGTACAGAGTATACATACCATATAAACCATATATAACCGTTGATACACAGAGCAGATGCCCTGTATAAAGCATGTGTATCAACGGATGTATATGTATAATCCAGTGTCGAAACTTGCTGTGTTGATACATACAGAGTATACATACCATATAAACCATATATAACCGTTGATACACAGAGCAGATGCCCTGTATAAAGCATGTGTATCAACGGATGTATATGTATAATCCAGTGTCGAAATTCTCTGTGTTGATACGTACAGAGTATACATACCATATAAACCATATATAACCTTTGATACACAGAGCAGATGCCCTGTATAAAGCATGTGTATCAACGGATGTATATGTATAATCCAGTGTCGAAACTTGCTGTGTTGATACGTACAGAGTATACATACCATATAAACCATATATAACCGTTGATACACAGAGTAGATGCCCTGTATAAAGCATGTGTATCAACGGATGTATATGTATAATCCAGTGTCGAAACTTGCTGTGTTGATACGTACAGAGTATACATACCATATAAACCATATATAACCGTTGATACACAGAGCAGATGCCCTGTATAAAGCATGTGTATCAACGGATGTATATGTATAATCCAGTGTCGAAACTTGCTGTGTTGATACGTACAGAGTATACATACCATATAAACCATATATAACCGTTGATACACAGAGTAGATGCCCTGTATAAAGCATGTTTATCAACGGATGTATACGTATAATCCAGTGTCGAAACTTGCTGTGTTGATACATACAGAGTATACATACCATATAAACCATATATAACCGTTGATACACAGAGCAGATGCCCTGTATAAAGAATGTGTA
Organism: Harmothoe impar; assembly: GCA_947462335.1. Taxonomy (NCBI): domain Eukaryota; kingdom Metazoa; phylum Annelida; class Polychaeta; order Phyllodocida; family Polynoidae; genus Harmothoe; species Harmothoe impar. The sequence continues at coordinate 457,104 of CANHQG010000007.1, read as the reverse complement.
TCAACGGATGTATAGGTATAATCCAGTCTCGAAACTTGCTGTGTTAATACATACAGAGTATACATACCATATAAACCATATATAACCGTTGATACACAGAGTAGATGCCCTGTATAAAGCATGTGTATCAACGGATGTATATGTATAATCCAGTGTCGAAACTGGCTGTGTTGATACGTACAGAGTATACATACCATATAAACCATATATAAACGTTGATACACAGAGCAGATGCCCTGTATAAAGCATGTGTATCAATGGATGTATATGTATAATCCAGTGTCGAAACTTGCTGTGTTGATACATACAGAGTATACATACCATATAAACCATATATAACCGTTGATACACAGAGTAGATGCCCTGTATAAAGCATGTGTATCAACGGATGTATATGTATAATCCAGTGTCGAAACTTGCTGTGTTGATACGTACAGAGTATACATACCATATAAACCATATATAACCGTTGATACACAGAGTAGATGCCCTGTATAAAGCATGTGTATCAACGGATGTATATGTATAATCCAGTGTCGAAACTTGCTGTGTTGATACGTACAGAGTATACATACCATATAAACCATACATAACCGTTGATACACAGAGCAGATGCCCTGTATAAAGCATGTGTATCAACGGATGTATATGTATAATCCAGTGTCGAAACTTGCTGTGTTGATACATACAGAGTATACATACCATATAAACCATATATAACCGTTGATACACAGAGTAGATGCCCTGTATAAAGCATGTGTATCAACGGATGTATATGTATTTATAATCCAGTGTCGAAACTTGCTGTGTTGATACGTACAGAGTATACATACCATATAAACCATATATAACCGTTGATACACAGAGTAGATGCCCTGTATAAAGCATGTGTATCAACGGATGTATATGTATAATCCAGTGTCGAAACTTGCTGTGTTGATACGTACAGAGTATACATACCATATAAACCATATATAACCGTTGATACACAGAGTAGATGCCCTGTATAAAGCATGTGTATCAACGGATGTATATGTATAATCCAGTGTCGAAACTTGCTGTGTTGATACGTACAGAGTATACATACCATATAAACCATATATAACCGTTGATACACAGAGTAGATGCCCTGTATAAAGCATGTGTATCAACGGATGTATATGTATAATCCAGTGTCGAAACTTGCTGTGTTGATACGTACAGAGTATACATACCATATAAACCATATATAACCGTTGATACACAGAGCAGATACCCTGTATAAAGCATGTGTATCAACGGATGTATATGGCTGATTTTCACGAAACTGCTTTTTTTCAGTTCATAATTTCTCCTGCCTATATGTCTTTTAATATGATAAATACATTGATTATTTTAATGTATTCCGGTCAGGCTGGACTAGGGCTTGTAGGGGTACCATGGTTTTGCCTATCTGTGAGTAGAAATAAGGGAGCTAGAGATCCAAATGTACCCCAAAATAGGATTTTTCTACCTAAAAACGATGATGATTCATACTGCAAGCTCATGCATTAAGAGAATTATATAACTATATGGTTATTTATTTCTTCTTCCACATCCCCAATGACGTAAAGAATATTTTAGTACCAAATATGCATATATAGGCAGGATTGTATGCATTCTGTGTGACTGAATGCAATGGGGAACTTTTTTGGGTTCACGCCTAACGCCCTAAACAATGCCCCCCACCTCTGATAATAATACAATAAACAGAGTATTTAAATACACCATGGTAAGGCCTAAAATGTACCTACATGTGAAAAAAGAAATTAGGAGTGAGGGTCAAATATAGTACCCCCAGGGGACATTGACTAGGTTGGGGAACTTTTCACTGGGTTCACGCCTAACGCCCTACATACACACTGATGCTGTTGGAGAATTCAGAGATATTATATTTAACTAACTGCCCTAGTCTATAAATATACCTACATATATTTGCTACTTTGTGGGTCAACTGTATTATTCTACCTCATTCCTAGTAATAGCTATTGACACATATATAACCTGGGTTCACGCCTAACGCCCAGGTTCACACCTAACGCCCTCACTAGTAGAGTTCCTTCTGTACAAGGGAAAATGACATCCAGGTGGTCTAAATCGATTTGTGAGAGACTCACCACGTATATAGCTTCTTCTCATAGCATATCTATGGTTAGATATATTAGATAATGTGTTTGAATCATGATTTAAGTGTATTTTCTGGCAAAAAACGGAACAAATTCCTCAGGAAACCTAAGGTATATCAAAGTTTTAACCTTACCCATGCTATACCTACTGACATAAGGCTGAGGACATGTATATAAACTTACATCCATCAGTTAAGAACCCGTGAGGTATTGTATAGTAGGATACAGGGGATCATATACCATCTTTACCTTATAGAGTATCAACGGGGGTTCACGCCTAACGCCCTCACTACTATCCTGCTGTAAAGTATAAAAGGGTATCCAACCACTCTCAAACGATTTGTCAGGGACCCAGCTTGTATTCTGCTTATTTGGTAGCATATATATAAGTTTAAATATAATAATTGATTGTTTTAATCACAATTAAAGGATATTTTCCAACAAAAAAGACTGAACAATTTCTTCAAGAAAACCAAAATATACAAATGTTTCAACCTAAGCCATGCTATAACGACCCATATAAGGCAGAGGAAGTGTATAGGTACTTATTTTCATCAATTAGGAACCCTTGAGAATTGTAAAATAGGGTAGAGGAAGCATATATTTGATCTTATCCCCGTCATGTAGAGGCGTGGGTTCACGCCTAACGCCCTCACAAATAGCCATCTGTATAGTAGAAAAGGGTATCCAAACATCCTTAATCGATTTGTGAGAGGCCTACCATGTGCCACGCCTCCGCCAATAGCATATCTAAGGTTAAATATATCAAATAATACGTTTTGATTATGTTTTAAAGACATGTTTTGGGTGCACGCCTGGCTTCACGCCTAACTCCCTTTTCAGAAAGTTTTAAAACATGATATAATCACCCTTGCTCCATATAACGATATACCAGGCTGTAGGCTAGGAATTTTGCCTCAATATTAAAACATAATATCAATGAAAGATATTCCCTCCTACATGAAAAGGAGGTCTCATTTTTGAGTGGAAAGGGCGTTAGGCGTGAACCCACGCTGTGTAAGATACAACTTTGCCTCTCTACTGTACATTTGCTATGTATATTTAACCTGCCCAAATATTTTCGATGTATGGCCCATCCCCTGAGGTACATAGACACAAAAGGTTTTAACTGTACTCCTATATTAATTTTGGACCCCTGAGCACATGAAAAAAAGCAGTTTCGTGAAAATCAGCCATATGTATAATCCAGTGTCAAAACTTGCTGTGTAGATGCCCTGTATAAAGCATGTGTATCAACGGATGTGTATGTATAATCCAGTGTCGAAACTTGCTGTGTTGATACGTACAGAGTATACATACCATATAAACCATATATAACCGTTGATACACAGAGTAGATGCCCTGTATAAAGCATGTGTATCAAGGGATGTATATGTATAATCCAGTGTCGAAACTTGCTGTGTTGATACATACAGAGTATACATACCATATAAACCATATATAACCGTTGATACACAGAGTAGATGCCCTGTATAAAGCATGTGTATCAATGGATGTATATGTATAATCCAGTGTCGAAACTTGCTGTGTTGATACGTACAGAGTATACATACCATATAAACCATATATAACCGTTGATACACAGAGTAGATGCCCTGTATAAACCATGTGTATCAATGGATGTATATGTATAATCCAGTGTCGAAACTTGCTGTGTTGATAAGTACAGAGTATACATACCATATTAACCATATATAACCGTTGATACACAGAGTAGATGCCCTGTATAAAGCATGTGTATCAACGGATGTATATGTATAATCCAGTGTCGAAACTTGCTGTGTTGATACGTACAGAGTATACATACCATATAAACCATATATAACCGTTGATACACAGAGCAGATGCCCTGTATAAAGCATGTGTATCAACGGATGTATATGTATAATCCAGTGTCGAAACTTGCTGTGTTGATACGTACAGAGTATACATACCATATAAACCATATATAACCGTTGATACACAGAGTAGATGCCCTGTATAAAGCATGTGTATCAACGGATGTATATGTATAATCCAGTGTCGAAACTTGCTGTGTTGATACGTACAGAGTATACATACCATATAAACCATATATAACCGTTGATACACAGAGCAGATACCCTGTATAAAGCATGTGTATCAACGGATGTATATGGCTGATTTTCACGAAACTGCTTTTTTTCAGTTCATAATTTCTCCTGCCTATATGTCTTTTAATATGATAAATACATTGATTATTTTAATGTATTCCGGTCAGGCTGGACTAGGGCTTGTAGGGGTACCATGGTTTTGCCTATCTGTGAGTAGAAATAAGGGAGCTAGAGATCCAAATGTACCCCAAAATAGGATTTTTCTACCTAAAAACGATGATGATTCATACTGCAAGCTCATGCATTAAGAGAATTATATAACTATATGGTTATTTATTTCTTCTTCCACATCCCCAATGACGTAAAGAATATTTTAGTACCAAATATGCATATATAGGCAGGATTGTATGCATTCTGTGTGACTGAATGCAATGGGGAACTTTTTTGGGTTCACGCCTAACGCCCTAAACAATGCCCCCCACCTCTGATAATAATACAATAAACAGAGTATTTAAATACACCATGGTAAGGCCTAAAATGTACCTACATGTGAAAAAAGAAATTAGGAGTGAGGGTCAAATATAGTACCCCCAGGGGACATTGACTAGGTTGGGGAACTTTTCACTGGGTTCACGCCTAACGCCCTACATACACACTGATGCTGTTGGAGAATTCAGAGATATTATATTTAACTAACTGCCCTAGTCTATAAATATACCTACATATATTTGCTACTTTGTGGGTCAACTGTATTATTCTACCTCATTCCTAGTAATAGCTATTGACACATATATAACCTGGGTTCACGCCTAACGCCCAGGTTCACACCTAACGCCCTCACTAGTAGAGTTCCTTCTGTACAAGGGAAAATGACATCCAGGTGGTCTAAATCGATTTGTGAGAGACTCACCACGTATATAGCTTCTTCTCATAGCATATCTATGGTTAGATATATTAGATAATGTGTTTGAATCATGATTTAAGTGTATTTTCTGGCAAAAAACGGAACAAATTCCTCAGGAAACCTAAGGTATATCAAAGTTTTAACCTTACCCATGCTATACCTACTGACATAAGGCTGAGGACATGTATATAAACTTACATCCATCAGTTAAGAACCCGTGAGGTATTGTATAGTAGGATACAGGGGATCATATACCATCTTTACCTTATAGAGTATCAACGGGGGTTCACGCCTAACGCCCTCACTACTATCCTGCTGTAAAGTATAAAAGGGTATCCAACCACTCTCAAACGATTTGTCAGGGACCCAGCTTGTATTCTGCTTATTTGGTAGCATATATATAAGTTTAAATATAATAATTGATTGTTTTAATCACAATTAAAGGATATTTTCCAACAAAAAAGACTGAACAATTTCTTCAAGAAAACCAAAATATACAAATGTTTCAACCTAAGCCATGCTATAACGACCCATATAAGGCAGAGGAAGTGTATAGGTACTTATTTTCATCAATTAGGAACCCTTGAGAATTGTAAAATAGGGTAGAGGAAGCATATATTTGATCTTATCCCCGTCATGTAGAGGCGTGGGTTCACGCCTAACGCCCTCACAAATAGCCATCTGTATAGTAGAAAAGGGTATCCAAACATCCTTAATCGATTTGTGAGAGGCCTACCATGTGCCACGCCTCCGCCAATAGCATATCTAAGGTTAAATATATCAAATAATACGTTTTGATTATGTTTTAAAGACATGTTTTGGGTGCACGCCTGGCTTCACGCCTAACTCCCTTTTCAGAAAGTTTTAAAACATGATATAATCACCCTTGCTCCATATAACGATATACCAGGCTGTAGGCTAGGAATTTTGCCTCAATATTAAAACATAATATCAATGAAAGATATTCCCTCCTACATGAAAAGGAGGTCTCATTTTTGAGTGGAAAGGGCGTTAGGCGTGAACCCACGCTGTGTAAGATACAACTTTGCCTCTCTACTGTACATTTGCTATGTATATTTAACCTGCCCAAATATTTTCGATGTATGGCCCATCCCCTGAGGTACATAGACACAAAAGGTTTTAACTGTACTCCTATATTAATTTTGGACCCCTGAGCACATGAAAAAAAGCAGTTTCGTGAAAATCAGCCATATGTATAATCCAGTGTCAAAACTTGCTGTGTAGATGCCCTGTATAAAGCATGTGTATCAACGGATGTGTATGTATAATCCAGTGTCGAAACTTGCTGTGTTGATACGTACAGAGTATACATACCATATAAACCATATATAACCGTTGATACACAGAGTAGATGCCCTGTATAAAGCATGTGTATCAAGGGATGTATATGTATAATCCAGTGTCGAAACTTGCTGTGTTGATACATACAGAGTATACATACCATATAAACCATATATAACCGTTGATACACAGAGTAGATGCCCTGTATAAAGCATGTGTATCAATGGATGTATATGTATAATCCAGTGTCGAAACTTGCTGTGTTGATACGTACAGAGTATACATACCATATAAACCATATATAACCGTTGATACACAGAGTAGATGCCCTGTATAAACCATGTGTATCAATGGATGTATATGTATAATCCAGTGTCGAAACTTGCTGTGTTGATAAGTACAGAGTATACATACCATATTAACCATATATAACCGTTGATACACAGAGTAGATGCCCTGTATAAAGCATGTGTATCAACGGATGTATATGTATAATCCAGTGTCGAAACTTGCTGTGTTGATACGTACAGAGTATACATACCATATAAACCATATATAACCGTTGATACACAGAGCAGATGCCCTGTATAAAGCATGTGTATCAACGGATGTATATGTATAATCCAGTGTCGAAACTTGCTGTGTTGATACGTACAGAGTATACATACCATATAAACCATATATAACCGTTGATACACAGAGTAGATGCCCTGTATAAAGCATGTGTATCAACGGATGTATATGTATAATCCAGTGTCGAAACTTGCTGTGTTGATACGTACAGAGTATACATACCATATAAACCATATATAACCGTTGATACACAGAGTAGATGCCCTGTATAAAGCATGTGTATCAACGGATGTATATGTATAATCCAGTGTCGAAACTTGCTGTGTTGTAACATACAGAGTATACATACCATATAAACCATATATAACCGTTGATACACAGAGCAGATGCCCTGTATAAAGAATGTGTATCAACGGATGTATATGTATAATCATGTCTCGAAACTTGCTGTGTTGATACGTACAGAGTATACATACCATATAAACCATATATAACTGTTGATACACAGAGTAGATGCCCTGTATAAAGGATGTGTATCAACGGATGTATATGTATAATCCAGTGTCGAAACTGGCTGTGTTGATACGTACAGAGTATACATACCATATAAACCATATATAAATGTTGATACACAGAGTAGATGCCCTGTATAAAGCATGTGTATCAATGGATGTATATGTATAATCCAGTGTCGAAACTTGCTGTGTTGATACATACAGAGTATACATACCATATAAACCATATATAACCGTTGATACACAGAGTAGATGCCCTGTATAAAGCATGTGTATCAACGGATGTATATGTATAATCCAGTGTCGAAACTTGCTGTGTTGATACGTACAGAGTATACATACCATATAAACCATATATAACCGTTGATACACAGAAGAGATGCCCTGTATAAAGAATGTGTATCAACGGATGTATAGGTATAATCCAGTCTCGAAACTTGCTGTGTTAATACATACAGAGTATACATACCATATAAACCATATATAACCGTTGATACACAGAGTAGATGCCCTGTATAAAGCATGTGTATCAACGGATGTATATGTATAATCCAGTGTCGAAACTGGCTGTGTTGATACGTACAGAGTATACATACCATATAAACCATATATAAATGTTGATACACAGAGTAGATGCCCTGTATAAAGCATGTGTATCAATGGATGTATATGTATAATCCAGTGTCGAAACTTGCTGTGTTGATACATACAGAGTATACATACCATATAAACCATATATAACCGTTGATACACAGAGTAGATGCCCTGTATAAAGCATGTGTATCAACGGATGTATATGTATAATCCAGTGTCGAAACTTGCTGTGTTGATACGTACAGAGTATACATACCATATAAACCATATATAACCGTTGATACACAGAGTAGATGCCCTGTATAAAGCATGTGTATCAACGGATGTATATGTATAATCCAGTGTCGAAACTTGCTGTGTTGATACATACAGAGTATACATACCATATAAACCATATATAACCGTTGATACACAGAGTAGATGCCCTGTATAAAGCATGTGTATCAACGGATGTATATGTATAATCCAGTGTCGAAACTGGCTGTGTTGATACGTACAGAGTATACATACTATATAAACCATATATAAATGTTGATACACAGAGTAGATGCCCTGTATAAAGCATGTGTATCAATGGATGTATATGTATAATCCAGTGTCGAAACTTGCTGTGTTGATACATACAGAGTATACATACCATATAAACCATATATAACCGTTGATACACAGAGTAGATGCCCTGTATAAAGCATGTGTATCAACGGATGTATATGTATAATCCAGTGTCGAAACTTGCTGTGTTGATACGTACAGAGTATACATACCATATAAACCATATATAACCGTTGATACACAGAGTAGATGCCCTGTATAAAGCATGTGTATCAACGGATGTATATGTATAATCCAGTGTCGAAACTTGCTGTGTTGATACGTACAGAGTATACATACCATATAAACCATATATAACCGTTGATACACAGAGCAGATGCCCTGTATAAAGCATGTGTATCAACGGATGTATATGTATAATCCAGTGTCGAAACTTGCTGTGTTGATACGTACAGAGTATACATACCATATAAACCATATATAACCGTTGATACACAGAGTAGATGCCCTGTATAAAGCATGTGTATCAATGGATGATTATGTATAATCCAATGTCAAAACTTGCTGTGTTGATACATACAGAGTATACATACCATATAAACCATATATAACCGTTGATACACAGAGTACATGCCCTGTATAAAGCATGTGTATTAACGGATGTATATGTATAATCCAGTGTCGAAACTTGCTGTGTTGATACGTACAGAGTATACATACCATATAAACCATATATAACCGTTGATCCACAGAGTAGATGCCCTGTGTAAAGCATGTGTATCAATGGATTGTATATGTATAATCCAGTGTCGAAACTTGCTGTGTTGATACGTACAGAGTATACATACCATATAAACCATATATAACTGTTGATACACAGAGTAGATGCCCTGTATAAAGCATGTGTATCAACGGATGTATATGTATAATCCAGTGTCGAAACTTGCTGTGTTGATAAGTACAGAGTATACATACCATATAAACCATATATAACCGTTGATACACAGAGTAGATGCCCTGTATAAAGCATGTGTATCAACGGATGTATATGTATAATCTAGTGTCGAAACTTGCTGTGTTGATACGTACAGAGTATACATACCATATAAACCATATATAACCGTTGATAAACAGAGTAGATGCCCTGTATAAAGCATGTGTATCAACGGATGTATATGTATAATCCAGTGTCGAAACTTGCTGTGTTGATACGTACAGAGTATACATACCATATAAACCATATATAACCGTTGATACACAGAGCAGATACCCTGTATAAAGCATGTGTATCAACGGATGTATATGTATAATCCAGTGTCGAAACTTGCTGTGTAGATGCCCTGTATAAAGCATGTGTATTAACGGATGTGTATGTATAATCCAGTGTCGAAACTTGCTGTGTAGATGCCCTGTATAAAGCATGTGTATCAACGGATGTGTATGTATAATCCAGTGTCGAAACTTGCTGTGTTGATACGTACAGAGTATACATACCATATAAACCATATATAACCGTTGATACACAGAGTAGATGCCCTGTATAAAGCATGTGTATCAAGGGATGTATATGTATAATCCAGTGTCGAAACTTGCTGTGTTGATACGTACAGAGTATACATACCATATAAACCATATATAACCGTTGATACACAGAGTAGATGCCCTGTATAAAGCATGTGTATCAACGGATGTATATGTATAATCCAGTGTCGAAACTTGCTGTGTTGATACGTACAGAGTATACATACCATATAAACCATATATAACCGTTGATACACAGAGTAGATGCCCTGTATAAAGCATGTGTATCAACGGATGTATATGTATAATCCAGTGTCGAAACTTGCTGTGTTGATACATACAGAGTATACATACCATATAAACCATATATAACCGTTGATACACAGAGCAGATACCCTGTATAAAGCATGTGTATCAACGGATGTATATGTATAATCCAGTGTCAAAACTTGCTGTGTAGATGCCCTGTATAAAGCATGTGTATCAACGGATGTGTATGTATAATCCAGTGTCGAAACTTGCTGTGTTGATACATACAGAGTATACATACCATATAAACCATATATAACCGTTGATACACAGAGTAGATGCCCTGTATAAAGCATGTGTATCAATGGATGTATATGTATAATCCAGTGTCGAAACTTGCTGTGTTGATACGTACAGAGTATACATACCATATAAACCATATATAACCGTTGATACACAGAGTAGATGCCCTGTATAAACCATGTGTATCAGTGGATGTATATGTATAATCCAGTGTCGAAACTTGCTGTGTTGATAAGTACAGAGTATACATACCATATTAACCATATATAACCGTTGATACACAGAGTAGATGCCCTGTATAAAGCATGTGTATCAACGGATGTATATGTATAATCCAGTGTCGAAACTTGCTGTGTTGATACGTACAGAGTATACATACCATATAAACCATATATAAACGTTGATACACAGAGCAGATGCCCTGTATAAAGCATGTGTATCAACGGATGTATATGTATAATCCAGTGTCGAAACTTGCTGTGTTGATACGTACAGAGTATACATACCATATAAACCATATATAACCGTTGATACACAGAGTAGATGCCCTGTATAAAGCATGTGTATCAACGGATGTATATGTATAATCCAGTGTCGAAACTTGCTGTGTTGATACGTACAGAGTATACATACCATATAAACCATATATAACCGTTGATACACAGAGCAGATGCCCTGTATAAAGCATGTGTATCAACGGATGTATATGTATAATCCAGTGTCGAAACTTGCTGTGTTGATAAGTACAGAGTATACATACCATATAAACCATATATAACCGTTGATACACAGAGTAGATGCCCTGTGTAAAGCATGTGTATCCATGGATTGTATATGTATAATCCAGTGTCGAAACTTGCTGTGTTGATACGTACAGAGTATACATACCATATAAACCATATATAACCGTTGATACACAGAGTAGATGCCCTGTATAAAGCATGTGTATCAACGGATGTATATGTATAATCCAGTGTCGAAACTTGCTGTGTTGATACGTACAGAGTATACATACCATATAAACCATATATAACCGTTGATACACAGAGTAGATGCCCTGTATAAAGCATGTGTATCAACGGATGTATATGTATAATCCAGTGTCGAAACTTGCTGTGTTGATACGTACAGAGTATACATACCATATAAACCATATATAACCGTTGATACACAGAGTAGATGCCCTGTATAAAGCATGTGTATCAACGGATGTATATGTATAATCCAGTGTCGAAACTTGCTGTGTTGATACGTACAGAGTATACATACCATATAAACCATATATAACCGTTGATACACAGAGCAGATACCCTGTATAAAGCATGTGTATCAACGGATGTTTATGTATAATCCAGTGTCGAAACTTGCTGTGTAGATGCCCTGTATAAAGCATGTGTATTAACGGATGTGTATGTATAATCCAGTGTCGAAACTTGCTGTGTAGATGCCCTGTATAAAGCATGTGTATCAACGGATGTGTATGTATAATCCAGTGTCGAAACTTGCTGTGTTGATACGTACAGAGTATACATACCATATAAACCATATATAACCGTTGATACACAGAGTAGATGCCCTGTATAAAGCATGTGTATCAAGGGATGTATATGTATAATCCAGTGTCGAAACTTGCTGTGTTGATACGTACAGAGTATACATACCATATAAACCATATATAACCGTTGATACACAGAGTAGATGCCCTGTATAAAGCATGTGTATCAACGGATGTATATGTATAATCCAGTGTCGAAACTGGCTGTGTTGATACGTACAGAGTATACATACCATATAAACCATATATAAATGTTGATACACAGAGTCGATGCCCTGTATAAAGCATGTGTATCAATGGATGTATATGTATAATCCAGTGTCGAAACTTGCTGTGTTGATACATACAGAGTATACATACCATATAAACCATATATAACCGTTGATACACAGAGTAGATGCCCTGTATAAAGCATGTGTATCAACGGATGTATATGTATAATCCAGTGTCGAAACTTGCTGTGTTGATACGTACAGAGTATACATACCATATAAACCATATATAACCGTTGATACACAGAAGAGATGCCCTGTATAAAGAATGTGTATCAACGGATGTATAGGTATAATCCAGTCTCGAAACTTGCTGTGTTAATACATACAGAGTATACATACCATATAAACCATATATAACCGTTGATACACAGAGTAGATGCCCTGTATAAAGCATGTGTATCAACGGATGTATATGTATAATCCAGTGTCGAAACTGGCTGTGTTGATACGTACAGAGTATACATACCATATAAACCATATATAAATGTTGATACACAGAGTAGATGCCCTGTATAAAGCATGTGTATCAATGGATGTATATGTATAATCCAGTGTCGAAACTTGCTGTGTTGATACATACAGAGTATACATACCATATAAACCATATATAACCGTTGATACACAGAGTAGATGCCCTGTATAAAGCATGTGTATCAACGGATGTATATGTATAATCCAGTGTCGAAACTTGCTGTGTTGATACGTACAGAGTATACATACCATATAAACCATATATAACCGTTGATACACAGAGTAGATGCCCTGTATAAAGCATGTGTATCAACGGATGTATATGTATAATCCAGTGTCGAAACTTGCTGTGTTGATACGTACAGAGTATACATACCATATAAACCATATATAACCGTTGATACACAGAGCAGATGCCCTGTATAAAGCATGTGTATCAACGGATGTATATGTATAATCCAGTGTCGAAACTTGCTGTGTTGATAAGTACAGAGTATACATACCATATAAACCATATATAACCGTTGATACACAGAGTAGATGCCCTGTGTAAAGCATGTGTATCAATGGATTGTATATGTATAATCCAGTGTCGAAACTTGCTGTGTTGATACGTACAGAGTATACATACCATATAAACCATATATAACCGTTGATACACAGAGTAGATGCCCTGTATAAAGCATGTGTATCAACGGATGTATATGTATAATCCAGTGTCGAAACTTGCTGTGTTGATAAGTACAGAGTATACATACCATATAAACCATATATAACCGTTGATACACAGAGTAGATGCCCTGTATAAAGCATGTGTATCAAGGGATGTATATGTATAATCTAGTGTCGAAACTTGCTGTGTTGATACGTACAGAGTATACATACCATATAAACCATATATAACCGTTGATAAACAGAGTAGATGCCCTGTATAAAGCATGTGTATCAACGGATGTATATGTATAATCCAGTGTCGAAACTTGCTGTGTTGATACGTACAGAGTATACATACCATATAAACCATATATAACCGTTGATACACAGAGCAGATACCCTGTATAAAGCATGTGTATCAACGGATGTATATGTATAATCCAGTGTCGAAACTTGCTGTGTAGATGCCCTGTATAAAGCATGTGTATTAACGGATGTGTATGTATAATCCAGTGTCGAAACTTGCTGTGTAGATGCCCTGTATAAAGCATGTGTATCAACGGATGTGTATGTATAATCCAGTGTCGAAACTTGCTGTGTTGATACGTACAGAGTATACATACCATATAAACCATATATAACCGTTGATACACAGAGTAGATGCCCTGTATAAAGCATGTGTATCAAGGGATGTATATGTATAATCCAGTGTCGAAACTTGCTGTGTTGATACGTACAGAGTATACATACCATATAAACCATATATAACCGTTGATACACAGAGTAGATGCCCTGTATAAAGCATGTGTATCAACGGATGTATATGTATAATCCAGTGTCGAAACTGGCTGTGTTGATACGTACAGAGTATACATACCATATAAACCATATATAAATGTTGATACACAGAGTAGATGCCCTGTATAAAGCATGTGTATCAATGGATGTATATGTATAATCCAGTGTCGAAACTTGCTGTGTTGATACATACAGAGTATACATACCATATAAACCATATATAACCGTTGATACACAGAGTAGATGCCCTGTATAAAGCATGTGTATCAACGGATGTATATGTATAATCCAGTGTCGAAACTTGCTGTGTTGATACGTACAGAGTATACATACCATATAAACCATATATAACCGTTGATACACAGAAGAGATGCCCTGTATAAAGAATGTGTATCAACGGATGTATAGGTATAATCCAGTCTCGAAACTTGCTGTGTTAATACATACAGAGTATACATACCATATAAACCATATATAACCGTTGATACACAGAGTAGATGCCCTGTATAAAGCATGTGTATCAACGGATGTATATGTATAATCCAGTGTCGAAACTGGCTGTGTTGATACGTACAGAGTATACATACCATATAAACCATATATAAATGTTGATACACAGAGTAGATGCCCTGTATAAAGCATGTGTATCAATGGATGTATATGTATAATCCAGTGTCGAAACTTGCTGTGTTGATACATACAGAGTATACATACCATATAAACCATATATAACCGTTGATACACAGAGTAGATGCCCTGTATAAAGCATGTGTATCAACGGATGTATATGTATAATCCAGTGTCGAAACTTGCTGTGTTGATACGTACAGAGTATACATACCATATAAACCATATATAACCGTTGATACACAGAGTAGATGCCCTGTATAAAGCATGTGTATCAACGGATGTATATGTATAATCCAGTGTCGAAACTTGCTGTGTTGATACGTACAGAGTATACATACCATATAAACCATATATAACCGTTGATACACAGAGCAGATGCCCTGTATAAAGCATGTGTATCAACGGATGTATATGTATAATCCAGTGTCGAAACTTGCTGTGTTGATAAGTACAGAGTATACATACCATATAAACCATATATAACCGTTGATACACAGAGTAGATGCCCTGTGTAAAGCATGTGTATCAATGGATTGTATATGTATAATCCAGTGTCGAAACTTGCTGTGTTGATACGTACAGAGTATACATACCATATAAACCATATATAACCGTTGATACACAGAGTAGATGCCCTGTATAAAGCATGTGTATCAACGGATGTATATGTATAATCCAGTGTCGAAACTTGCTGTGTTGATAAGTACAGAGTATACATACCATATAAACCATATATAACCGTTGATACACAGAGTAGATGCCCTGTATAAAGCATGTGTATCAAGGGATGTATATGTATAATCTAGTGTCGAAACTTGCTGTGTTGATACGTACAGAGTATACATACCATATAAACCATATATAACCGTTGATAAACAGAGTAGATGCCCTGTATAAAGCATGTGTATCAACGGATGTATATGTATAATCCAGTGTCGAAACTTGCTGTGTTGATACGTACAGAGTATACATACCATATAAACCATATATAACCGTTGATACACAGAGCAGATACCCTGTATAAAGCATGTGTATCAACGGATGTATATGTATAATCCAGTGTCGAAACTTGCTGTGTAGATGCCCTGTATAAAGCATGTGTATTAACGGATGTGTATGTATAATCCAGTGTCGAAACTTGCTGTGTAGATGCCCTGTATAAAGCATGTGTATCAACGGATGTGTATGTATAATCCAGTGTCGAAACTTGCTGTGTTGATACGTACAGAGTATACATACCATATAAACCATATATAACCGTTGATACACAGAGTAGATGCCCTGTATAAAGCATGTGTATCAAGGGATGTATATGTATAATCCAGTGTCGAAACTTGCTGTGTTGATACGTACAGAGTATACATACCATATAAACCATATATAACCGTTGATACACAGAGTAGATGCCCTGTATAAAGCATGTGTATCAACGGATGTATATGTATAATCCAGTGTCGAAACTTGCTGTGTTGATACGTACAGAGTATACATACCATATAAACCATATATAACCGTTGATACACAGAGTAGATGCCCTGTATAAAGCATGTGTATCAACGGATGTATATGTATAATCCAGTGTCGAAACTTGCTGTGTTGATACGTACAGAGTATACATACCATATAAACCATATATAACCGTTGATACACAGAGCAGATACCCTGTATAAAGCATGTGTATCAACGGATGTATATGTATAATCCAGTGTCAAAACTTGCTGTGTAGATGCCCTGTATAAAGCATGTGTATCAACGGATGTGTATGTATAATCCAGTGTCGAAACTTGCTGTGTTGATACATACAGAGTATACATACCATATAAACCATATATAACCGTTGATACACAGAGTAGATGCCCTGTATAAAGCATGTGTATCAATGGATGTATATGTATAATCCAGTGTCGAAACTTGCTGTGTTGATACGTACAGAGTATACATACCATATAAACCATATATAACCGTTGATACACAGAGTAGATGCCCTGTATAAACCATGTGTATCAATGGATGTATATGTATAATCCAGTGTCGAAACTTGCTGTGTTGATAAGTACAGAGTATACATACCATATTAACCATATATAACCGTTGATACACAGAGTAGATGCCCTGTATAAAGCATGTGTATCAACGGATGTATATGTATAATCCAGTGTCGAAACTTGCTGTGTTGATACGTACAGAGAATACATACCATATAAACCATATATAAACGTTGATACACAGAGCAGATGCCCTGTATAAAGCATGTGTATCAACGGATGTATATGTATAATCCAGTGTCGAAACTTGCTGTGTTGATACGTACAGAGTATACATACCATATAAACCATATATAACCGTTGATACACAGAGTAGATGCCCTGTATAAAGCATGTGTATCAACGGATGTATATGTATAATCCAGTGTCGAAACTTGCTGTGTTGATACGTACAGAGTATACATACCATATAAACCATATATAACCGTTGATACACAGAGCAGATGCCCTGTATAAAGCATGTGTATCAACGGATGTATATGTATAATCCAGTGTCGAAACTTGCTGTGTTGATAAGTACAGAGTATACATACCATATAAACCATATATAACCGTTGATACACAGAGTAGATGCCCTGTGTAAAGCATGTGTATCCATGGATTGTATATGTATAATCCAGTGTCGAAACTTGCTGTGTTGATACGTACAGAGTATACATACCATATAAACCATATATAACCGTTGATACACAGAGTAGATGCCCTGTATAAAGCATGTGTATCAACGGATGTATATGTATAATCCAGTGTCGAAACTTGCTGTGTTGATACGTACAGAGTATACATACCATATAAACCATATATAACCGTTGATACACAGAGTAGATGCCCTGTATAAAGCATGTGTATCAACGGATGTATATGTATAATCCAGTGTCAAAACTGGCTGTGTTGATACGTACAGAGTATACATACCATATAAACCATATATAACCGTTGATACACAGAGTAGATGCCCTGTATAAAGCATGTGTATCAACGGATGTTTATGTATAATCCAGTGTCGAAACTTGCTGTGTAGATGCCCTGTATAAAGCATGTGTATTAACGGATGTGTATGTATAATCCAGTGTCGAAACTTGCTGTGTAGATGCCCTGTATAAAGCATGTGTATCAACGGATGTGTATGTATAATCCAGTGTCGAAACTTGCTGTGTTGATACGTACAGAGTATACATACCATATAAACCATATATAACCGTTGATACACAGAGTAGATGCCCTGTATAAAGCATGTGTATCAAGGGATGTATATGTATAATCCAGTGTCGAAACTTGCTGTGTTGATACGTACAGAGTATACATACCATATAAACCATATATAACCGTTGATACACAGAGTAGATGCCCTGTATAAAGCATGTGTATCAACGGATGTATATGTATAATCCAGTGTCGAAACTGGCTGTGTTGATACGTACAGAGTATACATACCATATAAACCATATATAAATGTTGATACACAGAGTCGATGCCCTGTATAAAGCATGTGTATCAATGGATGTATATGTATAATCCAGTGTCGAAACTTGCTGTGTTGATACGTACAGAGTATACATACCATATAAACCATATATAACCGTTGATACACAGAGCAGATACCCTGTATAAAGCATGTGTATCAACGGATGTATATGTATAATCCAGTGTCGAAACTTGCTGTGTAGATGCCCTGTATAAAGCATGTGTATTAACGGATGTGTATGTATAATCCAGTGTCGAAACTTGCTGTGTAGATGCCCTGTATAAAGCATGTGTATCAACGGATGTGTATGTATAATCCAGTGTCGAAACTTGCTGTGTTGATACGTACAGAGTATACATACCATATAAACCATATATAACCGTTGATACACAGAGTAGATGCCCTGTATAAAGCATGTGTATCAAGGGATGTATATGTATAATCCAGTGTCGAAACTTGCTGTGTTGATACGTACAGAGTATACATACCATATAAACCATATATAACCGTTGATACACAGAGTAGATGCCCTGTATAAAGCATGTGTATCAACGGATGTATATGTATAATCCAGTGTCGAAACTTGCTGTGTTGATACGTACAGAGTATACATACCATATATACCATATATAACCATTGATACACAGAGTAGATGCCCTGTATAAAGCATGTGTATCAACGGATGTATATGTATAATCCAGTGTCGAAACTTGCTGTGTTGATACGTACAGAGTATACATACCATATAAACCATATATAACCGTTGATACACAGAGCAGATACCCTGTATAAAGCATGTGTATCAACGGATGTATATGTATAATCCAGTGTCAAAACTTGCTGTGTAGATGCCCTGTATAAAGCATGTGTATCAACGGATGTGTATGTATAATCCAGTGTCGAAACTTGCTGTGTTGATACGTACAGAGTATACATACCATATAAACCATATATAACCGTTGATACACAGAGTAGATGCCCTGTATAAAGCATGTGTATCAAGGGATGTATATGTATAATCCAGTGTCGAAACTTGCTGTGTTGATACATACAGAGTATACATACCATATAAACCATATATAACCGTTGATACACAGAGTAGATGCCCTGTATAAAGCATGTGTATCAACGGATGTATATGTATAATCCAGTGTCGAAACTTGCTGTGTTGATACGTACAGAGTATACATACCATATAAACCATATATAACCGTTGATACACAGAGTAGATGCCCTGTATAAAGCATGTGTATCAACGGATGTATATGTATAATCCAGTGTCGAAACTTGCTGTGTTGATAAGTACAGAGTATACATACCATATAAACCATATATAACCGTTGATACACAGAGTAGATGCCCTGTGTAAAGCATGTGTATCAACGGATGTATATGTATAATCCAGTGTCGAAACTTGCTGTGTTGATACGTACAGAGTATACATACCATATAAACCATATATAACCGTTGATACACAGAGTAGATGCCCTGTATAAAGCATGTGTATCAATGGATGTATATGTATAATCCAGTGTCGAAACTTGCTGTGTTGATACGTACAGAGTATACATACCATATAAACCATATATAACCGTTGATACACAGAGTAGATGCCCTGTATAAAGCATGTGTATCAACGGATGTATATGTATAATCCAGTGTCGAAACTTGCTGTGTTGTAACATACAGAGTATACATACCATATAAACCATATATAACCGTTGATACACAGAGCAGATGCCCTGTATAAAGAATGTGTATCAACGGATGTATATGTATAATCATGTCTCGAAACTTGCTGTGTTGATACGTACAGAGTATACATAACATATAAACCATATATAACCGTTGATACACAGAGTAGATGCCCTGTATAAGGGAGGGGCTACAGGATTTTTCCAACCCTCAAAATATCACCTTTTTAAATATAAATCTGAGAAATCAAGCTTTTCCTTTATGTTTTTCTGACTGGTGTGTGATATTTACCTTGTTAATTAGTATAAATGTGTAATTTGTGGAAATTAACTTTAATTTTTATAAGAAAAACGGTATAATGTAGCTAAAAACAGCCCAAAACGCATGTCCCCTGACCAATATTACACTTTGGCAGATGTTTTAGCACGTTTATATATTAACTTTTATACGTTCACTTAATTTTTCTGATATCATATGGTAAAGACAATATGAAAATAGATTTTTCCTTTTTTTCTAATTATTTCCTACTTCTCCATATCAGGTTAAGAATAGGTTCCCACACACACAATATCATAACATCAACTTCATGATTATTTTATTCACAGTAAAAAAATGCTGAGACATGCTGTTTTGACATAAAAGTCATCTACTATAACTGGAATATTTGTATGATTGAAATAAAATTACAGGGGGGATTATATCCTCTTGCTTTAGAGCTTCAAAAATCAATTAGAAAACGTATTGTTTAAGGGCTTAAACTTTAAATGGCAATATTTTCACTGAAATTAAACTGAAATTACCTATAAATCAAAGTACTAAGTCCTTTTGACCATATCTATAGGTGTGCATTGCTAAACCTTTGAATTTTAGTGTATTTATGATGTTTTTACACATGTTGTGTTCAGAAGATGTTGTGTTCAGAAGATGTTGTGTTCGGAAGATGGTAGAAATATGGTATATACAAGGGAAAATATGCTAAAACTCACTTAGAATGTAGCATATAGAGCTCATATCAGTTACCTCATGGCAGTGAAATGGTATATTTTATGATAGTTTAGCTAGAAACCAACATGTTGTGTTCGTGAGGTGTTGTGTTCATAAGATGTTGTGTTCATAAGATGTTGTGTACATAAGATGTTGTGTTCATAATGTTGTCTTAGTAAGATAGTACGAAAAGGACATTTAGAGCAGGGTTCTGATAAGAAATCGGTTACTATTGTCACAATCAACATGTACTAAAGACCTCATTGTAAGTTTATGGTCAATTTTATCTCAATCTAGATGTAAATCAACATGTTGTGTCCATAATGTGTTGTGTTCAGAAGATGTTGTGTTCAACAGATGTTGTGTTCAGAAGATGTTGTGTCCATAATGTTGTGTTCGTAAGACAGTATCAAAAGGGCAATTAGAAGCAGGGTTCTGATAAAAAATCAATTACTATGGTCATAACCAACATCTATCAATAAAGTTAATGCAAAAACATGCTTGATTCTATCTACATCTATGGGGATATTCACATGTTGTGTTCAGAAAATGTTGTGTTCAGAAGATGTTGTGTTCAGAAGATGTGTTGTTAAGATAGTAGGAAAAAGACATTTACAAGGTGGGCCATGATATATAATCACTTACAATTGTTATAATCAACAGTTAACACTGGGCTCATGGCAAATAACTTGCTGATTTCGTGCTTATTTACATGTAAATCTAGATGTTGTGTTCATAAGATGTTGTGTTCATAAGATTACTTAATGCTCCATTATTCAAAGTTAACTCATTATAAATATGGTATGCCTTCACTGTCCAAATTGTGCCTATATCTACTACATGTCCCAATGATTTAAATATAATATTTCTAATCATTTCATGCTGTTTTAATCAATGTTGTGTTCGTTAGACAGAGTGTTGTGTTCATAAGATTTAGCACTACCACTGTTCAGCAGCTATTATTAAAGGGTTTTGGAGGAATTATAGCAAATAATCTATGATGAGAGGGACAAAACATACATTAAGTGTTCATGGAGCTACCACACATATGAACCAAGGGAATGCTCATGTAAATAATTTAAACAATGAATGTGGCTAATTGGGGAGATGCACAGAATGGGATAAAAATCGATAAAACAAATACTTTTAAAGTCATATCTAAGAGGAAAAAGAGTAGTGATCTTTTTTTTTTATGAATGTATGTACAGATATGATATGCAACATCATACTTAACCTAAGTTATATTGAAAAATATTATTTTCCAGCCATTAGCCATTGGTTTTATTGTAAATCTCACGAACACAACATGTGACTTGAAGCTAGAGAAGGTATATATCTTCATGTTACTCTAGGACAATGATAAAACAAAGCTGCCGTGCCAATTTCAATATATGTAAAACATAATATGCCTTACAAATATCTAGGATAAACGTGGTAATGATGAGGCATTTTCTCTAATTTCACCAACATATGGAGCTGGTGGAAAAATCCTGTAGCCTCTCCCATAAAGCATGTGTATCAACGGATGTATATGTATAATCCAGTGTAGAAACTGGCTGTGTTGATACGTACAGAGTATACATACCATATAAACCATATATAAATGTTGATACACAGAGTAGATGCCCTGTATAAAGCATGTGTATCAATGGATGTATATGTATAATCCAGTGTCGAAACTTGCTGTGTTGATACATACAGAGTATACATACCATATTAACCATATATAACCGTTGATACACAGAGTAGATGCCCTGTATAAAGCATGTGTATCAACGGATGTATATGTATAATCCAGTGTCGAAACTGGCTGTGTTGATACGTACAGAGTATACATACCATATAAACCATATATAAATGTTGATACACAGAGTAGATGCCCTGTATAAAGCATGTGTATCAATGGATGTATATGTATAATCCAGTGTCGAAACTTGCTGTGTTGATACATACAGAGTATACATACCATATAAACCATATATAACCGTTGATACACAGAGTAGATGCCCTGTATAAAGCATGTGTATCAATGGATGTATATGTATAATCCAGTGTCGAAACTTGCTGTGTTGATACGTACAGAGTATACATACCATATAAACCATATATAACTGTTGATACACAGAGTAGATGCCCTGTATAAAGCATGTGTATCAACGGATGTATATGTATAATCCAGTGTCAAAACTTGCTGTGTTGATACGTACAGAGTGTACATACCATATAAACCATATATAACCGTTGATACACAGAGCAGATGCCCTGTATAAAGCATGTGTATCAACGGATGTTTATGTATAATCCAGTGTCGAAACTTGCTGTGTTGATAAGTACAGAGTATACATACCATATAAACCATATATAACCGTTGATACACAGAGTAGATGCCCTGTGTAAAGCATGTGTATCAATGGATTGTATATGTATAATCCAGTGTCGAAACTTGCTGTGTTGATACGTACAGAGTATACATACCATATAAACCATATATAACCGTTGATACACAGAGTAGATGCCCTGTATAAAGCATGTGTATCAACGGATGTATATGTATAATCCAGTGTCGAAACTTGCTGTGTTGATACGTACAGAGTATACATACCATATAAACCATATATAACCGTTGATACACAGAGCAGATGCCCTGTATAAAGCATGTGTATCAACGGATGTATATGTATAATCCAGTGTCGAAACTTGCTGTGTTGATACGTACAGAGTATACATACCATATAAACCATATATAACCGTTGATACACAGAGTAGATGCCCTGTATAAAGCATGTGTATCAACGGATGTATATGTATAATCCAGTGTCGAAACTTGCTGTGTTGTAACATACAGAGTATACATACCATATAAACCATATATAACCGTTGATACACAGAGCAGATGCCCTGTATAAAGAATGTGTATCAACGGATGTATATGTATAATCATGTCTCGAAACTTGCTGTGTTGATACGTACAGAGTATACATACCATATAAACCATATATAACCGTTGATACACAGAGCAGATGCCCTGTATAAAGCATGTGTATCAACGGATGTATATGTATAATCCAGTGTCGAAACTTGCTGTGTTGATAAGTACAGAGTATACATACCATATAAACCATATATAACCGTTGATACACAGAGTAGATGCCCTGTGTAAAGCATGTGTATCAATGGATTGTATATGTATAATCCAGTGTCGAAACTTGCTGTGTTGATACGTACAGAGTATACATACCATATAAACCATATATAACCGTTGATACACAGAGTAGATGCCCTGTATAAAGCATGTGTATCAACGGATGTATATGTATAATCCAGTGTCGAAACTTGCTGTGTTGATACGTACAGAGTATACATACCATATAAACCATATATAACCGTTGATACACAGAGTAGATGCCCTGTATAAAGCATGTGTATCAACGGATGTATATGTATAATCCAGTGTCGAAACTTGCTGTGTTGATACATACAGAGTATACATACCATATAAACCATATATAACCGTTGATACACAGAGTAGATGCCCTGTATAAAGCATGTGTATCAACGGATGTATATGTATAATCCAGTGTCGAAACTGGCTGTGTTGATACGTACAGAGTATACATACCATATAAACCATATATAAATGTTGATACACAGAGTAGATGCCCTGTATAAAGCATGTGTATCAATGGATGTATATGTATAATCCAGTGTCGAAACTTGCTGTGTTGATACGTACAGAGTATACATACCATATAAACCATATATAACCGTTGATACACAGAGCAGATACCCTGTATAAAGCATGTGTATCAACGGATGTATATGTATAATCCAGTGTCGAAACTTGCTGTGTAGATGCCCTGTATAAAGCATGTGTATTAACGGATGTGTATGTATAATCCAGTGTCGAAACTTGCTGTGTAGATGCCCTGTATAAAGCATGTGTATCAACGGATGTGTATGTATAATCCAGTGTCGAAACTTGCTGTGTTGATACGTACAGAGTATACATACCATATAAACCATATATAACCGTTGATACACAGAGTAGATGCCCTGTATAAAGCATGTGTATCAAGGGATGTATATGTATAATCCAGTGTCGAAACTTGCTGTGTTGATACGTACAGAGTATACATACCATATAAACCATATATAACCGTTGATACACAGAGTAGATGCCCTGTATAAAGCATGTGTATCAACGGATGTATATGTATAATCCAGTGTCGAAACTTGCTGTGTTGATACGTACAGAGTATACATACCATATAAACCATATATAACCGTTGATACACAGAGTAGATGCCCTGTATAAAGCATGTGTATCAACGGATGTATATGTATAATCCAGTGTCTAAACTTGCTGTGTTGATACGTACAGAGTATACATACCATATAAACCATATATAACCGTTGATACACAGAGTAGATGCCCTGTATAAAGCATGTGTATCAACGGATGTATATGTATAATCCAGTGTCGAAACTTGCTGTGTTGATACGTACAGAGTATACATACCATATAAACCATATATAACCGTTGATACACAGAGTAGATGCCCTGTATAAAGCATGTGTATCAACGGATGTATATGTATAATCCAGTGTCGAAACTTGCTGTGTTGATACGTACAGAGTATACATACCATATAAACCATATATAACCGTTGATACACAGAGCAGATACCCTGTATAAAGCATGTGTATCAACAGATGTATATGTATAATCCAGTGTCGAAACTTGCTGTGTAGATGCCCTGTATAAAGCATGTGTATCAACGGATGTATATGTATAATCCAGTGTCGAAACTTGCTGTGTTGTAACATACAGAGTATACATACCATATAAACCATATATAACCGTTGATACACAGAGCAGATGCCCTGTATAAAGAATGTGTATCAACGGATGTATATGTATAATCATGTCTCGAAACTTGCTGTGTTGATACGTACAGAGTATACATACCATATAAACCATATATAACCGTTGATACACAGAGCAGATGCCCTGTATAAAGCATGTGTATCAACGGATGTATATGTATAATCCAGTGTCGAAACTTGCTGTGTTGATAAGTACAGAGTATACATACCATATAAACCATATATAACCGTTGATACACAGAGTAGATGCCCTGTGTAAAGCATGTGTATCAATGGATTGTATATGTATAATCCAGTGTCGAAACTTGCTGTGTTGATACGTACAGAGTATACATACCATATAAACCATATATAACCGTTGATACACAGAGTAGATGCCCTGTATAAAGCATGTGTATCAACGGATGTATATGTATAATCCAGTGTCGAAACTTGCTGTGTTGATACGTACAGAGTATACATACCATATAAACCATATATAACCGTTGATACACAGAGTAGATGCCCTGTATAAAGCATGTGTATCAACGGATGTATATGTATAATCCAGTGTCGAAACTTGCTGTGTTGATACATACAGAGTATACATACCATATAAACCATATATAACCGTTGATACACAGAGTAGATGCCCTGTATAAAGCATGTGTATCAACGGATGTATATGTATAATCCAGTGTCGAAACTGGCTGTGTTGATACGTACAGAGTATACATACCATATAAACCATATATAAATGTTGATACACAGAGTAGATGCCCTGTATAAAGCATGTGTATCAATGGATGTATATGTATAATCCAGTGTCGAAACTTGCTGTGTTGATACGTACAGAGTATACATACCATATAAACCATATATAACCGTTGATACACAGAGCAGATACCCTGTATAAAGCATGTGTATCAACGGATGTATATGTATAATCCAGTGTCGAAACTTGCTGTGTAGATGCCCTGTATAAAGCATGTGTATTAACGGATGTGTATGTATAATCCAGTGTCGAAACTTGCTGTGTAGATGCCCTGTATAAAGCATGTGTATCAACGGATGTGTATGTATAATCCAGTGTCGAAACTTGCTGTGTTGATACGTACAGAGTATACATACCATATAAACCATATATAACCGTTGATACACAGAGTAGATGCCCTGTATAAAGCATGTGTATCAACGGATGTATATGTATAATCCAGTGTCGAAACTTGCTGTGTTGATACGTACAGAGTATACATACCATATAAACCATATATAACCGTTGATACACAGAGTAGATGCCCTGTATAAAGCATGTGTATCAACGGATGTATATGTATAATCCAGTGTCTAAACTTGCTGTGTTGATACGTACAGAGTATACATACCATATAAACCATATATAACCGTTGATACACAGAGTAGATGCCCTGTATAAAGCATGTGTATCAACGGATGTATATGTATAATCCAGTGTCGAAACTTGCTGTGTTGATACGTACAGAGTATACATACCATATAAACCATATATAACCGTTGATACACAGAGTAGATGCCCTGTATAAAGCATGTGTATCAACGGATGTATATGTATAATCCAGTGTCGAAACTTGCTGTGTTGATACGTACAGAGTATACATACCATATAAACCATATATAACCGTTGATACACAGAGCAGATACCCTGTATAAAGCATGTGTATCAACAGATGTATATGTATAATCCAGTGTCGAAACTTGCTGTGTAGATGCCCTGTATAAAGCATGTGTATCAACGGATGTGTATGTATAATCCAGTGTCGAAACTTGCTGTGTTGATACGTACAGAGTATACATACCATATAAACCATATATAACCGTTGATACACAGAGTAGATGCCCTGTGTAAAGCATGTGTATCAATGGATTGTATATGTATAATCCAGTGTCGAAACTTGCTGTGTTGATACGTACAGAGTATACATACCATATAAACCATATATAACCGTTGATACACAGAGTAGATGCCCTGTATAAAGCATGTGTATCAACGGATGTATATGTATAATCCAGTGTCGAAACTTGCTGTGTTGATACGTACAGAGTATACATACCATATAAACCATATATAACCGTTGATACACAGAGCAGATGCCCTGTATAAAGCATGTGTATCAACGGATGTATATGTATAATCCAGTGTCGAAACTTGCTGTGTTGATAAGTACAGAGTATACATACCATATAAACCATATATAACCGTTGATACACAGAGTAGATGCCCTGTGTAAAGCATGTGTATCAATGGATTGTATATGTATAATCCAGTGTCGAAACTTGCTGTGTTGATACGTACAGAGTATACATACCATATAAACCATATATAACCGTTGATACACAGAGTAGATGCCCTGTATAAAGCATGTGTATCAACGGATGTATATGTATAATCCAGTGTCGAAACTTGCTGTGTTGATACGTACAGAGTATACATACCATATAAACCATATATAACCGTTGATACACAGAGTAGATGCCCTGTATAAAGCATGTGTATCAACGGATGTATATGTATAATCCAGTGTCGAAACTTGCTGTGTTGATACGTACAGAGTATACATACCATATAAACCATATATAACCGTTGATACACAGAGTAGATGCCCTGTATAAAGCATGTGTATCAACGGATGTATATGTATAATCCAGTGTCGAAACTTGCTGTGTTGATACATACAGAGTATACATACCATATAAACCATATATAACCGTTGATACACAGAGCAGATACCCTGTATAAAGCATGTGTATCAACGGATGTATATGTATAATCCAGTGTCGAAACTTGCTGTGTAGATGCCCTGTATAAAGCATGTGTATTAACGGATGTGTATGTATAATCCAGTGTCGAAACTTGCTGTGTAGATGCCCTGTATAAAGCATGTGTATCAACGGATGTGTATGTATAATCCAGTGTCGAAACTTGCTGTGTTGATACGTACAGAGTATACATACCATATAAACCATATATAACCGTTGATACACAGAGTAGATGCCCTGTATAAAGCATGTGTATCAAGGGATGTATATGTATAATCCAGTGTCGAAACTTGCTGTGTTGATACGTACAGAGTATACATACCATATAAACCATATATAACCGTTGATACACAGAGTAGATGCCCTGTATAAAGCATGTGTATCAACGGATGTATATGTATAATCCAGTGTCGAAACTTGCTGTGTTGATACGTACAGAGTATACATACCATATAAACCATATATAACCGTTGATACACAGAGTAGATGCCCTGTATAAAGCATGTGTATCAACGGATGTATATGTATAATCCAGTGTCTAAACTTGCTGTGTTGATACGTACAGAGTATACATACCATATAAACCATATATAACCGTTGATACACAGAGTAGATGCCCTGTATAAAGCATGTGTATCAACGGATGTATATGTATAATCCAGTGTCGAAACTTGCTGTGTTGATACGTACAGAGTATACATACCATATAAACCATATATAACCGTTGATACACAGAGTAGATGCCCTGTATAAAGCATGTGTATCAACGGATGTATATGTATAATCCAGTGTCGAAACTTGCTGTGTTGATACGTACAGAGTATACATACCATATAAACCATATATAACCGTTGATACACAGAGCAGATACCCTGTATAAAGCATGTGTATCAACAGATGTATATGTATAATCCAGTGTCGAAACTTGCTGTGTAGATGCCCTGTATAAAGCATGTGTATCAACGGATGTGTATGTATAATCCAGTGTCGAAACTTGCTGTGTTGATACGTACAGAGTATACATACCATATAAACCATATATAACCGTTGATACACAGAGTAGATGCCCTGTATAAAGCATGTGTATCAAGGGATGTATATGTATAATCCAGTGTCGAAACTTGCTGTGTTGATACATACAGAGTATACATACCATATAAACCATATATAACCGTTGATACACAGAGTAGATGCCCTGTATAAAGCATGTGTATCAATGGATTGTATATGTATAATCCAGTGTCGAAACTTGCTGTGTTGATACGTACAGAGTATACATACCATATAAACCATATATAACCGTTGATACACAGAGTAGATGCCCTGTATAAAGCAGGTGTATCAATGGATGTATATGTATAATCCAGTGTCGAAACTTGCTGTGTTGATACATACAGAGTATACATACCATATTAACCATATATAACTGTTGATACACAGAGTAGATGCCCTGTATAAAGCATGTGTATCAACGGATGTATATGTATAATCCAGTGTCGAAACTTGCTGTGTTGATACGTACAGAGTATACATACCATATAAACCATATATAACCGTTGATACACAGAGCAGATGCCCTGTATAAAGAATGTGTATCAACGGATGTATATGTATAATCATGTCTCGAAACTTGCTGTGTTGATACGTACAGGGTATACATACCATATAAACCATATATAACCGTTGATACACAGAGTAGATGCCCTGTATAAAGCATGTGTATCAACGGATGTATATGTATAATCCAGTGTCGAAACTGGCTGTGTTGATACGTACAGAGTATACATACCATATAAACCATATATAAATGTTGATACACAGAGTAGATGCCCTGTATAAAGCATGTGTATCAACGGATGTATATGTATAATCCAGTGTCGAAACTTGCTGTGTTGTAACATACAGAGTATACATACCATATAAACCACATATAACCGTTGATACACAGAGCAGATGCCCTGTATAAAGAATGTGTATCAACGGATGTATATGTAAAATCATGTCTCGAAACTTGCTGTGTTGATACGTACAGAGTATACATACCATATAAACCATATATAACCGTTGATACACAGAGTAGATGCCCTGTATAAAGCATGTGTATCAACGGATGTATATGTATAATCCAGTGTCGAAACTGGCTGTGTTGATACGTACAGAGTATACATACCATATAAACCATATATAAATGTTGATACACAGAGTAGATGCCCTGTATAAAGCATGTGTATCAATGGATGTATATGTATAATCCAGTGTCGAAACTTGCTGTGTTGATACATACAGAGTATACATACCATATAAACCATATATAACCGTTGATACACAGAGTAGATGCCCTGTATAAAGCATGTGTATCAACGGATGTATATGTATAATCCAGTGTCGAAACTTGCTGTGTTGATACGTACAGAGTATACATACCATATAAACCATATATAACCGTTGATACACAGAAGAGATGCCCTGTATAAAGAATGTGTATCAACGGATGTATAGGTATAATCCAGTTTCGAAACTTGCTGTGTTAATACATACAGAGTATACATACCATATAAACCATATATAACCGTTGATACACAGAGTAGATGCCCTGTATAAAGCATGTGTATCAACGGATGTATATGTATAATCCAGTGTCGAAACTGGCTGTGTTGATACGTACAGAGTATACATACCATATAAACCATATATAAATGTTGATACACAGAGTAGATGCCCTGTATAAAGCATGTGTATCAATGGATGTATATGTATAATCCAGTGTCGAAACTTGCTGTGTTGATACATACAGAGTATACATACCATATAAACCATATATAACCGTTGATACACAGAGTAGATGCCCTGTATAAAGCATGTGTATCAACGGATGTATATGTATAATCCAGTGTCGAAACTTGCTGTGTTGATACGTACAGAGTATACATACCATATAAACCATATATAACCGTTGATACACAGAGTAGATGCCCTGTATAAAGCATGTGTATCAACGGATGTATATGTATAATCCAGTGTCGAAACTTGCTGTGTTGATACGTACAGAGTATACATACCATATAAACCATATATAACCGTTAATACACAGAGCAGATGCCCTGTATAAAGCATGTGTATCAACGGATGTATATGTATAATCCAGTGTCGAAACTTGCTGTGTTGATAAGTACAGAGTATACATACCATATAAACCATATATAACCGTTGATACACAGAGTAGATGCCCTGTGTAAAGCATGTGTATCAATGGATTGTATATGTATAATCCAGTGTCGAAACTTGCTGTGTTGATACGTACAGAGTATACATACCATATAACAACGGTACGTATCAACACATAACCGTTGATACACAGAGTAGATGCCCTGTATAAAGCATGTGTATCAACGGATGTATATGTATAATCCAGTGTCGAAACTTGCTGTGTTGATACGTACAGAGTATACATACCATATAAACCATATATAACCGTTGATACACAGAGTAGATGCCCTGTATAAAGCATGTGTATCAACGGATGTATATGTATAATCCAGTGTCGAAACTTGCTGTGTTGATACGTACAGAGTATACATACCATATAAACCATATATAACCGTTGATACACAGAGCAGATACCCTGTATAAAGCATGTGTATCAACGGATGTATATGTATAATCCAGTGTCGAAACTTGCTGTGTAGATGCCCTGTATAAAGCATGTGTATTAACGGATGTGTATGTATAATCCAGTGTCGAAACTTGCTGTGTAGATGCCCTGTATAAAGCATGTGTATCAACGGATGTGTATGTATAATCCAGTGTCGAAACTTGCTGTGTTGATACGTACAGAGTATACATACCATATAAACCATATATAACCGTTGATACACAGAGTAGATGCCCTGTATAAAGCATGTGTATCAAGGGATGTATATGTATAATCCAGTGTCGAAACTTGCTGTGTTGATACGTACAGAGTATACATACCATATAAACCATATATAAATGTTGATACACAGAGTAGATGCCCTGTATAAAGCATGTGTATCAATGGATGTATATGTATAATCCAGTGTCGAAACTTGCTGTGTTGATACATACAGAGTATACATACCATATAAACCATATATAACCGTTGATACACAGAGTAGATGCCCTGTATAAAGCATGTGTATCAACGGATGTATATGTATAATCCAGTGTCGAAACTTGCTGTGTTGATACGTACAGAGTATACATACCATATAAACCATATATAACCGTTGATACACAGAAGAGATGCCCTGTATAAAGAATGTGTATCAACGGATGTATAGGTATAATCCAGTTTCGAAACTTGCTGTGTTAATACACACAGAGTATACATACCATATAAACCATATATAACCGTTGATACACAGAGTAGATGCCCTGTATAAAGCATGTGTATCAACGGATGTATATGTATAATCCAGTGTCGAAACTGGCTGTGTTGATACGTACAGAGTATACATACCATATAAACCATATATAACCGTTGATACACAGAGCAGATACCCTGTATAAAGCATGTGTATCAACGGATGTATATGTATAATCCAGTGTCGAAACTTGCTGTGTAGATGCCCTGTATAAAGCATGTGTATTAACGGATGTGTATGTATAATCCAGTGTCGAAACTTGCTGTGTAGATGCCCTGTATAAAGCATGTGTATCAACGGATGTGTATGTATAATCCAGTGTCGAAACTTGCTGTGTTGATACGTACAGAGTATACATACCATATAAACCATATATAACCGTTGATACACAGAGTAGATGCCCTGTATAAAGCATGTGTATCAAGGGATGTATATGTATAATCCAGTGTCGAAACTTGCTGTGTTGATACGTACAGAGTATACATACCATATAAACCATATATAACCGTTGATACACAGAGTAGATGCCCTGTATAAAGCATGTGTATCAACGGATGTATATGTATAATCCAGTGTCGAAACTTGCTGTGTTGATACGTACAGAGTATACATACCATATAAACCATATATAACCGTTGATACACAGAGTAGATGCCCTGTATAAAGCATGTGTATCAACGGATGTATATGTATAATCCAGTGTCTAAACTTGCTGTGTTGATACGTACAGAGTATACATACCATATAAACCATATATAACCGTTGATACACAGAGTAGATGCCCCGTATAAAGCATGTGTATCAACGGATGTATATGTATAATCCAGTGTCGAAACTTGCTGTGTTGATACGTACAGAGTATACATACCATATAAACCATATATAACCGTTGAAACACAGAGTAGATGCCCTGTATAAAGCATGTGTATCAACGGATGTATATGTATAATCCAGTGTCGAAACTTGCTGTGTTGATACGTACAGAGTATACATACCATATAAACCATATATAACCGTTGATACACAGAGCAGATACCCTGTATAAAGCATGTGTATCAACAGATGTATATGTATAATCCAGTGTCGAAACTTGCTGTGTAGATGCCCTGTATAAAGCATGTGTATCAACGGATGTGTATGTATAATCCAGTGTCGAAACTTGCTGTGTTGATACGTACAGAGTATACATACCATATAAACCATATATAACCGTTGATACACAGAGTAGATGCCCTGTGTAAAGCATGTGTATCAATGGATTGTATATGTATAATCCAGTGTCGAAACTTGCTGTGTTGATACGTACAGAGTATACATACCATATAAACCATATATAACCGTTGATACACAGAGTAGATGCCCTGTATAAAGCATGTGTATCAACGGATGTATATGTATAATCCAGTGTCGAAACTTGCTGTGTTGATACGTACAGAGTATACATACCATATAAACCATATATAACCGTTGATACACAGAGCAGATGCCCTGTATAAAGCATGTGTATCAACGGATGTATATGTATAATCCAGTGTCGAAACTTGCTGTGTTGATAAGTACAGAGTATACATACCATATAAACCATATATAACCGTTGATACACAGAGTAGATGCCCTGTGTAAAGCATGTGTATCAATGGATTGTATATGTATAATCCAGTGTCGAAACTTGCTGTGTTGATACGTACAGAGTATACATACCATATAAACCATATATAACCGTTGATACACAGAGTAGATGCCCTGTATAAAGCATGTGTATCAACGGATGTATATGTATAATCCAGTGTCGAAACTTGCTGTGTTGATACGTACAGAGTATACATACCATATAAACCATATATAACCGTTGATACACAGAGTAGATGCCCTGTATAAAGCATGTGTATCAACGGATGTATATGTATAATCCAGTGTCGAAACTTGCTGTGTTGATACGTACAGAGTATACATACCATATAAACCATATATAACCGTTGATACACAGAGTAGATGCCCTGTATAAAGCATGTGTATCAACGGATGTATATGTATAATCCAGTGTCGAAACTTGCTGTGTTGATACGTACAGAGTATACATACCATATAAACCATATATAACCGTTAATACACAGAGCAGATACCCTGTATAAAGCATGTGTATCAACGGATGTATATGTATAATCCAGTGTCGAAACTTGCTGTGTAGATGCCCTGTATAAAGCATGTGTATTAACGGATGTGTATGTATAATCCAGTGTCGAAACTTGCTGTGTAGATGCCCTGTATAAAGCATGTGTATCAACGGATGTGTATGTATAATCCAGTGTCGAAACTTGCTGTGTTGATACGTACAGAGTATACATACCATATAAACCATATATAACCGTTGATACACAGAGTAGATGCCCTGTATAAAGCATGTGTATCAAGGGATGTATATGTATAATCCAGTGTCGAAACTTGCTGTGTTGATACGTACAGAGTATACATACCATATAAACCATATATAACCGTTGATACACAGAGTAGATGCCCTGTATAAAGCATGTGTATCAACGGATGTATATGTATAATCCAGTGTCGAAACTTGCTGTGTTGATACGTACAGAGTATACATACCATATAAACCATATATAACCGTTGATACACAGAGTAGATGCCCTGTATAAAGCATGTGTATCAACGGATGTATATGTATAATCCAGTGTCTAAACTTGCTGTGTTGATACGTACAGAGTATACATACCATATAAACCATATATAACCGTTGATACACAGAGTAGATGCCCTGTATAAAGCATGTGTATCAACGGATGTATATGTATAATCCAGTGTCGAAACTTGCTGTGTTGATACGTACAGAGTATACATACCATATAAACCATATATAACCGTTGATACACAGAGTAGATGCCCTGTATAAAGCATGTGTATCAACGGATGTATATGTATAATCCAGTGTCGAAACTTGCTGTGTTGATACGTACAGAGTATACATACCATATAAACCATATATAACCGTTGATACACAGAGCAGATACCCTGTATAAAGCATGTGTATCAACAGATGTATATGTATAATCCAGTGTCGAAACTTGCTGTGTAGATGCCCTGTATAAAGCATGTGTATCAACGGATGTGTATGTATAATCCAGTGTCGAAACTTGCTGTGTTGATACGTACAGAGTATACATACCATATAAACCATATATAACCGTTGATACACAGAGTAGATGCCCTGTATAAAGCATGTGTATCAAGGGATGTATATGTATAATCCAGTGTCGAAACTTGCTGTGTTGATACATACAGAGTATACATACCATATAAACCATATATAACCGTTGATACACAGAGTAGATGCCCTGTATAAAGCATGTGTATCAATGGATTGTATATGTATAATCCAGTGTCGAAACTTGCTGTGTTGATACGTACAGAGTATACATACCATATAAACCATATATAACCGTTGATACACAGAGTAGATGCCCTGTATAAAGCAGGTGTATCAATGGATGTATATGTATAATCCAGTGTCGAAACTTGCTGTGTTGATACATACAGAGTATACATACCATATTAACCATATATAACTGTTGATACACAGAGTAGATGCCCTGTATAAAGCATGTGTATCAAGGGATGTATATGTATAATCCAGTGTCGAAACTTGCTGTGTTGATACGTACAGAGTATACATACCATATAAACCATATATAACCGTTGATACACAGAGCAGATGCCCTGTATAAAGAATGTGTATCAACGGATGTATATGTATAATCCAGTCTCGAAACTTGCTGTGTTGATACGTACAGGGTATACATACCATATAAACCATATATAACCGTTGATACACAGAGTAGATGCCCTGTATAAAGCATGTGTATCAACGGATGTATATGTATAATCCAGTGTCGAAACTGGCTGTGTTGATACGTACAGAGTATACATACCATATAAACCATATATAAATGTTGATACACAGAGTAGATGCCCTGTATAAAGCATGTGTATCAACGGATGTATATGTATAATCCAGTGTCGAAACTTGCTGTGTTGTAACATACAGAGTATACATACCATATAAACCACATATAACCGTTGATACACAGAGCAGATGCCCTGTATAAAGAATGTGTATCAACGGATGTATATGTAAAATCATGTCTCGAAACTTGCTGTGTTGATACGTACAGAGTATACATACCATATAAACCATATATAACCGTTGATACACAGAGTAGATGCCCTGTATAAAGCATGTGTATCAACGGATGTATATGTATAATCCAGTGTCGAAACTTGCTGTGTTGATACGTACAGAGTATACATACCATATAAACCATATATAAATGTTGATACACAGAGTAGATGCCCTGTATAAAGCATGTGTATCAATGGATGTATATGTTTAATCCAGTGTCGAAACTTGCTGTGTTGATACATACAGAGTATACATACCATATAAACCATATATAACCGTTGATACACAGAGTAGATGCCCTGTATAAAGCATGTGTATCAACGGATGTATATGTATAATCCAGTGTCGAAACTTGCTGTGTTGATACGTACAGAGTATACATACCATATAAACCATATATAACCGTTGATACACAGAAGAGATGCCCTGTATAAAGAATGTGTATCAACGGATGTATAGGTATAATCCAGTTTCGAAACTTGCTGTGTTAATACATACAGAGTATACATACCATATAAACCATATATAACCGTTGATACACAGAGTAGATGCCCTGTATAAAGCATGTGTATCAACGGATGTATATGTATAATCCAGTGTCGAAACTGGCTGTGTTGATACGTACAGAGTATACATACCATATAAACCATATATAAATGTTGATACACAGAGTAGATGCCCTGTATAAAGCATGTGTATCAATGGATGTATATGTATAATCCAGTGTCGAAACTTGCTGTGTTGATACATACAGAGTATACATACCATATAAACCATATATAACCGTTGATACACAGAGTAGATGCCCTGTATAAAGCATGTGTATCAACGGATGTATATGTATAATCCAGTGTCGAAACTTGCTGTGTTGATACGTACAGAGTATACATACCATATAAACCATATATAACCGTTGATACACAGAGTAGATGCCCTGTATAAAGCATGTGTATCAACGGATGTATATGTATAATCCAGTGTCGAAACTTGCTGTGTTGATACGTACAGAGTATACATACCATATAAACCATATATAACTGTTGATACACAGAGCAGATGCCCTGTATAAAGCATGTGTATCAACGGATGTATATGTATAATCCAGTGTCGAAACTTGCTGTGTTGATAAGTACAGAGTATACATACCATATAAACCATATATAACCGTTGATACACAGAGTAGATGCCCTGTGTAAAGCATGTGTATCAATGGATTGTATATGTATAATCCAGTGTCGAAACTTGCTGTGTTGATACGTACAGAGTATACATACCATATAACAACGGTACGTATCAACACATAACCGTTGATACACAGAGTAGATGCCCTGTATAAAGCATGTGTATCAACGGATGTATATGTATAATCCAGTGTCGAAACTTGCTGTGTTGATACGTACAGAGTATACATACCATATAAACCATATATAACCGTTGATACACAGAGTAGATGCCCTGTATAAAGCATGTGTATCAACGGATGTATATGTATAATCCAGTGTCGAAACTTGCTGTGTTGATACGTACAGAGTATACATACCATATAAACCATATATAACCGTTGATACACAGAGCAGATACCCTGTATAAAGCATGTGTATCAACGGATGTATATGTATAATCCAGTGTCGAAACTTGCTGTGTAGATGCCCTGTATAAAGCATGTGTATTAACGGATGTGTATGTATAATCCAGTGTCGAAACTTGCTGTGTAGATGCCCTGTATAAAGCATGTGTATCAACGGATGTGTATGTATAATCCAGTGTCGAAACTTGCTGTGTTGATACGTACAGAGTATACATACCATATAAACCATATATAACCGTTGATACACAGAGTAGATGCCCTGTATAAAGCATGTGTATCAAGGGATGTATATGTATAATCCAGTGTCGAAACTTGCTGTGTTGATACGTACAGAGTATACATACCATATAAACCATATATAAATGTTGATACACAGAGTAGATGCCCTGTATAAAGCATGTGTATCAATGGATGTATATGTATAATCCAGTGTCGAAACTTGCTGTGTTGATACATACAGAGTATACATACCATATAAACCATATATAACCGTTGATACACAGAGTAGATGCCCTGTATAAAGCATGTGTATCAACGGATGTATATGTATAATCCAGTGTCGAAACTTGCTGTGTTGATACGTACAGAGTATACATACCATATAAACCATATATAACCGTTGATACACAGAAGAGATGCCCTGTATAAAGAATGTGTATCAACGGATGTATAGGTATAATCCAGTTTCGAAACTTGCTGTGTTAATACACACAGAGTATACATACCATATAAACCATATATAACCGTTGATACACAGAGTAGATGCCCTGTATAAAGCATGTGTATCAACGGATGTATATGTATAATCCAGTGTCGAAACTGGCTGTGTTGATACGTACAGAGTATACATACCATATAAACCATATATAAATGTTGATACACAGAGTAGATGCCCTGTATAAAGCATGTGTATCAATGGATGTATATGTATAATCCAGTGTCGAAACTTGCTGTGTTGATACATACAGAGTATACATACCATATAAACCATATATAACCGTTGATACACAGAGTAGATGCCCTGTATAAAGCATGTGTATCAACGGATGTATATGTATAATCCAGTGTTGAAACTTGCTGTGTTGATACGTACAGAGTATACATACCATATAAACCATATATAACCGTTGATACACAGAGTAGATGCCCTGTATAAAGCATGTGTATCAACGGATGTATATGTATAATCCAGTGTCGAAACTTGCTGTGTTGATACGTACAGAGTATACATACCATATAAACCATATATAACCGTTGATACACAGAGCAGATGCCCTGTATAAAGCATGTGTATCAACGGATGTATATGTATAATCCAGTGTCGAAACTTGCTGTGTTGATAAGTACAGAGTATACATACCATATAAACCATATATAACCGTTGATACACAGAGTAGATGCCCTGTGTAAAGCATGTGTATCAATGGATTGTATATGTATAATCCAGTGTCGAAACTTGCTGTGTTGATACGTACAGAGTATACATACCATATAAACCATATATAACCGTTGATACACAGAGTAGATGCCCTGTATAAAGCATGTGTATCAACGGATGTATATGTATAATCCAGTGTCGAAACTTGCTGTGTTGATACGTACAGAGTATACATACCATAT
This sequence comes from Harmothoe impar, assembly GCA_947462335.1. Classification (NCBI taxonomy): domain Eukaryota; kingdom Metazoa; phylum Annelida; class Polychaeta; order Phyllodocida; family Polynoidae; genus Harmothoe; species Harmothoe impar. The sequence goes on along the minus strand of CANHQG010000007.1, from coordinate 416,335 downwards.
AAACCATATATAACCGTTGATACACAGAGTAGATGCCCTGTATAAAGCATGTGTATCAACGGATGTATATGTATAATCCAGTGTCAAAACTTGCTGTGTTGATACGTACAGAGTATACATACCATATAAACCATATATAACCGTTGATACACAGAGCAGATACCCTGTATAAAGCATGTGTATCAACGGATGTATATGTATAATCCAGTGTCGAAACTTGCTGTGTAGATGCCCTGTATAAAGCATGTGTATTAACGGATGTGTATGTATAATCCAGTGTCGAAACTTGCTGTGTAGATGCCCTGTATAAAGCATGTGTATCAACGGATGTGTATGTATAATCCAGTGTCGAAACTTGCTGTGTTGATACGTACAGAGTATACATACCATATAAACCATATATAACCGTTGATACACAGAGTAGATGCCCTGTATAAAGCATGTGTATCAAGGGATGTATATGTATAATCCAGTGTCGAAACTTGCTGTGTTGATACGTACAGAGTATACATACCATATAAACCATATATAACCGTTGATACACAGAGTAGATGCCCTGTATAAAACATGTGTATCAACGGATGTATATGTATAATCCAGTGTCGAAACTTGCTGTGTTGATACTTACAGAGTATACATACCATATAAACCATATATAACCGTTGATACACAGAGTAGATGCCCTGTATAAAGCATGTGTATCAACGGATGTATATGTATAATCCAGTGTCTAAACTTGCTGTGTTGATACGTACAGAGTATACATACCATATAAACCATATATAACCGTTGATACACAGAGTAGATGCCCTGTATAAAGCATGTGTATCAACGGATGTATATGTATAATCCAGTGTCGAAACTTGCTGTGTTGATACGTACAGAGTATACATACCATATAAACCATATATAACCGTTGATACACAGAGTAGATGCCCTGTATAAAGCATGTGTATCAACGGATGTATATGTATAATCCAGTGTCGAAACTTGCTGTGTTGATACGTACAGAGTATACATACCATATAAACCATATATAACCGTTGATACACAGAGCAGATACCCTGTATAAAGCATGTGTATCAACGGATGTATATGTATAATCCAGTGTCGAAACTTGCTGTGTAGATGCCCTGTATAAAGCATGTGTATTAACGGATGTGTATGTATAATCCAGTGTCGAAACTTGCTGTGTAGATGCCCTGTATAAAGCATGTGTATCAACGGATGTGTATGTATAATCCAGTGTCGAAACTTGCTGTGTTGATACGTACAGAGTATACATACCATATAAACCATATATAACCGTTGATACACAGAGTAGATGCCCTGTATAAAGCATGTGTATCAAGGGATGTATAGGTATAATCCAGTGTCGAAACTTGCTGTGTTGATACGTACAGAGTATACATACCATATAAACCATATATAACCGTTGATACACAGAGTAGATGCCCTGTATAAAACATGTGTATCAACGGATGTATATGTATAATCCAGTGTCGAAACTTGCTGTGTTGATACTTACAGAGTATACATACCATATAAACCATATATAACCGTTGATACACAGAGTAGATGCCCTGTATAAAGCATGTGTATCAACGGATGTATATGTATAATCCAGTGTCTAAACTTGCTGTGTTGATACGTACAGAGTATACATACCATATAAACCATATATAACCGTTGATACACAGAGTAGATGCCCTGTATAAAGCATGTGTATCAACGGATGTATATGTATAATCCAGTGTCGAAACTTGCTGTGTTGATACGTACAGAGTATACATACCATATAAACCATATATAACCGTTGATACACAGAGTAGATGCCCTGTATAAAGCATGTGTATCAACGGATGTATATGTATAATCCAGTGTCGAAACTTGCTGTGTTGATACGTACAGAGTATACATACCATATAAACCATATATAACCGTTGATACACAGAGCAGATACCCTGTATAAAGCATGTGTATCAACAGATGTATAAGTATAATCCAGTGTCGAAACTTGCTGTGTAGATGCCCTGTATAAAGCATGTGTATCAACGGATGTGTATGTATAATCCAGTGTCGAAACTTGCTGTGTTGATACGTACGGAGTATACATACCATATAAACCATATATAACCGTTGATACACAGAGTAGATGCCCTGTATAAAGCATGTGTATCAAGGGATGTATATGTATAATCCAGTGTCGAAACTTGCTGTGTTGATACATACAGAGTATACATACCATATAAACCATATATAACCGTTGATACACAGAGTAGATGCCCTGTATAAAGCATGTGTATCAATGGATGTATATGTATAATCCAGTGTCGAAACTTGCTGTGTTGATACGTACAGAGTATACATACCATATAAACCATATATAACCGTTGATACACAGAGTAGATGCCCTGTATAAAGCATGTGTATCAACGGAGGTATATGTATAATCCAGTGTCGAAACTTGCTGTGTTGATACATACAGAGTATACATACCATATTAACCATATATAACTGTTGATACACAGAGTAGATGCCCTGTATAAAGCATGTGTATCAACGGATGTATATGTATAATCCAGTGTCGAAACTTGCTGTGTTGATACGTACAGAGTATACATACCATATAAACCATATATAACCGTTGATACACAGAGTAGATGCCCTGTATAAAGCATGTGTATCAACGGATGTATATGTATAATCCAGTGTCGAAACTTGCTGTGTTGATACGTACAGAGTATACATACCATATAAACCATATATAACCGTTGATACACAGAGTAGATGCCCTGTATAAAGCATGTGTATCAACGGATGTATATGTATAATCCAGTGTCGAAACTTGCTGTGTTGATACGTACAGAGTATACATACCATATAAACCATATATAACCGTTGATACATAGAGCAGATGCCCTGTATAAAGCATGTGTATCAACGGATGTATATGTATAATCCAGTGTCGAAACTTGCTGTGTTGATACGTACAGAGTATACATACCATATAAACCATATATAACCGTTGATACACAGAGTAGATGCCCTGTATAAAGCATGTGTATCAACGGATTGTATGTATAATCCAGTGTCAAAACTTGCTGTGTTGATACGTACAGAGTATACATACCATATAAACCATATATAACGGTTGATACACAGAGTAGATGCCCTGTATAAAGCATGTGTATCAACGGATGTATATGTATAATCCAGTGTCGAAACTTGCTGTGTTGATACATACAGAGTATACATACCATATAAACCATATATAACTGTTGATACACAGAGTAGATGCCCTGTATAAAGCATGTGTATCAACGGATGTATATGTATAATCCAGTGTCGAAACTTGCTGTGTTGATACGTACAGAGTATACATACCATATAAACCATATATAACCATTGATACACAGAGAAGATGCCCTGTATAAAGCATGTGTATCAACGGATGTATATGTATAATCCAGTGTCGAAACTTGCTGTGTTGATACGTACAGAGTATACATACCATATAAACCATATATAACCGTTGATACACAGAGTAGATGCCCTGTATAAAGCATGTGTATCAACGGATGTATATGTATAATCCAGTGTCGAAACTTGCTGTGTTGATACATACAGAGTATATATACCATATAAACCATATAAAACCGTTGATACACAGAGCAGATGCCCTGTATAAAGCATGTGTATCAACTGATGTATATGTATAATCCAGTGTCGAAACTTGCTGTGTTGATACGTACAGAGTATACATACCATATAAACCATATATAACCGTTGATACACAGAGTAGATGCCCTGTATAAAGCATGTGTATCAACGGATGTATATGTATAATCCAGTGTCGAAACTTGCTGTGTTGATACGTACAGAGTATACATACCATATAAACCATATATAACCGTTGATACACAGAGTAGATGCCCTGTATAAAGCATGTGTATCAACGGATGTATATGTATAATCCAGTGTCGAAACTTGCTGTGTTGATACGTACAGAGTATACATACCATATAAACCATATATAACCGTTGATACACAGAGTAGATGCCCTGTATAAAGCATGTGTATCAACGGATGTATATGTATAATCCAGTGTCGAAACTTGCTGTGTTGATACGTACAGAGTAAACATACCATATAAACCATATATAACCGTTGATACACAGAGCAGATGCCCTGTATAAAGCATGTGTATCAACGGATGTATATTTATAATCCAGTGTCGAAACTTGCTGTGTTGATACGTACAGAGTATAGATACCATATAAACCATATATAACCGTTGATACACAGAGTAGATGCCCTGTATAAAGCATGTGTATCAATGGATGTATATGTATAATCCAGTGTCGAAACTTGCTGTGTTGATACGTACAGAGTATACATACCATATAAACCATATATAACCGTTGATACACAGAGTAGATGCCCTGTATAAAGCATGTGTATCAACGGATGTATATGTATAATCCAGTGTCGAAACTTGCTGTGTTGATACGTACAGAGTATACATACCATATAAACCATATATAACCGTTGATACACAGAGTAGATGCCCTGTATAAAGCATGTGTATCAACGGATGTATATGTATAATCCAGTGTCGAAACTTGCTGTGTTGATACGTACAGAGTATACATACCATATAAACCATATATAACCGTTGATACACAGAGTAGATGCCCTGTATAAAGCATGTGTATCAACGGATGTATATGTATAATCCAGTGTCGAAACTTGCTGTGTTGATACGTACAGAGTATACATACCATATAAACCATATATAACCGTTGATACACAGAGTAGATGCCCTGTATAAAGCATGTGTATCAACGGATGTATATGTATAATCCAGTGTCGAAACTTGCTGTGTTGATACGTACAGAGTATACATACCATATAAACCATATATAACCGTTGATACACAGAGTAGATGCCCTGTATAAAGCATGTGTATCAACGGATGTATATGTATAATCCAGTGTCGAAACTTGCTGTGTTGATACGTACAGAGTATACATACCATATAAACCATATATAACCGTTGATACATAGAGCAGATGCCCTGTATAAAGCATGTGTATCAACGGATGTATATGTATAATCCAGTGTCGAAACTTGCTGTGTTGATACGTACAGAGTATACATACCATATAAACCATATATAACCGTTGATACACAGAGTAGATGCCCTGTATAAAGCATGTGTATCAACGGATTGTATGTATAATCCAGTGTCAAAACTTGCTGTGTTGATACGTACAGAGTATACATACCATATAAACCATATATAACGGTTGATACACAGAGTAGATGCCCTGTATAAAGCATGTGTATCAACGGATGTATATGTATAATCCAGTGTCGAAACTTGCTGTGTTGATACATACAGAGTATACATACCATATAAACCATATATAACTGTTGATACACAGAGTAGATGCCCTGTATAAAGCATGTGTATCAACGGATGTATATGTATAATCCAGTGTCGAAACTTGCTGTGTTGATACGTACAGAGTATACATACCATATAAACCATATATAACCATTGATACACAGAGAAGATGCCCTGTATAAAGCATGTGTATCAACGGATGTATATGTATAATCCAGTGTCGAAACTTGCTGTGTTGATACGTACAGAGTATACATACCATATAAACCATATATAACCGTTGATACACAGAGTAGATGCCCTGTATAAAGCATGTGTATCAACGGATGTATATGTATAATCCAGTGTCGAAACTTGCTGTGTTGATACATACAGAGTATATATACCATATAAACCATATAAAACCGTTGACACACAGAGCAGATGCCCTGTATAAAGCATGTGTATCAACTGATGTATATGTATAATCCAGTGTCGAAACTTGCTGTGTTGATACGTACAGAGTATACATACCATATAAACCATATATAACCGTTGATACACAGAGTAGATGCCCTGTATAAAGCATGTGTATCAACGGATGTATATGTATAATCCAGTGTCGAAACTTGCTGTGTTGATACGTACAGAGTATACATACCATATAAACCATATATAACCGTTGATACACAGAGTAGATGCCCTGTATAAAGCATGTGTATCAACGGATGTATATGTATAATCCAGTGTCGAAACTTGCTGTGTTGATACGTACAGAGTATACATACCATATAAACCATATATAACCGTTGATACACAGAGTAGATGCCCTGTATAAAGCATGTGTATCAACGGATGTATATGTATAATCCAGTGTCGAAACTTGCTGTGTTGATACGTACAGAGTAAACATACCATATAAACCATATATAACCGTTGATACACAGAGCAGATGCCCTGTATAAAGCATGTGTATCAACGGATGTATATTTATAATCCAGTGTCGAAACTTGCTGTGTTGATACGTACAGAGTATAGATACCATATAAACCATATATAACCGTTGATACACAGAGTAGATGCCCTGTATAAAGCATGTGTATCAATGGATGTATATGTATAATCCAGTGTCGAAACTTGCTGTGTTGATACGTACAGAGTATACATACCATATAAACCATATATAACCGTTGATACACAGAGTAGATGCCCTGTATAAAGCATGTGTATCAACGGATGCATATGTATAATCCAGTGTCGAAACTTGCTGTGTTGATACGTACAGAGTATACATACCATATAAACCATATATAACCGTTGATACACAGAGTAGATGCCCTGTATAAAGCATGTGTATCAACGGATGTATATGTATAATCCAGTGTCGAAACTTGCTGTGTTGATACGTACAGAGTATACATACCATATAAACCATATATAACCGTTGATACACAGAGTAGATGCCCTGTATAAAGCATGTGTATCAACGGATGTATATGTATAATCCAGTGTCGAAACTTGCTGTGTTGATACGTACAGAGTATACATACCATATAAACCATATATAACCGTTGATACACAGAGTAGATGCCCTGTATAAAGCATGTGTATCAACGGATGTATATGTATAATCCAGTGTCGAAACTTGCTGTGTTGATACGTACAGAGTATACATACCATATAAACCATATATAACCGTTGATACACAGAGCAGATGCCCTGTATAAAGCATGTGTATCAACGGATGTATATGTATAATCCAGTGTTGAAACTTGCTGTGTTGATACGTACAGAGTATACATACCATATAAACCATATATAACCGTTGATACACAGAGTAGATGCCCTGTATAAAGCATGTGTATCAAAGGATTGTATGTATAATCCAGTGTCGAAACTTGCTGTGTTGATACGTACAGAGTATACATACCATATAAACCATATATAACCGTTGATACACAGAGTAGATGCCCTGTATAAAGCATGTGTATCAACGGATGTATATGTATAATCCAGTGTCGAAACTTGCTTTTTTGATACGTACAGAGTATACATACCATATAAACCATATATAACAGTTGATACACAGAGTAGATGCCCTGTATAAAGCACGTGTATCAACGGATGTATATGTATAATCCAGTGTCGAAACTTGCTGTGTTGATACATACAGAGTATACATACCATATAAACCATATATAACCGTTGATACACAGAGCAGATGCCCTGTATAAAGCATGTGTATCAACGGATGTATATGTATAATCCAGTGTCGAAACTTGCTGTGTTGATACGTACAGAGTATACATACCATATAAACCATACATAACATTTGATACACAGAGTAGATGCCCTGTATAAAGCATGTGTATCAACGGATGTATATGTATAATCCAGTGTCGAAACTTGCTGTGTTGATACGTACAGAGTATACATACCATATAAACCATATATAACCGTTGATACACAGAGCAGATGCCCTGTATAAAGCATGTGTATCAACAGATGTATATGTATAATCCAGTGTCGAAACTTGCTGTGTTGATACGTACAGAGTATACATACCATATAAACCATATATAACCGTTGATACACAGAGTAGATGCCCTGTATAAAGCATGTGTATCAAAGGATTGTATGTATAATCCAGTGTCGAAACTTGCTGTGTTGATACGTACAGAGTATACATACCATATAAACCATATATAATGGTTGATACACAGAGTAGATGCCCTGTATAAAGCATGTGTATCAACGGATGTATATGTATAATCCAGTGTCGAAACTTGCTGTGTTGATACGTACAGAGTATACATACCATATAAACCATATATAACCGTTGATACACAGAGTAGATGCCCTGTATAAAGCATGTGTATCAACGGATGTATATGTATAATCCAGTGTCGAAACTTGCTGTGTTGATACGTACAGAGTATACATACCATATAAACCATATATAACCGTTGATACACAGAGCAGATGCCCTGTATAAAGCATGTGTATCAACGGATGTATATGTATAATCCAGTGTCGAAACTTGCTGTGTTGATACGTACAGAGTATATATACCATATAAACCATATATAACTGTTGATACACAGAGTAGATGCCCTGTATAAAGCATGTGTATCAAGGGATGTATATGTATAATCCAGTGTCGAAAGTTGCTGTGTTGATACATACAGAGTATACATACCATATAAACCATATATAACCGTTGATACACAGAGTAGATGCCCTGTATAAAGCATGTGTATCAACGGATGTATATGTATAATCCAGTGTCGAAACTTGCTGTGTTGATACGTACAGAGTATACATACCATATAAACCATATATAACCGTTGATACACAGAGTAGATGCCCTGTATAAAGCATGTGTATCCATGGATGTATATGTATAATCCAGTGTCGAAACTTGCTGTGTCGATACATACAGAGTATACATACCATATAAACCATATATAACCGTTAATACACAGAGTAGATGCCCTGTATGAAGCATGTGTATCAACGGATGTATATGTATAATCCAGTGTCGAAACTTGCTGTGTTGATACGTACAGAGTATACATACCATATAAACCATATATAACCGTTGATACACAGAGCAGATGCCCTGTATAAAGCATGTGTATCAATGGATGTATATGTATAATCCAGTGTTGAAACTTGCTGTGTTGATACGTACAGAGTATACATACCATATAAACCATATATAACCGTTGATACACAGAGTAGATGCCCTGTATAAAGCATGTGTATCAAAGGATTGTATGTATAATCCAGTGTCGAAACTTGCTGTGTTGATACGTACAGAGTATACATACCATATAAACCATATATAACCGTTGATACACAGAGTAGATGCCCTGTATAAAGCATGTGTATCAACGGATGTATATGTATAATCCAGTGTCGAAACTTGCTGTGTTGATACGTACAGAGTATACATACCATATAAACCATATATAACCGTTGATACACAGAGTGGATGCCCTGTATAAAGCATGTGTATCAACGGATGTATATGTATAATCCAGTGTCGAAACTTGCTGTGTTGATACGTACAGAGTATACATACCATATAAACCATATATAACCGTTGATACACAGAGCAGATGCCCTGTATAAAGCATGTGTATCAACGGATGTATATGTATAATCCAGTGTCGAAACTTGCTGTGTTGATATGTACAGAGTATACATACCATATAAACCATACATAACATTTGATACACAGAGTAGATGCCCTGTATAAAGCATGTGTATCAACGGATGTATATGTATAATCCAGTGTCGAAACTTGCTGTGTTGATACGTACAGAGTATACATACCATATAAACCATATATAACCGTTGATACACAGAGCAGATGCCCTGTATAAAGCATGTGTATCAACGGATGTATATGTATAATCCAGTGTCGAAACTTGCTGTGTTGATACGTACAGAGTATACATACCATATAAACCATATATAACGGTTGATACACAGAGTAGATGCCCTGTATAAAGCATGTGTATCAACGGATGTATATGTATAATCCAGTGTCGAAACTTGCTGTGTTGATACGTACAGAGTATACATACCATATAAACCATATATAACCGTTGATACACAGAGTAGATGCCCTGTATAAAGCATGTGTATCAACGGATGTATATGTATAATCCAGTGTCGAAACTTGCTGTGTTGATACGTACAGAGTATACATACCATATAAACCATATATAACCGTTGATACACAGAGCAGATGCCCTGTATAAAGCATGTGTATCAACGGATGTATATGTATAATCCAGTGTCGAAACTTGCTGTGTTGATACGTACAGAGTATATATACCATATAAACCATATATAACTGTTGATACACAGAGTAGATGCCCTGTATAAAGCATGTGTATCAAGGGATGTATATGTATAATCCAGTGTCGAAAGTTGCTGTGTTGATACATACAGAGTATACATACCATATAAACCATATATAACCGTTGATACACAGAGTAGATGCCCTGTATAAAGCATGTGTATCAACGGATGTATATGTATAATCCAGTGTCGAAACTTGCTGTGTTGATACGTACAGAGTATACATACCATATAAACCATATATAACCGTTGATACACAGAGTAGATGCCCTGTATAAAGCATGTGTATCCATGGATGTATATGTATAATCCAGTGTCGAAACTTGCTGTGTTGATACGTACAGAGTATACATACCATATAAACCATATATAACCGTTGATACACAGAGCAGATGCCCTGTATAAAGCATGTGTATCAACGGATGTATATGTATAATCCAGTGTCGAAACTTGCTGTGTTGATACGTACAGAGTATACATACCATATATACCATATATAACCGTTGATACACAGAGTAGATGCCCTGTATAAAGCAGGTGTATCAACGGATGTATATGTATAATCCAGTGTCGAAACTTGCTGTGTTGATACGTACAGAGTATACATACCATATTAACCATAAATAACCGTTGATACACAGAGTAGATGCCCTGTATAAAGCATGTGGATCAACGGATGTATATGTATAATCCAGTGTCGAAACTTGCTTTGTTGATACATACAGAGTATACATACCATATAAACCATATATAACCGTTGATACACAGAGCAGATGCCCTGTATAAAGAATATGTATCAACGGATGTATATGTATAATCCAGTCTCGAAACTTGCTGTGTTAATACATACAGAGTATACATACCATATAAACCATATATAACCGTTGATACACAGAGTAGATGCATGTATAAAGCATGTGTATCAATGGATGTATATGTATAATCCAGTGTCGAAACTTGCTGTGTTGATACGTACAGAGTATAGATACCATATAAACCATATATAACCGTTGATACACAGAGTAGATGCCCTGTATAAAGCATGTGTATCAATGGATGTATATGTATAATCCAGTGTCGAAACTTGCTGTGTTGATACGTACAGAGTATACATACCATGTAAACAATATATAACATTTGATACACAGAGTAGATGCATTGTATAAAGCATGTGTATCAACGGATGTATATGTATAATCCAGTGTCGAAACTTGCTGTGTTAATACATACAGAGTATACATACCATATAAACCATATATAACCGTTGATACACAGAGTAGATGCCCTGTATAAAGCATGTGTATCAACGGATGTATATGTATAATCCAGTGTCGAAACTTGCTGTGTTGATACGTACAGAGTATACATACCATATAAACCATATATAACTGTTGATACACAGAGTAGATGCCCTGTATAAAGCATGTGTATCAAAGGATTGTATGTATAATCCAGTGTCGAAACTTGCTGTGTTGATACGTACAGAGTATACATACCATATAAACCATATATAACCGTTGATACACAGAGTAGATGCCCTGTATAAAGCATGTGTATCAACGGATGTATATGTATAATCCAGTGTCGAAACTTGCTGTGTTGATACGTACAGAGTATACATACCATATAAACCATATATAACCGTTGATACACAGAGTGGATGCCCTGTATAAAGCATGTGTATCAACGGATGTATATGTATAATCCAGTGTCGAAACTTGCTGTGTTGATACGTACAGAGTATACATACCATATAAACCATATATAACCGTTGATACACAGAGCAGATGCCCTGTATAAAGCATGTGTATCAACGGATGTATATGTATAATCCAGTGTCGAAACTTGCTGTGTTGATATGTACAGAGTATACATACCATATAAACCATACATAACATTTGATACACAGAGTAGATGCCCTGTATAAAGCATGTGTATCAACGGATGTATATGTATAATCCAGTGTCGAAACTTGCTGTGTTGATACGTACAGAGTATACATACCATATAAACCATATATAACCGTTGATACACAGAGCAGATGCCCTGTATAAAGCATGTGTATCAACGGATGTATATGTATAATCCAGTGTCGAAACTTGCTGTGTTGATACGTACAGAGTATACATACCATATAAACCATATATAACGGTTGATACACAGAGTAGATGCCCTGTATAAAGCATGTGTATCAACGGATGTATATGTATAATCCAGTGTCGAAACTTGCTGTGTTGATACGTACAGAGTATACATACCATATAAACCATATATAACCGTTGATACACAGAGTAGATGCCCTGTATAAAGCATGTGTATCAACGGATGTATATGTATAATCCAGTGTCGAAACTTGCTGTGTTGATACGTACAGAGTATACATACCATATAAACCATATATAACCGTTGATACACAGAGCAGATGCCCTGTATAAAGCATGTGTATCAACGGATGTATATGTATAATCCAGTGTCGAAACTTGCTGTGTTGATACGTACAGAGTATATATACCATATAAACCATATATAACTGTTGATACACAGAGTAGATGCCCTGTATAAAGCATGTGTATCAAGGGATGTATATGTATAATCCAGTGTCGAAAGTTGCTGTGTTGATACATACAGAGTATACATACCATATAAACCATATATAACCGTTGATACACAGAGTAGATGCCCTGTATAAAGCATGTGTATCAACGGATGTATATGTATAATCCAGTGTCGAAACTTGCTGTGTTGATACGTACAGAGTATACATACCATATAAACCATATATAACCGTTGATACACAGAGTAGATGCCCTGTATAAAGCATGTGTATCCATGGATGTATATGTATAATCCAGTGTCGAAACTTGCTGTGTTGATACGTACAGAGTATACATACCATATAAACCATATATAACCGTTGATACACAGAGCAGATGCCCTGTATAAAGCATGTGTATCAACGGATGTATATGTATAATCCAGTGTCGAAACTTGCTGTGTTGATACGTACAGAGTATACATACCATATATACCATATATAACCGTTGATACACAGAGTAGATGCCCTGTATAAAGCATGTGTATCAACGGATGTATATGTATAATCCAGTGTCGAAACTTGCTGTGTTGATACGTACAGAGTATACATACCATATTAACCATAAATAACCGTTGATACACAGAGTAGATGCCCTGTATAAAGCATGTGGATCAACGGATGTATATGTATAATCCAGTGTCGAAACTTGCTTTGTTGATACATACAGAGTATACATACCATATAAACCATATATAACCGTTGATACACAGAGCAGATGCCCTGTATAAAGAATATGTATCAACGGATGTATATGTATAATCCAGTCTCGAAACTTGCTGTGTTAATACATACAGAGTATACATACCATATAAACCATATATAACCGTTGATACACAGAGTAGATGCATGTATAAAGCATGTGTATCAATGGATGTATATGTATAATCCAGTGTCGAAACTTGCTGTGTTGATACGTACAGAGTATAGATACCATATAAACCATATATAACCGTTGATACACAGAGTAGATGCCCTGTATAAAGCATGTGTATCAATGGATGTATATGTATAATCCAGTGTCGAAACTTGCTGTGTTGATACGTACAGAGTATACATACCATGTAAACAATATATAACATTTGATACACAGAGTAGATGCATTGTTTAAAGCATGTGTATCAACGGATGTATATGTATAATCCAGTGTCGAAACTTGCTGTGTTAATACATACAGAGTATACATACCATATAAACCATATATAACCGTTGATACACAGAGTAGATGCCCTGTATAAAGCATGTGTATCAACGGATGTATATGTATAATCCAGTGTCGAAACTTGCTGTGTTGATACGTACAGAGTATACATACCATATAAACCATATATAACTGTTGATACACAGAGTAGATGCCCTGTATAAAGCATGTGTATCAAAGGATTGTATGTATAATCCAGTGTCGAAACTTGCTGTGTTGATACGTACAGAGTATACATACCATATAAACCATATATAACCGTTGATACACAGAGTAGATGCCCTGTATAAAGCATGTGTATCAACGGATGTATATGTATAATCCAGTGTCGAAACTTGCTGTGTTGATACGTACAGAGTATACATACCATATAAACCATATATAACCGTTGATACACAGAGTGGATGCCCTGTATAAAGCATGTGTATCAACGGATGTATATGTATAATCCAGTGTCGAAACTTGCTGTGTTGATACGTACAGAGTATACATACCATATAAACCATATATAACCGTTGATACACAGAGCAGATGCCCTGTATAAAGCATGTGTATCAACGGATGTATATGTATAATCCAGTGTCGAAACTTGCTGTGTTGATATGTACAGAGTATACATACCATATAAACCATACATAACATTTGATACACAGAGTAGATGCCCTGTATAAAGCATGTGTATCAACGGATGTATATGTATAATCCAGTGTCGAAACTTGCTGTGTTGATACGTACAGAGTATACATACCATATAAACCATATATAACCGTTGATACACAGAGCAGATGCCCTGTATAAAGCATGTGTATCAACGGATGTATATGTATAATCCAGTGTCGAAACTTGCTGTGTTGATACGTACAGAGTATACATACCATATAAACCATATATAACGGTTGATACACAGAGTAGATGCCCTGTATAAAGCATGTGTATCAACGGATGTATATGTATAATCCAGTGTCGAAACTTGCTGTGTTGATACGTACAGAGTATACATACCATATAAACCATATATAACCGTTGATACACAGAGTAGATGCCCTGTATAAAGCATGTGTATCAACGGATGTATATGTATAATCCAGTGTCGAAACTTGCTGTGTTGATACGTACAGAGTATACATACCATATAAACCATATATAACCGTTGATACACAGAGCAGATGCCCTGTATAAAGCATGTGTATCAACGGATGTATATGTATAATCCAGTGTCGAAACTTGCTGTGTTGATACGTACAGAGTATATATACCATATAAACCATATATAACTGTTGATACACAGAGTAGATGCCCTGTATAAAGCATGTGTATCAAGGGATGTATATGTATAATCCAGTGTCGAAAGTTGCTGTGTTGATACATACAGAGTATACATACCATATAAACCATATATAACCGTTGATACACAGAGTAGATGCCCTGTATAAAGCATGTGTATCAACGGATGTATATGTATAATCCAGTGTCGAAACTTGCTGTGTTGATACGTACAGAGTATACATACCATATAAACCATATATAACCGTTGATACACAGAGTAGATGCCCTGTATAAAGCATGTGTATCCATGGATGTATATGTATAATCCAGTGTCGAAACTTGCTGTGTTGATACGTACAGAGTATACATACCATATAAACCATATATAACCGTTGATACACAGAGTAGATGCCCTGTATAAAGCATGTGTATCAACGGATGTATATGTATAATCCAGTGTCGAAACTTGCTGTGTTGATACGTACAGAGTATACATACCATATATACCATATATAACCGTTGATACACAGAGTAGATGCCCTGTATAAAGCATGTGTATCAACGGATGTATATGTATAATCCAGTGTCGAAACTTGCTGTGTTGATACGTACAGAGTATACATACCATATTAACCATAAATAACCGTTGATACACAGAGTAGATGCCCTGTATAAAGCATGTGGATCAACGGATGTATATGTATAATCCAGTGTCGAAACTTGCTTTGTTGATACATACAGAGTATACATACCACATAAACCATATATAACCGTTGATACACAGAGCAGATGCCCTGTATAAAGAATATGTATCAACGGATGTATATGTATAATCCAGTCTCGAAACTTGCTGTGTTAATACATACAGAGTATACATACCATATAAACCATATATAACCGTTGATACACAGAGTAGATGCATGTATAAAGCATGTGTATCAATGGATGTATATGTATAATCCAGTGTCGAAACTTGCTGTGTTGATACGTACAGAGTATAGATACCATATAAACCATATATAACCGTTGATACACAGAGTAGATGCCCTGTATAAAGCATGTGTATCAATGGATGTATATGTATAATCCAGTGTCGAAACTTGCTGTGTTGATACGTACAGAGTATACATACCATGTAAACAATATATAACATTTGATACACAGAGTAGATGCATTGTATAAAGCATGTGTATCAACGGATGTATATGTATAATCCAGTGTCGAAACTTGCTGTGTTAATACATACAGAGTATACATACCATATAAACCATATATAACCGTTGATACACAGAGTAGATGCCCTGTATAAAGCATGTGTATCAACGGATGTATATGTATAATCCAGTGTCGAAACTTGCTGTGTTGATACGTACAGAGTATACATACCATATAAACCATATATAACTGTTGATACACAGAGTAGATGCCCTGTATAAAGCATGTGTATCAACGGATGTATATGTATAATCCAGTGTCGAAACTTGCTGTGTTGATACGTACAGAGTATACATACCATATAAACCATATATAACTGTTGATACACAGAGTAGATGCCCTGTATAAAGCATGTGTATCAACGGATGTATATGTATAATCCAGTGTCGAAACTTGCTGTGTTGATACGTACAGAGTATACATACCATATAAACCATATATAACCGTTGATACACAGAGCAGATGCCCTGTATAAAGCATGTGAATCAACGGATGTATATGTATAATCCAGTGTCGAAACTTGCTGTGTTGATACGTACAGAGTATACATACCATATAAACCATATATAACCGTTGATACACAGAGTAGATGCCCTGTATAAAGCATGTGTATCAAAGGATTGTATGTATAATCCAGTGTCGAAACTTGCTGTGTTGATACGTACAGAGTATACATACCATATAAACCATATATAACCGTTGATACACAGAGTAGATGCCCTGTATAAAGCATGTGTATCAACGGATGTATATGTATAATCCAGTGTCGAAACTTGCTGTGTTGATACGTACAGAGTATACATACCATATAAACCATATATAACCGTTGATACACAGAGTAGATGCCCTGTATAAAGCATGTGTATCAACGGATGTATATGTATAATCCAGTGTCGAAACTTGCTGTGTTGATACGTACAGAGTATACATACCATATAAACCATATATAACCGTTGATACACAGAGCAGATGCCCTGTATAAAGCATGTGTATCAACGGATGTATATGTATAATCCAGTGTCGAAACTTGCTGTGTTGATACGTACAGAGTATACATACCATATAAACCATATATAACATTTGATACACAGAGTAGATGCCCTGTATAAAGCATGTTTATCAACGGATGTATATGTATAATCCAGTGTCGAAACTTGCTGTGTTGATACGTACAGAGTATACATACCATATAAACCATATATAACTGTTGATACACAGAGTAGATGCCCTGTATAAAGCATGTGTATCAACGGATGTATATGTATAATCCAGTGTCGAAACTTGCTGTGTTGATACGTACAGAGTATACATACCATATAAACCATATATAACCGTTGATACACAGAGCAGATGCCCTGTATAAAGCATGTGAATCAACGGATGTATATGTATAATCCAGTGTCGAAACTTGCTGTGTTGATACGTACAGAGTATACATACCATATAAACCATATATAACCGTTGATACACAGAGTAGATGCCCTGTATAAAGCATGTGTATCAAAGGATTGTATGTATAATCCAGTGTCGAAACTTGCTGTGTTGATACGTACAGAGTATACATACCATATAAACCATATATAACCGTTGATACACAGAGTAGATGCCCTGTATAAAGCATGTGTATCAACGGATGTATATGTATAATCCAGTGTCGAAACTTGCTGTGTTGATACGTACAGAGTATACATACCATATAAACCATATATAACCGTTGATACACAGAGTAGATGCCCTGTATAAAGCATGTGTATCAACGGATGTATATGTATAATCCAGTGTCGAAACTTGCTGTGTTGATACGTACAGAGTATACATACCATATAAACCATATATAACCGTTGATACACAGAGCAGATGCCCTGTATAAAGCATGTGTATCAACGGATGTATATGTATAATCCAGTGTCGAAACTTGCTGTTTTGATACGTACAGAGTATACATACCATATAAACCATATATAACCGTTGATACACAGAGTAGATGCCCTGTATAAAGCATGTGTATCAAAGGATTGTATGTATAATCCAGTGTCGAAACTTGCTGTGTTGATACGTACAGAGTATACATACCATATAAACCATATATAACGGTTGATACACAGAGTAGATGCCCTGTATAAAGCATGTGTATCAACGGATGTATATGTATAATCCAGTGTCGAAACTTGCTGTGTTGATACGTACAGAGTATACATACCATATAAACCATATATAACCGTTGATACACAGAGTAGATGCCCTGTATAAAGCATGTGTATCAACGGATGTATATGTATAATCCAGTGTCGAAACTTGCTGTGTTGATACGTACAGAGTATACATACCATATAAACCATATAAACCGTTGATACACAGAGCAAGTGCCCTGTATAAAGCATGTGTATCAACGGATGTATATGTATAATCCAGTGTCGAAACTTGCTGTGTTGATACGTACAGAGTATACATACCATATAAACCATATATAACATTTGATACACAGAGTAGATGCCCTGTATAAAGCATGTGTATCAACGGATGTATATGTATAATCCAGTGTCGAAACTTGCTGTGTTGATACGTACAGAGTATACATACCATATAAACCATATATAACCGTTGATACACAGAGTAGATGCCCTGTATAAAGCATGTGTATCAACGGATGTATATGTATAAACCAGTGTCGAAACTTGCTGTGTTGATACGTACAGAGTATACATACCATATAAACCATATATAACGGTTGATACACAGAGAAGATGCCCTGTATAAAGCATGTGTATCAACGGATGTATATGTATAATCCAGTGTCGAAACTTGCTGTGTTGATACGTACAGAGTATACATACCATATAAACCATATATAACCGTTGATACACAGAGTAGATGCCCTGTATAAAGCATGTGTATCAATGGATGTATATGTATAATCCAGTGTCGAAACTTGCTGTGTTGATACGTACAGAGTATACATACCATATAAACCATATATAACCGTTGATACACAGAGTAGATGCCCTGTATAAAGCATGTGTATCAACGGATGTATATGTATAATCCAGTGTCGAAACTTGCTGTGTTGATACATACAGAGTATACATACCATATAAACCATATATAACCGTTGATACACAGAGCAGATGCCCTGTATAAAGCATGTGTATCAACGGATGTATATGTATAATCCAGTGTCGAAACTTGCTGTGTTGATACGTACAGAGTATACATACCATATAAACCATATATAACCGTTGATACACAGAGTAGATGCCCTGTATAAAGCATGTGTATCAACGGATGTATATATATAATCCAGTGTCGAAACTTGCTGTGTTGATACATACAGAGTATATATACCATATAAACCATATATAACCGTTGATACACAGAGTAGATGCCCTGTATAAAGAATGTGTATCAACGGATGTATATGTATAATCCAGTGTCGAAACTTGCTGTGTTGATACGTACAGAGTATACATACCATATAAACCATATATAACGGTTGATACACAGAGAAGATGCCCTGTATAAAGCATGTGTATCAACGGATGTATATGTATAATCCAGTGTCGAAACTTGCTGTGTTGATACGTACAGAGTATACATACCATATAAACCATATATAACCGTTGATACACAGAGTAGATGCCCTGTATAAAGCATGTGTATCAACGGATGTATATGTATAATCCAGTGTCGAAACTTGCTGTGTTGATACGTACAGAGTATACATACCATATAAACCATATATAACCGTTGATACACAGAGTAGATGCCCTGTATAAAGCATGTGTATCAACGGTTGTATATGTATAATCCAGTGTCGAAACTTGCTGTGTTGATACATACAGAGTATACATACCATATAAACCATATATAACCGTTGATACACAGAGCAGATGCCCTGTATAAAGCATGTGTATCAACGGATGTATATGTATAATCCAGTGTCGAAACTTGCTGTGTTGATACGTACAGAGTATACATACCATATAAACCATATATAACCGTTGATACACAGAGTAGATGCCCTGTATAAAGCATGTGTATCAACGGATGTATATATATAATCCAGTGTCGAAACTTGCTGTGTTGATACGTACAGAGTATACATACCATATAAACCATATATAACCGTTGATACACAGAGTAGATGCCCTGTATAAAGAATGTGTATCAACGGATGTATATGTATAATCCAGTCTCGAAACTTGCTGTGTTAATACATACAGAGTATACATACCATATAAACCATATATAACCGTTGATACACAGAGCAGATGCCCTGTATAAAGAATGTGTATCAACGGATGTATATGTATAATCCAGTCTCGAAACTTGCTGTGTTAATACATACAGAGTATACATACCATATAAACCATATATAACCGTTGATACACAAAGTAGATGCCCTGTCAACACAGCAAGGTTTATATGGTTAAAGCATGTGTATCAACGGATGTATATGTATAATCCAGTGTCGAAACTTGCTGTGTTGATATGTACAGAGTATACATACCATATAAACCATATATAACCGTTGATACACAGAGCAGATGCCCTGTATAAAGCATGTGTATCAACGGATGTATATGTATAAACCAGTGTCGAAACTTGCTGTGTTGATACGTACAGAGTATACATACCATATAAACCATATATAACCGTTGATACACAGAGTAGATGCCCTGTATAAAGCATGCGTATCAACGGATGTATATGTATAATCCAGTGTCGAAACTTGCTGTGTTGATACGTACAGAGTATACATACCATATAAACAATATATAACCGTTGATACACAGAGTAGATGCCCTGTATAAAGCATGTGTATCAACGGATGTATATGTATAATCCAGTGTCGAAACTTGCTGTGTTGATACATACAGAGTATACATACCATATAAACCATATATAACCGTTGATACACAGAGCAGATGCCCTGTATAAAGCATGTGTATCAACAGATGTATATGTATAATCCAGTGTCAAAACTTGCTGTGTTGATACGTACAGAGTATACATACCATATAAACCATATATAACCGTTGATACACAGAGTAGATGCCCTGTATAAAGCATGTGTATCAACGGATGTATATGTATAATCCAGTGTCGAAACTTGCTGTGTTGATACGTACAGAGTATACATACTGTAGCTGTTGGCTATTCTAAGATAGACATCTGCTATGAAAAACTCCAGATTCGAAAATGGGTTGTTCAGAAATTACACTTTATTCATTCTGACAGACGGCTCGTAATCATACAGACGGATAGCAATAATCAAATAGGCTTCTGAACACCAGTGGTCATATGAACATACAGGAGGTATACGCTCACGGTCTAGTACATAGTTCCCGAGTTCCAATGCTCTCTTCCATCTTGGTTAACTCCTCTTGGGACAGACTCCCCCGTAGGGAGTTCTGTACCCGGAGTTGTACACCAGTGCGTCTATCTCCTCTAGTTCCCCCAGAGGGTAGAACAGAGAAAGACGCAGGGTGACCAAGGTGGAAGCAGCGACAGGACTAGGCCTAAAAGGTACAACAGAGTTCGGGGAAGCTCTGTTGTGGAGCAGCCAAGCTGGCCGAAGTGCGCAGCAAGACTGGGTCCCCGATTAGCAGAACTCCAGGTCTTATGTACTGGTCGTTATGTAATTCTCTCCATTACTCGTAAACACTTGAGTTCCCGAGGAACTCCGGGTAACCACGCGCCGGTGCATCCGAGCCGACACTGTACCCGAGATATGTCGGGTGACACGTGGCGGTCACGGCTCAATGCACATAACCAGGCCGCGCTCCACCATTCCTCAGGTGGGCTTATATAACCTTATACTCGGCAGTAGACAGGAGTGCGGCCTGGATACACGACAACACATATACCAAATATAACTCCAACTGGTTCCCTAGAAATAGTACAGCGGCGACCCACTACACTACCCCCCTTCAGACAATATCACAGCGTCTAAATAGCAGCACTAAGTGCAGTATTATTATACTACCTTAATACAAATGACAAATTTTATCTCCAAACAACCCAAAAAACAAATATATTGTCTCCAAACATATACATAGTGGAGGCAAGCGTAACTCTTTCTACTAGAACCACTAATATATTTCTTGGGTATCATAGATATGTATTCATCCTTTTTGATATTAACGTCAATCATATCAACCATCAGGATCCAGTTACACAATAATCGAGTATAATCCTTCAATAACAGTCATGATTTATGGGACTAAGAGGATAAACTCCACACAGCCAGTCAAGCCCTATAAAACAAACTTGACTATATATCATAAAAAAATATATAAAACCTTCAAGACATATTTATCGCATACTAACCATGTCTCATCGAAAACGATTTGTTACAACAGGTATCGTATACATACAGATCAAATATGAGCACTTCTCCTTAAAAGTTACCAAGTTTTAGTACAAGACATATTGGAAACAAAAAAGGTGGCAAGTGTCGACTTTATAGTAAACCTTGACCCAACCCGTCTATTTGAATAGACTCACTCGCTTTACGTGCCAGAGTAAGGTTTGAAAGATCAATATTTTTGGAATAAATGAACATATAGCGTAGATCCGGTAAATGCAGTTTTCAATCCAATCAAGGTCTCCAAAACCTTATGCACCATGGTCACATGGGTGTCTTCACACAATAACACAAGTGACATTCTCCATATAGGAATACTGTAAGCAATCAGATCTAGTGTTGGCGTAACATATTTCAACGATTCAGGGAGAATTAGTCTCCACACTTAGTTCAAAGATCAAAAACGCAGCAAGCTGAAAAATAGAATGACCCGGCTCCTCACTCGATACCTTCCTTCTGAAAGTAATCAACGGGAGCCTACAGATCTCCATAACAACTTACGCAATTTCCACTCTCAGTACCTGAATAAATTTTGCGTTTTTCAGGTTCATTGATATGTTTATTACCACAGATCTACACGTAGTACGAATGTAGTCAAGCAACTTTTCATCTCAGTAGGTATCATCAGGATCCAGTCCCTCATACCTTTACTTATTGGACGGTTAAATCAGAGTATCACAATCGGCATACAATAATCATACCTATAGCACATGTCATCAACTCAAACAGAACCCGTTTCACAAATACTGTCTTATGGCAAAAAAATATAGAACACTCTTTGGTGATGGTTTTAACAGTTTCATATATAGCGATAACTGCAAACCTAGATCATATCAAAGTCTTTTCATAAATAGGTGATAATGATCCACTGTTCCTGTCATCTCAGTCTTTTATAAATATATATATATATATCTATCTAGTCATCTTGTGACTTATAGTCTATGGTATAAAGCATCATATGATCCGTGGTGTACTAACAACCCCACTACTGCAAAAGTTCAACCTTGATGACGACACATGGTAGAGGTTCCATATATGCTGCAACTGGGAATGTTTTTATGACTCGCCACTCAGCAAAAGTTCTTCGTTTCTGGACACTGGAGACATACATTCACTAGGTCGATTGTCACTCATCTCAATGGATATGTCCATCCCAAACCCTAGCTGCGAAGCGTCAGGGTCAGGACCATGCATTTGAGCACCCATAGCTACACTCGCCATGGGTACAGGAATGTCCAGGGTAGATGGACGATGGTTCCCAGACATAGAACCAGTCGTCACAGGTAGGTCCATTGGAGGATCCACCATCATGGATTGTTCGAGTTCGTTTTCAGGAGCCATAAGCGCCTCAGCATCACGGATAGACAGACGTAAGTCAGCCTCTGCAATTGCATCGTTCAGCTCCATCAGTATCTGAACCGCCTCTCTAGTCTCACTTTCCGTTATCTGGTACGGTGACTGACAAGAGGTGGTGTCGAGTATTGGTGTTGAGACAGGAGTCGAGTTATGTGACTCTGTCTGCAGTTCATTCACCACCATCCTCGCTAGAGTGGACACCCCGGCTGGAGTATCCATAGTCTCAAAGGAAGACACGGTTGTGTCCACCCCCATGGTAGTATACTGCATCGTCTTAGCATCAGACGACACAGAGGTAGACGTCACAGCAACAGGTGTCACCGAGACTGGTGACACAGGGACAGACGTCACAGCCACAGACGTCACAGGAACGGGTGACACCGGAACAGACGCCACAGCAACGGACGTTACAGGAACAGGTGACACCGGAACAGACGTCACAGCCACGGACGTCTTAGGAACAGACGTCACAGGAACCAACTCCGATGACCCACAGGCCATGGAGGTGGCAGCCACGTAACTGCAGTCGGCCAGGTGCGTCTCATCTTCTGTAGATGGAGGTGGAGGACTCCTAGGGGTATTACTAGCCCTGGAGTCGGCTCTCAACCTTTGTGCGTATGCATCACCGTCAAATCCTAAGGGAAGAGGGGCGGAACCCCGTTCAACCCTGTACACACTCTCGTCGTACCAACTTGACAATGGTATCTCATAGCAATCCTCAAAGAACTCAGCCAACTCCTCATAGAAGTCATCGTTCTGCTGAGCTTCCTTTTTATAGCTAGAAAATTCTTCTGTTAGACCACCAATTTCGTGTTCCAACTTCCGAATAACTATGGTTTTTAGACTTATTTCAGTCCTGGCAGCAGTTAGCTTATGTTCAGCAGAACTGACCATATCCTTACTGCGATCCAACTTGACTTTGAGATCATCAATTAAAAATTGACTTTCCATACGAGATTTTTCAATGTTCAATCTCAAATCATCTACTATTCTGCTAGAGGTTGCTACCATGTCATCTCGTTGTCCCAACTGTCTCTTGAGGGCTTCATTCTCCTCAGTCATTTTGGACATTTTAGATAGGAGTTCTGCTTTAGCAGTCTCCACTTTCTCTAATTCGGCCAAACGACTTTCTTTTACCAATTGCTCAGCTTGAGCCCTAGCTCCTTGCAGAGCTAGTTGACAAGCGAGATCCAGTGTGTCAAATGAACTTTTCAGTCCAGTGACATACTGTTCTTTCAGAAGATTCCTGATACTTACATTCTCAGGGTGATCAATATCACCAGTCAGCTTAGGCAGAGGGACCGACTCCAAAGAGATATCTTCCTCACCCACTCCAGATGATGGAGAGTTTAGTGAGAGAGCCCCCATACAGGTAGATGGTGATGGAACGGAGGATAGTCTACGACCAATCTCCTGTTCCTTCCTCATCTCTATTTTACTAGATTGAACCCTGCCTGCGGGTGGGGTGAATTTTTGATCCACCCAATCATCTCCCTCAGATTGGAAATCAATCGTTCTATAGGTCATTTTAGATTTGGAATCCTCCTTCCCACTTACTGACTCTATCTTCCCTGTTACATACCCTTGACTATCAGTAGAAGTATTTTCTGTCTTTAATATCTTCCTTGATGTTAGATAATTGGTTGATAATCTTACACATCTGCTTGTCTGATATCAGTTCATAATTGCCTCGATAATGTACAACTTAACTGGTTATTAATCACTGAGTTTACGGTACACACTTGTGTGTGTTGGGGATTTACTCTGGCCTGGTCCTAGGCCAAGAACGTAGGGTATTGTTACCCAGCATGGTGCTTTGGGATCATGGGCCTACTCGTAATGCCGTACATAGTTCCACGTCGCAATTCCCCTTGCCAACGCCTGCTCACACGTTGTCCATTAACCAATGACCGAAGGCCACATTGCACCACCCGGTCACTCCATCGAGACGGGGCATATAAAACAGGCCGTGCCTGCTAACGGAAGAGAAGCGACACCAGAGAGCCAGACGGAGACGGACACCAGGAGCCGTACAAAGGGAGAGCTGGGCAGTGAGGGCCTGGCAGGACGACATGCGGCTGGAGCAGCGGCAGGAGGACTTGTGACTGGGGCAGGAGACATGTGGCTGAAGGTGCAGGGTCAGCCCTATGGGTCAACCACCTTAACATTACACACAGGTTTGGAATTAAGGCTCAGTGTCATTATTTGTATATATTCATATATATATATCTACATGTAACCACCATACCTATTTGTCTCTAAACTGGAGACTTGTATAATAAAACAGTACCTCTCAGCAAGTGAGTTTGATTGACCTTGAAGTGAGACTTATACATTGAAGCCTCGAATGGCAATATATTCATAGTGACCATAAACCCTAGCACGCATATTTACAACTGACTCAATGCCTCGAATGGCACTGCTAGAATCTAACTGGACTCTATTAACCATTTATCAATAGGCTCATAGACAAATCAAGGTCACATACATTACTGTGCAGGAACATATTCACTTACACACCTCACACAAGAGAAGCATATATTTTCACACTGGCGGAGTTACCAAACTAACAATGGGTATGGTGGTTATGACACTTTTAGCCAGATTTTAATCCATTTTCAACTGTGTTTTTCTGTGTATGTTAACGTGTACTGAAGCCTCCTCCAGTAGTTGGAGGCCTGCCAAAACCCCAGACCCCCAACCCCAGCCACTGCCAGCATGCTCACTAGCAGGCTTAGGTAAATACTATGTTACCTTTAAGCCTTTTATGTGCTAGTACAATGAGCTCCCACACTATGATTTGGATTTCAACATAACTCTGTAACGGTGAATGGCCCATACATTATATACATGACGGGGCCCGGAGGACCTCACAGCCAACCCACATATGCAATATACAGCAATAGTTGAAGGATTTACAGGCAGGTAACCTGGAGCCTGGAGTAGAACCCTCTGTGTACGGCACCTCTGCTACACAAACCCTTTCTCCAGACCTGTGTATATTCATGCCTTACTGGGCCATAGTGGGTGCCACAGCCCCCCCCCCCCCTCACCCTACTCACCTCCAGTACTCGATTGACTTTTAGTCTAAGGAATGTGACTATAGTCTGTAAAGCAGGTAGTGGCCATAAGGGAGTCTGTATGCTTTTAATATGAACATTTGCTAATAATTGGACTGTTTGGCCATTTGAACTTTGTGAAGTTTGGACTGTGTGTACATTGGAACCTTCAGCCTTTAAGACATAGACGTTAGAGCAAGGTGGTACCTGGGACTTATACAGTAAAGAACAATACCTGTCCATTGCTAACACTGCCAAGGACAAATTTTGAAGCACTAACCCTGATACCACTATCTGTTACTCGTCACAGCTATTTACATAGAAGTCCCCCCACAATCTTTACGAAACACACAATTTTTAGACACCAATATGGAGACTGCTACACCAAGGGTAAATAAACGTGTTACACAACCAAAGCTCCACTACCAGAGCTGTTTACATTAAGGCCTTTACTCAGCTGGTGCCGCATAGCCCACCCCCTACCCATACACCCTACTCACCACAACCAGCACTCGATGGATTTATATCAGAAGAAATGTGACCATATTCTGTAAGCAGGTAGTGGCCATAGGGAAGATCTATCTGTATTTAATAAGAACTTTGCTAAAAATTGGACTGTTTGGACATTGAACTTTGTGAAGATTGGACTGTTTGTACATCGAACTTTGTAAGCCTTCTAGAAATAGACATTAGAGCACAGTGATATTTGGAGTTTATGCAGTATAGCACAATGGTTGAATAGTGATATATCATACCCAGGCAAGGCCTGTGAACTTCAGTCACCCAAACATTAATGCAGTTTGGCCCGAACATTAATGCAGCTTTTCCATGGCCCCCTGGTTCTCACCTGAAGTGCATATATTTAGACTAGAGCTTAAAGAAAAGACTTAAAGACAACTTTGAACTTTACGGTGAACTGTACGGTGCACGGAGTAGACAATAGTCCATAACTTTGCCAATCTTCCCAATTAGGTTCAACAAGCAATAGAGCCAGCTATCATGGCGGAACCCCAGGCCAACGTGCAACAGGAACAGCAACGAATGCGGCACATCGACGCAGCGCGCCGGGTTTACAAGTCCCTTAACCCAGGTCCCTTCCCTTTGAAAAATGAAGTCATGGTTATCCCGTGGGTACGGAACTATGAAACATACATAGAAAAGGTTTATGGTGCGGAGAATCTAGATGCCTCCAAACTAGCTCAGCTATCTGCTCACCTTAGTCCCGAGATATATGCATTTGTTGAGGGAATTGATAATTGGCAGAACGCTAGAACAAATATTATCAACTTGGCAGGGCCTAGTTCAGAAAAGGTCCACGCTTTAATTCGCAATCTTGCTCAGAAACCAGATGAGGATGCCAATCAGTTTTGTAAGAGAACATTAAAGGTGTGCTCTGAAGTCGGGAGGTCTCAACCAGCTGATGTGCTCCGCATATATAGAGACGGTCTGCTTGGCTCGGTAAGAGATAAACTCAACCTGCAAGCATATAATGACCTCACCGGTCTCACAGCAGCATCACAGACCGCGTATCAAAGCTTCCGCACTGGCTTAGAGAACACAGAGAGACTAAACGCATTAGAGTCGCACATCAAGAGTGTTAGCAATAAAATTGACAATGGTGTAAGTCAAATCACCGATAAGATAATATCCGTTCTTAAGGTCACTGAGAACTCATCACCCGCAGCAGAGTCAATTCATATTCAGTCAGTGCATCAGCAGCCTAATACATTTGCATCTCTCCACACATCTATGGGCCCTCATGAGATGGGATGGAGCCAGCCGCCACAGGTACAGTGCTGGGAGTGTGGGGGAGACCATTATGAAGCAGGGTGTCCAATGCTACCACCATCTAGAAGATGGGACAATGAGGGCTACGAAGAAGATAACAGGAGCTATTGGGATGGAGAGTATGATGATTATGACCCGGTTAGCTGGCCAGACCCATTTGGAGTGTCTGATGGCCAGGTCTATCAGTATGATGAATCCCATCAGGCCAGCAGCATCTCCCGTGAGGATATGATGGACATGGCTCATTGTTTGTTGGACATGGCCACAGCCCCGGCCTATCCGACAAACTAAGTAAGGGTCCCCTAGATCCCATCCTGCCGTGCACGGGACCCAAGATCAGCAGGGTTGAGATGAACAAAAACTTGTGCTATACCCAGCAGGGGTGCAGCAGTTTTTGAACATTAATAATCATAATTCTATCCCACAGACATGTAGCTTTTACTTAAGGTGGGCTGCCAACAGGTGCAGTCATGGTGCAGCTTGGTTCAGACGTATCATGGTGCAACAACGAGGGCCGAGAAGGATGCTCTCATCGTGTGGGTCAGTGGCAAGCAGTTCAAAACATTGGTCAACGTGGCAACCAATGCGTGTGCAATGAGCGGAGCTGCCCACAGGCCCTTAAGCGTGAAAGCGGCTTGGGCTACAGCAGCCGCACCACGGAGGACCAAACGCGGCAGCCTCCACTATGTGGGATTGATCTCTCAAAATTTCAGGGCATAAGTATACTATCTTGTTTGATGTTTTGGTAAATCTCTTTAATGACTTGATGTTGGGCGGATCATTTTCACAAAGTTTATTAATGAATTCTGGTTTTGCAGGTTCAGGATGGTTAATAGGATGGTTCCAGGTTATCGTCTTTTATTGGTAGTCAGCATCCTGAGAGTATAACGCCAGGTACCTTTTCGTTATTGCGCCAGTTAAAGATGGCAATTGAGGGGGAATAAATACCTTATTGTAGGTTTTGTTAGGTATTTTCAGATTTTGTATGTGGAATGGTCATGATGGTCATATTTGATATGATTGCCATGGCTATTGCAATGGATATTTTGGTCAAAATCACACAGAAAATAATGGGAAATATTAGTACCATCTTTTGATTCTTGAATAGCTCTCTAAAGTAGGTTTTCACAAAAAAAAAGATCATATTGTCCTACATTATTTCTAATTTTTACATGGAAAATCCATTAAATATGGGTCAAAATTGGGTTAATTGTCCCTCAAGTTCACAAGCCAACCATAGAAAGGAAAGTACTACCAGAGGCAAATGATTCAGACTCCCGGAGACAATATTCCAAATAGTGAGATTCCAAAAAAATCTAGGGTTCAAGGCAATCTTTGAGAAAAAGGCACGGCCCTCAAGGTCGGCCAAAGATGGGCCGAAAATTCGCACAAGTGCGCAATCGGTGAAGGAAGACTTAATCAAACAGTGGCATGGTAAGCAAATTCATAGGAACTTAGAATAAAGACCAAAAATAATATAAAGTGGCACGACAGTAGAAGCCTGAGGTGAATTTTGGTTGAGTTTTCTGATGGTAAATGGCATGTCTTACAGTATGAAAAAGAAGAGACACAAAATCCAGTTTTAAATTCACAGAGCAGAGGCATATAGGAACTGAGGTAACTGAAATGAAACAGAAATCAGCTGTAATGAAAGTTTTGGATTATTCATGGTTCAGCTATAATAGACCTTATCGAAGGGTACTAAGGGGCACTTTGTGGATATGTTTTGTTTCATAATAACTGCAGGCAGTAATGACAGTTTGTGGCAGACTGGGTCACGAGTTAGTGACGTTAAACAATTGCCTGCAATGATGACGGTCAATAATATGTTGACTGGGTCACTGGGTTGTGACGTTAAGCACATTGGATAATGAAGTGAATTGGATTGGAAAAGTGTGCACACATAAGCTTGTTGAAGCCAAAATGAAAACAAAAAATCCTAGGTCCATAATCGAGGAATTATGGTGAGTATGCTGAAGATAGCATTGAATAAGCACTGTGGTATAAACACTGATGGCCTTTAATTACACTATGTGGCTCATGGTGCTTACTGGGGGTTGACTTGATCACTCAACCCACTGATTCTTTTAGGACTGAAAAATGGCAAAAATATAATGAATTGTGAAATTCTGGCATTGACATTTTTGTTACATCCATTTTTGAACCAATTTAATACATGTCTCAAAATTGAATAAAGGCCACATAGTAGTAGAAATTTTGGTTATCAGTGCATGAGCAGTGTTTATAAGACAGTGGACTGTCCAGATGAAATGAAAAAGCCTGGTTAGGCTGACTGCATATAGTGTTATATCCACAATTTAGGATTATTTCTGGAAATCATGGGTTGGAAACAAAATTAAGCTCTGTTTACGTCACCTCAGCTCATCATTTGGCAGGGTACCTGATGACTCCTGTAGATTCGACGAGGAGCTTGGGAAGTTGAGATTACTTTAAGGCCTCATGTGAATCTGCTTATTGTAGCTGGATGTGTGTCTTTGTACTTTGCTGTGATTGTGCCATGTTGTAATTATCAGATTGCCATCTTCAGAGGTTTCTGTCAGCGTTCCCTCCGACAAGTTGGTCATCGAACCCCCCCCCCCCCCCTTATGTGCAGGAAGAGACAATATGCAGCGACTCCATCGGCAGTCATCTCACAGGTATCACAACGATTTGTATTGAGCATTTTATGGCCCTGGGTAGGTGAACCTTAGTGCTAGACCCTACATCACTGTAAGTTTGAATGAAAACAAATGGTGAGTATGGACAATTGTATCTTTAGTGCCTATGTTTTTGGTTAGTAAGGTTAGGGTTCAGGATTGGAATAGTTTGTTTAGTTACTTACTATAGTTATTAATATACAAAGGGAATATGGATGAAATTTAAAATAAAAATAAATAATAATAATAATAATAAGAATAATAATAATAATAATAATAATAATAATAATAATAATAATAAAGAAAGAAAATTTAATAAATATTAATAAAAAAAAAAATTCAAAAAAAAAAAAAAAAAGTCATTGATCAGGGATCAATTGTGAATATAAATGCTCAGCCCATTATCCATCATAAAAGAGTCAAAATTTCAAAAAATAATGCCCTGCCAGAAATTATAGTATGATAAATAACATAGATATTACATATCAATGTCAAAATAATCAATTTCCCCGACACCCCTTCTATTCCCACTGAGGCCACCATGTGTCAGCCGCAAGAAACAATGCGGCGCCATGGAGGGGAGTGTTCGAGTCTGAGTCAGCCTAGGTGGGAGATGACCCACAGTAAAGGATGTTGGTCAACATCCGGGCTACTTCAACATCCGGGCTACATCAACATCCAGCTACTCCAACATCCGGGCTACATCAACATCCGGGTTACTTCAACATCCAGGCCACATCAACATCCAGGCTATCTCAACAGAGGTAGCAAATAATCAACCCTGAAGTGCACAAAGGGACAATGCGCTACTGTGACTGCTTTAGCAAGCAGTGTAAGAGACTCATTTCCTTGTGACCATCATGTGGGCTGCCATACATTATGAACAGTTTAAGCTCCCATACCATGGACATTGATACTTGAGGAGGTTATTAAGACTCAGAGGTCTCCTATAGCAATGACAGCCAATTATATCCCACCAAAAGAGTCACAAACTGTACAACCAGATGAAGAGGATCCACACTTAATATTGACATTATATAACAGTATATAACCCATAGTCTAGAAGATGTTGGAGACATACTTCTATGTCTCAAAGGATAATTATAGATACATTTCCTCATGACAATGACATGAACTGAAGTATCACTAAGTC
Source organism: Harmothoe impar (assembly GCA_947462335.1). Classification (NCBI taxonomy): domain Eukaryota; kingdom Metazoa; phylum Annelida; class Polychaeta; order Phyllodocida; family Polynoidae; genus Harmothoe; species Harmothoe impar. The sequence goes on along the minus strand of CANHQG010000007.1, from coordinate 383,413 downwards.
TGGATGATTCTCCGATACAGCTCATAAAATCTGTAAGGTTTAGTCCATTATGATATTATGTACAACAATAAAAGAATATTAGAGGTATCATACGACACATAAGGTACTATGACACTCAGCAGTTTAGTCAAGCAGTGGAGTCTTGAAACTAGAGAAGGAGGTCGTGTTAGATAATTGGTTGATAATCTTACACATCTGCTTGTCTGATATCAGTTCATAATTGCCTCGATAATGTACAACTTAACTGGTTATTAATCACTGAGTTTACGGTACACACTTGTGTGTGTTGGGGATTTACTCTGGCCTGGTCCTAGGCCAAGAACGTAGGGTATTGTTACCCAGCATGGTGCTTTGGGATCATGGGCCTACTCGTAATGCCGTACATAGTTCCACGTCGCAATTCCCCTTGCCAACGCCTGCTCACACGTTGTCCATTAACCAATGACCGAAGGCCACATTGCACCACCCGGTCACTCCATCGAGACGGGGCATATAAAACAGGCCGTGCCTGCTAACGGAAGAGAAGCGACACCAGAGAGCCAGACGGAGACGGACACCAGGAGCCGTACAAAGGGAGAGCTGGGCAGTGAGGGCCTGGCAGGACGACATGCGGCTGGAGCAGCGGCAGGAGGACTTGTGACTGGGGCAGGAGACATGTGGCTGAAGGTGCAGGGTCAGCCCTATGGGTCAACCACCTTAACATTACACACAGGTTTGGAATTAAGGCTCAGTGTCATTATTTGTATATATTCATATATATATATCTACATGTAACCACCATACCTATTTGTCTCTAAACTGGAGACTTGTATAATAAAACAGTACCTCTCAGCAAGTGAGTTTGATTGACCTTGAAGTGAGACTTATACATTGAAGCCTCGAATGGCAATATATTCATAGTGACCATAAACCCTAGCACGCATATTTACAACTGACTCAATGCCTCGAATGGCACTGCTAGAATCTAACTGGACTCTATTAACCATTTATCAATAGGCTCATAGACAAATCAAGGTCACATACATTACTGTGCAGGAACATATTCACTTACACACCTCACACAAGAGAAGCATATATTTTCACATTGACACTCCCGGGTTCCCTCTAGCTTCAGAGATTGTGGTAGGAGGTATTACCTCCTCTCCCACAAATACACAGTCGTCCTCCTCCTCTACAGGAGAAGCCAACAGGTCATTTACCATTTTCTCTTCTAAGGCTAGCCTTGGGCTAACAGCAACCCTCGGTAAAGTTCCGCCAGAGCCCTCCTTGTTGGATTCAGTAGTGTTCCTACTAAACCCACAGGAAGACCCCGGAGCACGTCTTTTGGTTGGGGTAGATCGGCCGTCAGGTGATGAGTCCAACCCAGCAGAAGCTGAGGACTCCTCTGAACCTGTGGTCCGCATCTCTCCTAAGGTAACCGAGACAGGAGTGTACACTCCATGGTCCACAGTTTTACCTTCAGACAGCATTTTACCTTTAGGCGGAGTGGCCAATTCCATTTTACTACGATAATCAGAGGCTTTCTCTGGAAAGTCCTGAAGGTAGTATGGCCACGCCTTTCGATTCAACCACAACCTTCTCGGGTTATGGTTAAACACTAAGGTGTATGCCAACCCCTGTGGTACCCTCACACACTTTTCTCTGTCCGTGAGTCCTAAGGCCTCCGGACTATTCTCGAGAATATCTAGATTGGACATGGCAGTTTCAGCCTTCATATGGTGTACATCCACTAAATGCCTTACCATACAACCCTTTCTAGATGTGCTGAAAGGTTCACCATCTTTCATACATTTACCTGAGCGATTAGGCCTGGCCCGGCACTGCCACATCATTTTGGAGTGCGCGTGGAACTCCACTAGATGTCGTGCGAACTGGTACAGGTCCAGATACTCAGCTATTGGATTTCTATCCATACACTCATTGAATGGGCATTGCCCCGAACCTATTCTCCAACCTCTACCAGGTTTATAAGTAGGCATACCTGGCGGGACAAATGTCATCCACGCCCATTTCAACCGGTCTCTATCTTCGTTGGAGAGGTCGGCAGCCCTGTATGTCCCCATACTTTGCTTTATAACCTCATCCCAGAACTTGTAAGCTTGATGTGCCCCTGAACTAGCATGCTCTAACCAGAACTCCATATCCCTCTCTGTATCTTCGTAGGATGGTAGCCTAGCTCGGCTCCCTATCTCCCCAGTAACCTCTCCTGTATAGGGTCTGGACTTAGAATTATCGGAAGGAGGTCTGAATAGTTTAGTACATTTCTTCTCGTTGAATTTGTCCAACTCTTGGATGTATGCCCCCCTGCATATCTTACTCCCGGGAATCACTGCATCCGGCTTAAATTTCTCAAATTTCGCTGCTAACTGCATTACTGCCATAATTGGAATACGTTCCGGAGTTGACTGTGCAGGGGCATCCCAATCGGGTACAAAGTTACCATGCACCGGATGTAAACCATCCGCACGGTCATACGACATAGCACCCCACGGAGCACCCACTGGCACGTCACTGACCGGGTACACCGGTATCCCGGGCATATTCGGGTCAGTCCGGGCCACTCCCGAAGTAGGTGGTGACGCAATATTCCCAACCTGGAACAAGGGAAATCCCCCGGCCTCGAGTCCTTTTAACCCCGGCCCTGACACGAACCCCCTAGCTTGCGCCACTGATAAACCCATATCTACCAGTTTCTTAACATGTTCTCCCCGAGCTAGGAGATACTGTGTGGTTTTAACCTTTTCAGCTTTCCTTATCTCAGAGATATTACTGTGATTTCGGCGTTTCACACCCCTATTCTTCATCTTAGCTGGTGGATGATACACAAATTTAGGTAAATCTGCCTCCCGAAATCGTTTTGGAAGATCATATTCGACCGGAGCTGTTGACTCCAGGTCCCCCAAAGCTAACAACTCTCTCTGTTCCTGCGACAGAGGGGAAACTTCCGTCGAGTGACTCCTTCTATGGGAGTCTCCCGACGGATAGTTATCCGCCATGATAACTACACAGAGGGCGGCCCAGAGGAGCCCACTCTTAAAATGAGCTTAAATGAGTAGTAAAATCAGGAAAATTGTTACAAATGTGTCCTCCTGTACTACCTCACTTTAGTGTCTCCTCTCTCCCTCACATGTAGATGTTCTAACCGGTGTTACATACGCGGAGAGAGGTGCCTTCGCATCCACCCTCTCCAACGGTATGTGCAGGACTGACGCTTTCCGCGCCAAACCAGCATGCGTGCGCACCCAAGCGCAAAGGATCACGGGTACCGGATAGCCCTTCCCGAAGAAGTTATCCGATATTATCCGAAGAAAACCGGGTGGCGGAGTTAACTGCGTAGTAGTTGCAATCTTCGCCGGGTTTTCTCGGATTGTATTTTTGCACATCATTTCAAGTAATAGCAATTCTTCAGTTCGTCACGGCTGTCTCATTTGTAGCTTATGAACTTTCAGAACGCTGTTTTAAACAAACATTATAAAAAAATACGTGTCAAAGTAAATTTCTTTGGTTGTCCGAACAAATTCGGAATACGTATGAGTCCCTTTTCTCATGTTGTTGTAACGAGTTTTACACCCGTACTTTCCACATAATATTTCGTATTAGGATCCTCATATTATCCTTAGAAAAATTACTGACTAGGTTTGATTGGATTCTAATCCGAAACCATCACGACAAGTACTAAATGGGAAACCAACTCACAGACCATAGCATGTAAACATTCAAAACTAACTTTAGTAAAGCAGAACGTTGGGTACCCCAATGCCATCTACTGGTCAATTTCACCATTATTCCTGTCACAAAGACTAAAGAATAAAATCCGGTATTTCTCGTTGTGTTTTTGACAATCAGCACCAGTTACGCAACTTTCCGGGGTTTACCGGGTAAGTCCTTGGAGACCCGAACTATTTCGGGTAACCACAACAAACAAACCCAGCCCCGCCGCTCTCACGTAACAGCACCTCGACCCGCTATACGAGCACTTCTACGTATGGGTCCTTGGGGTTTCTTCTTCTTAATTACTGTAGGAACCTCTCTAGTTTCCTTTTCAGTAACTAACTTCTTCTTCTTCTTCCTACCATCGACTTTTCTAGCTGGCGTTGCTTTTCTAGTCTTCTTTGTAGGCGGGGGTGCTGTAACCTGTGTTTTACGCACCCACCTGGGTTGGGGCATTGGCACTTCTACCAAAGGCTCATTCTCATCGCCGGGCCGGCGACCTAGCCAAGGCTTCAGGCGATCTACATGGCCTGCAACAATCTTGCCTTTCACATTTTTCAATAACACAGTAACATCCGATATTACTTTTGTCACTTCAAATGGCCCATCCCAACCCTTCGAGATTTTTCCATGTACAGGTGGTTTCAATCTCACCACCTTTTGTCCAACTACATACTTCCTCTCTCTCAAGCCTGTATCATACCCTACTTTCTGATGGATGGCCGCTTTCTTCAAATGGCCTCTCACCAATGCATAGCCTTCCCGCAATTCTCTGCGCAGGGATTCCGCAAATGCCACTCGGCATGGGACATCCTTTCTCCGCAGTACACTGCCAAAGACCAAATCTGCAGGCATTATGATCTCAGATCCAAATACCAGGCTGTTAGGAGTGCAGCCAGTTGAAGCATGCACCGTACCGTTGTATGCATGAGCCACATACTGGGAAAACGTATCCCAGTCATCCTGATTAGAATTAACCAGCGTGGTCAGCCCCTGAATCAACGTGCGGTTGAATCTCTCAACCATCCCATCCGACTGCGGTCGGTACGGATTAGTGCGTGTCTTAACTATGGCTAATTCTTCCAGCATCCCCTGAAAGAGACGCGATTCAAACTCCCTACCCTGGTCTGAATGTAACATGAGAGGTGCGCCAAATGTTAGTACCCACTCCTCAACCAAAGCTTGTGCGCAAGTTAATGCCGTGTGATCCTTCATTGGGATCACCTTCACGTACTTTGAATAGTAGTCTTGTACCACCATCATGCACACGTTGGAGTTTGGAGTTGTCTGGAAGCCAGTGATTATGTCAATGGCTATCCTCGCAAATCTGACTCCGAACAGTTCTTGTCTGAGAGATGTTTTACCTTTCCCAGGGCCCGGCTTCACCAGGCAACACGTTGGGCATTCACTCAACCAACGTATTACGTCCTTAGACATCCCAGGCCAGTAATATCTCCTCGCGAGTTTGTCCAAAGTCCGTCTCCTGCCAAAATGAGCGGAAGTCTGATGACCATGGAAAAACTCGAATACTTCCCATCTCAGAGAAGCTGGCAAGACTATCTGTAGCCTCCTCCTGGCTTTGCCTTCAAGAGTTTTCCATCTACACAATAGGCCGTCTCGCACTACCAGCTGCGACCATTGACCCACTAAGTTCCTTACTTCCACACATTCTAATGACAGAGCAGGTCTGACGGGACGAGCAGCTCTCTCCAGGATCAGATTCCGTATCATATTGATACCATCGTCATCCTGCTGAGCTTCAAGTATGGACTCCGCCGACCAAAACACCAAGTTCTCTTCCCAGGCCGGATCAAAATTCATTATTGGAGCCACCAACGCGTTATGTATGCCACAGTCTTCACAGTCCATTCTTGCACATCTTCGGATTGGTCTCCTAGACAAACAATCCGCATTTACGTGCTTCACTCCGCTCCGATGCTGAATCTGGGTATTCTCTATCCCTAGTTCAGACAACGCGGAGATCCATCTACCCATCATCCCATCTGCTTCCTTGAAATTAAGGAGCCATCTCAAGGATGAATGGTCTGTTCGTAGAATAAAATTCCCACCATACAAATAATGGCGGAATTTCTTTGTGTAAACTACTATGGCCAACAACTCTCTCTTGGTGGTGCAATAATTGCGTTGAGTTTTACTCAAGCTGTTGCTAGCAAATGCCAAGGGCACTTCTCTACCTTCCTGCACTTGGGATAAGACAGCGCCTATGCTATCGTTGCTAGCGTCGGTGTCCAGGATGAACTGATCACCCTCAGTAGGATAGCTCAGCACAGGAGTTACTGTGAATAACTCCTTCAGCTTCTGAAAAGCCTGTCCAGCTAATTCCGTCCAAATAAACGGTGGTAGCTTCAACATTCCCTTCCTTTTTCCTACTACCAGCGCCTGTAATGGAGCTGACACCTCAGCAAATCCGGGAATGAAATCGCGGTAGTACGAGCAGAAACCCAAAAATGACCTCACTTCTTTCTGGTCTTTTGGCGTTGCCCAATTAGCTACAGCCTCTAATTTCCCTGGATCCGCCGAAATACCTGTGCCACTGACTATTCGGCCCAGATATTCCACTGATTGCCTGAAGAACTTGCATTTCTTAGCTTTCAGTCTAAGGTTGTAGGATCTCAATCGATCCATCACCTTGTTCAGATTTGATAGACACTCCTCCCGAGTTTTCCCGAAAACTATGATGTCGTCTAGATAAACTAGACAGTTTTTCCACAACAATCCCCTTAGCATTGTCTCCATCATATTCTCGAAAGTAGCCGGAGCATTGCATAAGCCAAATGGCATTACATTGAACTCAAACAACCCCCGGTGGGTTGTGAATGCTGTCTTTTCCTTATCCTCTGGGTGCATCCCAATCTGCCAGTATCCTGACTGGAGATCTAAGGTACTAAACCAGTGATTGCCTCCCAAGGAATCCAGACTTTCGTCAATGCGTGGCAAGGGGTAGGCATTCTTCCTCGTAATCCCATTCAGTCTCCTGTAATCTATACAGAACCGACAGGTGCCATCCTTTTTGGTAACCATTACCACCGGACTAGCCCATGGACTATCTGAGGGCCTTATTATCCCTTCCCCTAACATCTTGTCCACCTCATCCTCCAATGCCTGTTTCTTAGACAACGGGAGGCGCCGGTATGGCAAGCGCAATGGTGGGCTAGAACCGGTGTCTATCCGATGAGTTACTCGGTCAGTTCTACCCAATTGCTCCCCTGGAGCGGAGAACAAGTCTGCATTCTCGCATAATAGCTGAGCTAGACTCTGTTTGTCCTCCTCTGTCTCCAAGTGGCTATCTGTCACTAATGGTAAAAGATGCAGTGGCAACCCATATCCTTCCTTCCTATCCTGCTCTCCAGTGTCTTGCAATACCACTGGCATAGCGGATGGATCCAAAGCTCCTATTTCCACTGCTCTCTTTACTGCTAACTCCACTTCTGGTGAGTCAGCCCTTCCTACCACGTCAGCATATGTTACGTCCCCAAAGGTCGTCCCCTTTTCCAGGTACACATCCTGAAAAGTCATATTACTGACTGGTACTACTGTTCGTCTTGAACTTTGCACTAAGGCACTGGTGGAAACCAACCCCAGCTTACTCAAATGCTGCTGATTCGGTTCCACCACCCCCATGCGGTCAAATTCCATTTCCCGGCAGTATACAACTACATTGCACACATGGCGGGGAGGAATTCGCACTGTCTGAGAGACAGACGAGACGCCTGAAATCCGGCGGAGTACACACTGGACTTTCATCTCTTGTGGATATCGAAGAGTGAGTTCCCCTGTCACACTATCCAATACCGCCCCATACAGAGAACAAAAATCTACTCCCAAGATTCCCTCATCCGTCAATTCAGCCACAGTTGTTGAAACAACAAATGAATGTTGATTCACCCAAAAGGGTATCACCTGTCTGCCATGTGTCCGCATATGAGACCCATCAGCACTTCTGACCGACCCAGACCCCACAGGGTTAGTCGACAGACCTGCGAGCTTCTTGAAGAAATGGTGACCCATCATGGAGTGACTAGCTCCAGTATCAATCAGAAATTCCCCCAAGCAACCCTGAATCTGCACAGGCAAGTACCATCTCTTCCCTTGTAAAGGGGAAGGTTGCAAGGCAAATCTCTGGATTCCAGCTTCACCGCCCAAGTCATATCCCCTCGAGTTGAGAAACTTAACTATAGGATCATCGGGTTTGAGTCGCGAAGCACAAAACCTTTCTACTTCTTCCGCCAACTCAATTCTGCGGACGGTGTCCAGATGAGCTAAATCTTCAACACCATTCTCGTCCGTTCCCTGGGGCCCATCTCCACCTGGCGGATCAGACTCAGGTGCGGCTAACCCCAGCGGTTCCCATGAAGTGGAATCTTTTGATTCTCCCCTAACAGTACCTTTGACAATCACAGGTGGGGTTGTTATCTTGTCATCGACAACAACCCCTGTTAGTTTTCCGTCGGTGGTGGGCTTTGGTCAGAAGAGGGTCCGTCTTTTTGTTTCTCGACCGATGATACATTCTTAGTATCCTTGGACCAACATGTCCTTGCAAAGTGACCCTTCTTCCCACAATTATAACATTTCGTGTCTTTGTTGGGTTTCCCCTTACCGCGACCACGAGATGCGACCTTTTCAGCCTTCTCAGCCTTACTACGCTCCTCCATGACTTTTCCGATCATGGTCTTCAATGCACCCTCCTCTGGCGCTTGAGCGTCTGATCCTGGAACCCTTCGTCTTACATAAAAAGAACGACGTCCTTTCCATTTAGGATCTATTGCTGCCACCTCTTGCACTCCCTCTGTAGTCAGTTCAACCTCTTCTACGGGCATCTCTATTACTGCTACAGGGGCTGCCTCTACAGTTTTCAACAGCTTCCTCTTTCTCAGAGCATCTTCCGTAAGCTCGAAGATATCTGCTAGTGACATAGTGGTCTTCCACTGTGAAGCAATCTCGCTCGACAATCTTTCGTCCTTAAGTCCATCTATATACAGGCTGGACAACTTCCTTACCAGCCATGGATCACTTGGACTCATAGATGCAAATGCTTCTGCTGCTAGCACTCTGAGAGCCATTCCAAACTGTCTGTGCCCTTCACCGGGCTTCTGAACTCTTGCCTCTAGCTCAGATGCGGGATCCGCACCGGATGTGGAACCTAAAGCCCAAGAAGCTGTTTCCACTAATCCCTTGTACGTTCTACCCCCGCTTAACTCAAAGCTTGTTAGAGCGGGATCACCAGGACCATCCCGCAGACACCATGACAAAGCTGCAAGGCATTCATCGCCTTCCCAACCATTATGTCTCATATCTGCTGAAAATCGTGTGAACCATTTTCTCCATGGAACTGTGCCATCATACTGCTTCATCTTGATAGCCTGCTTTCTCACAGGTGTCATCCCCGTTCTCAACGGTATATCAGTCTGACTCAAAGCATAGTCCACTGCTTTAAAGTTCCCCACGTCATTTGGTACCGCATCAATCCCCAATCTTCTAATTGCTGGATTGTTTTGGAACACTACCTCATCTTCCATAGACATATTTGCCCTATGTTGGTAGGGTGTCCCACTTTGAATAGTACCTCCTGTCCTTGGTGTATTCATGCTTCCTGGAGTTACATGACTGCCAGGCAGTGGGGGAGGTGGTATATTGAACATAGGTCTTGCGTTCCCATAACAGTTATCCGGACCAACATTACTCCACCCCCCATAGGAGGTGTTAGGCCCTGCCAGATTCCCTTGACCTGGCGGCCTAGCATTCATGTTTACCCCCTTGGGCAAACCTGGTCTACCCACTGTAGACACGTTTACCGGACCTGTAGGAACCTGCCTTGTTCCCGGAGCTGGAGTAGAATGAGCACCTGGAGCTGGAGCAGTGTTACCTGGTCCCACAGGAGGCTTATTCCCTGTAGCCTGGGCTACCGGAACGTCTCCTTTTACTCCCTTGGTGTCATTCTCCACACTCACTGACTCTGTTTCCTCAAGAAAGCAATCTAACTTCTCCTGAAACAGCTTTTCAACTCTACCACACAGTTCCAACATGAACTCCTCATTTTTATCAAACTTACTGCCATGCATGGATGAGTGTCCACTCACACTGGATAACATGTCAGCTGTATGTATCACCATGGAACCATCTAGATCCTCAGTGGCAGGTGGTTTCACCACCTCTTCCACTGTATTGACTATAAATACTGAGGGCTCGTCGGCAGTCACAAAGGTCTCATCTTTAGACACTTCTTGTGCTGTCCCCACTGAGTCCCTTTGTACCTTAGTCACTTCTGGTTCCAGTTTCTTCACCATGTGATTCTCAGCTTGTTGAGCTAGTGCTTCCAACTCTCCTAACTTATTATCCTGTTTCTTCAACAACTCATCATACTCCGCTACTTGTAACTGTCTTGCCAGTATCTCGGAACTAATTTCTTTATTCCGCACCACTAGCTTTTCTGTTTCAGACTTCAGTCTGACTTCAGTTCCCTCAAGTAGACCTACATTGACTGAAATTTGTTCCAGATGTTTTATCTGAGCTGCATGTTCCCCAATGTTTCCCGACCTCTTTGCCAAAAAACTCTTTTCGAAAGCTTCCCTTTCCTCCTTCAGCTTTCTAAGGGATTCCTCCTCTAATCTTATCCCTTCTTTCATATGCTCATGCTCATTTCTCAATCTGAGCGTCCTTATGTCATCCAGGCTCAACCTCTCCCTGGGTTCATAAGGTGGAACCTCTAGACCTGGTATCGTCAGCCTAAAAGGATCTGGGAACAGCTTATCTCCCCTGGAGATCACCTCAGCTGTCTCTTCCCCTTCCTCAGGAGTTTCCCCTAGGTCGTCCCTTTTGACTACCTCAACTCCTTCCTGACTGACTGGGACCACCACTCTAGTCCCTTCCACTGCTTCCACAGTGGGTACCGGTCTAAGTTCCCATCTCACTGGTACATCTACTGTACCCTCCAGACTAGGTATACTAGAGTCACTATCCTCTCCAATATCTTCTATGGTTACCGGTCCAAGCATCACATCTTCTCTTGATGTTTCCCTTACCTGGACCCGGCCTACCATTTCCCTATCTGGCTCCAGAGCTGGACGTTTCGCTGGAGGGTCCCCTAGTGAATCCTCAGATCTCACTTCATGGGCGCTATCTTCCCCTCCATGTCCAATTTCCCTATTCTGATTGAACGTATGCACCTTCTGCCTAGCATTAAACCTCACCCTAGATCGCAATCTAGGACGCATCCCCTCCCCTTGGTTAGTAACCGACGGGGCAGGTACCTCTGTATCTGACATATCTTCACCACACAAAAGCAACCTGTAATAGCTATCCTTGAAACCTACCAATTCTGGTTCAAACATATAAGAGCTTTCCTCTCAATTTCAGAAAGAAAAATAACAAATTAAATGTAAATCAATACTTACCCAAAGTGGTCACGGCACCAGTGTAGCTGTTGGCTATTCTAAGATAGACATCTGCTATGAAAAACTCCAGATTCGAAAATGGGTTGTTCAGAAATTACACTTTATTCATTCTGACAGACGGCTCGTAATCATACAGACGGATAGCAATAATCAAATAGGCTTCTGAACACCAGTGGTCATATGAACATACAGGAGGTATACGCTCACGGTCTAGTACATAGTTCCCGAGTTCCAATGCTCTCTTCCATCTTGGTTAACTCCTCTTGGGACAGACTCCCCCGTAGGGAGTTCTGTACCCGGAGTTGTACACCAGTGCGTCTATCTCCTCTAGTTCCCCCAGAGGGTAGAACAGAGAAAGACGCAGGGTGACCAAGGTGGAAGCAGCGACAGGACTAGGCCTAAAAGGTACAACAGAGTTCGGGGAAGCTCTGTTGTGGAGCAGCCAAGCTGGCCGAAGTGCGCAGCAAGACTGGGTCCCCGATTAGCAGAACTCCAGGTCTTATGTACTGGTCGTTATGTAATTCTCTCCATTACTCGTAAACACTTGAGTTCCCGAGGAACTCCGGGTAACCACGCGCCGGTGCATCCGAGCCGACACTGTACCCGAGATATGTCGGGTGACACGTGGCGGTCACGGCTCAATGCACATAACCAGGCCGCGCTCCACCATTCCTCAGGTGGGCTTATATAACCTTATACTCGGCAGTAGACAGGAGTGCGGCCTGGATACACGACAACACATATACCAAATATAACTCCAACTGGTTCCCTAGAAATAGTACAGCGGCGACCCACTACAATACCATATAAACCATATATAACCGTTGATACACAGAGTAGATGCCCTGTATAAAGCATGTGTATCAACGGATGTATATGTATAATCCAGTGTCGAAACTTGCTGTGTTGATACATACAGAGTATACATACCATATAAACCATATATAACCGTTGATACACAGAGCAGATGCCCTGTATAAAGCATGTGTATCAACGGATGTATATGTATAATCCAGTGTCGAAACTTGCTGTGTTGATACGTACAGAGTATACATACCATATAAACCATATATAACCGTTGATACACAGAGTAGATGCCCTGTCAACACAGCAAGGTTTATATGGTTAAAGCATGTGTATCAACGGATGTATATGTATAATCCAGTGTCGAAACTTGCTGTGTTGATATGTACAGAGTATACATACCATATAAACCATATATAACCGTTGATACACAGAGTAGATGCCCTGTCAACACAGCAAGGTTTATATGGTTAAAGCATGTGTATCAACGGATGTATATGTATAATCCAGTGTCGAAACTTGCTGTGTTGATACGTACAGAGTATACATACCATATAAACCATATATAACATTTGATACACAGAGTAGATGCCCTGTATAAAGCATGTGTATCAACGGATGTATATGTATAATCCAGTGTCGAAACTTGCTGTGTTGATACGTACAGAGTATACATACCATATAAACCATATATAACCGTTGATACACAGAGTAGATGCCCTGTATAAAGCATGTGTATCAACGGATGTATATGTATAAACCAGTGTCGAAACTTGCTGTGTTGATACGTACAGAGTATACATACCATATAAACCATATATAACGGTTGATACACAGAGAAGATGCCCTGTATAAAGCATGTGTATCAACGGATGTATATGTATAATCCAGTGTCGAAACTTGCTGTGTTGATACGTACAGAGTATACATACCATATAAACCATATATAACCGTTGATACACAGAGTAGATGCCCTGTATAAAGCATGTGTATCAACGGATGTATATGTATAATCCAGTGTCGAAACTTGCTGTGTTGATACGTACAGAGTATACATACCATATAAACCATATATAACCGTTGATACACAGAGTAGATGCCCTGTATAAAGCATGTGTATCAACGGATGTATATGTATAATCCAGTGTCGAAACTTGCTGTGTTGATACATACAGAGTATACATACCATATAAACCATATATAACCGTTGATACACAGAGCAGATGCCCTGTATAAAGCATGTGTATCAACGGATGTATATGTATAATCCAGTGTCGAAACTTGCTGTGTTGATACGTACAGAGTATACATACCATATAAACCATATATAACCGTTGATACACAGAGTAGATGCCCTGTATAAAGCATGTGTATCAACGGATGTATATGTATAATCCAGTGTCGAAACTTGCTGTGTTGATACATACAGAGTATATATACCATATAAACCATATATAACCGTTGATACACAGAGTAGATGCCCTGTATAAAGAATGTGTATCAACGGATGTATATGTATAATCCAGTGTCGAAACTTGCTGTGTTGATACGTACAGAGTATACATACCATATAAACCATATATAACGGTTGATACACAGAGAAGATGCCCTGTATAAAGCATGTGTATCAACGGATGTATATGTATAATCCAGTGTCGAAACTTGCTGTGTTGATACGTACAGAGTATACATACCATATAAACCATATATAACCGTTGATACACAGAGTAGATGCCCTGTATAAAGCATGTGTATCAACGGATGTATATGTATAATCCAGTGTCGAAACTTGCTGTGTTGATACGTACAGAGTATACATACCATATAAACCATATATAACCGTTGATACACAGAGTAGATGCCCTGTATAAAGCATGTGTATCAACGGATGTATATGTATAATCCAGTGTCGAAACTTGCTGTGTTGATACATACAGAGTATACATACCATATAAACCATATATAACCGTTGATACACAGAGCAGATGCCCTGTATAAAGCATGTGTATCAACGGATGTATATGTATAATCCAGTGTCGAAACTTGCTGTGTTGATACGTACAGAGTATACATACCATATAAACCATATATAACCGTTGATACACAGAGTAGATGCCCTGTATAAAGCATGTGTATCAACGGATGTATATATATAATCCAGTGTCGAAACTTGCTGTGTTGATACGTACAGAGTATACATACCATATAAACCATATATAACCGTTGATACACAGAGTAGATGCCCTGTATAAAGAATGTGTATCAACGGATGTATATGTATAATCCAGTCTCGAAACTTGCTGTGTTAATACATACAGAGTATACATACCATATAAACCATATATAACCGTTGATACACAGAGCAGATGCCCTGTATAAAGAATGTGTATCAACGGATGTATATGTATAATCCAGTCTCGAAACTTGCTGTGTTAATACATACAGAGTATACATACCATATAAACCATATATAACCGTTGATACACAAAGTAGATGCCCTGTCAACACAGCAAGGTTTATATGGTTAAAGCATGTGTATCAACGGATGTATATGTATAATCCAGTGTCGAAACTTGCTGTGTTGATATGTACAGAGTATACATACCATATAAACCATATATAACCGTTGATACACAGAGCAGATGCCCTGTATAAAGCATGTGTATCAACGGATGTATATGTATAAACCAGTGTCGAAACTTGCTGTGTTGATACGTACAGAGTATACATACCATATAAACCATATATAACCGTTGATACACAGAGTAGATGCCCTGTATTAAGCATGCGTATCAACGGATGTATATGTATAATCCAGTGTCGAAACTTGCTGTGTTGATACGTACAGAGTATACATACCATATAAACAATATATAACCGTTGATACACAGAGTAGATGCCCTGTATAAAGCATGTGTATCAACGGATGTATATGTATAATCCAGTGTCGAAACTTGCTGTGTTGATACGTACAGAGTATACATACCATATAAACCATATATAACCGTTGATACACAGAGTAGATGCCCTGTATAAAGCATGTGTATCAATGGATGATTATGTATAATCCAGTGTCAAAACTTGCTGTGTTGATACATACAGAGTATACATACCATATAAACCATATATAACCGTTGATACACAGAGTAGATGCCCTGTATAAAGCATGTGTATCAACAGATGTATATGTATAATCCAGTGTCAAAACTTGCTGTGTTGATACGTACAGAGTATACATACCATATAAACCATATATAACCGTTGATACACAGAGTAGAGGCCCTGTATAAAGCATGTGTATCAACGGATGTATATGTATAATCCAGTGTCGAAACTTGCTGTGTTGATACGTACAGAGTATACATGCCATATAAACCATATATAACCGTTGATACACAGAGCAGATGCCCTGTATAAAGCATGTGTATCAACGGATGTATATGTATAATCCAGTGTCGAAACTTGCTGTGTTGATACGTACAGAGTATACATACCATATAAACCATATATAACCGTTGATACACAGAGTAGATGCCCTGTATAAAGCATGTGTATCAACGGATGTATATGTATAATCCAGTGTCGAAACTTGCTGTGTTGATACGTACAGAGTATACATACCATATAAACCATATATAACCGTTGATACACAGAGTAGATGCCCTGTATAAAGCATGTGTATCAATGGATGTATATGTATAATCCAGTGTCGAAACTTGCTGTGTTGATACATACAGAGTATACATACCATATAAACCATATATAACTGTTGATACACAGAGCAGATGCCCTGTATAAAGCATGTGTATCAACGGATGTATATGTATAATCCAGTGTCGAAACTTGCTGTGTTGATACGTACAGAGTATACATACCATATAAACCCTATATAACCGTTGATACACAACGTAGATGCCCTGTTAACACAGCAAGGTTTATATGGTTAAAGCATGTGTATCAACGGATGTATATGTATAATCCAGTGTCGAAACTTGCTGTGTTGATACATACAGAGTATACATGCCATATAAACCATATATAACCGTTGATACACAGAGCAGATGCCCTGTATAAAGCATGTGTATCAACGGATGTATATGTATAATCCAGTGTCGAAACTTGCTGTGTTGATACGTACAGAGTATACATACCATAAAAACCATATATAACCGTTGATACACAGAGTAGATGCCCTGTATAAAGCATGTGTATCAACGGATGTATATGTATAATCCAGTGTCGAAACTTGCTGTGTTGATACGTACAGAGTATACATACCATATAAACCATATATAACCGTTGATACACAGAGTAGATGCCCTGTATAAAGCATGTGTATCAATGGATGTATATGTATAATCCAGTGTCGAAACTTGCTGTGTTGATACATACAGAGTATACATACCATATAAACCATATATAACCGTTGATACACAGAGCAGATGCCCTGTATAAAGCATGTGTATCAACGGATGTATATGTATAATCCAGTGTCGAAACTTGCTGTGTTGATACGTACAGAGTATACATACCATATAAACCATATATAACCGTTGATACACAGAGTAGATGCCCTGTCAACACAGCAAGGTTTATATGGTTAAAGCATGTGTATCAACGGATGTATATGTATAATCCAGTGTCGAAACTTGCTGTGTTGATACATACAGAGTATACATACCATATAAACCATATATAACCGTTGATACACAGAGCAGATGCCCTGTATAAAGCATGTGTATCAACGGATGTATATGTATAAACCAGTGTCGAAACTTGCTGTGTTGATACGTACAGAGTATACATACCATATAAACCATATATAACCGTTGATACACAGAGTAGATGCCCTGTATAAAGCATGCGTATCAACGGATGTATATGTATAATCCAGTGTCGAAACTTGCTGTGTTGATACGTACAGAGTATACATACCATATAAACAATATATAACCGTTGATACACAGAGTAGATGCCCTGTATAAAGCATGTGTATCAACGGATGTATATGTATAATCCAGTGTCGAAACTTGCTGTGTTGATACGTACAGAGTATACCTACCATATAAACCCTATATAACCGTTGATACACAGAGTAGATGCCCTGTCAACACAGCAAGGTTTATATGGTTAAAGCATGTGTATCAACGGATGTATATGTATAATCCAGTGTCGAAACTTGCTGTGTTGATACATACAGAGTATACATGCCATATAAACCATATATAACCGTTGATACACAGAGCAGATGCCCTGTATAAAGCATGTGTATCAACGGATGTATATGTATAATCCAGTGTCGAAACTTGCTGTGTTGATACGTACAGAGTATACATACCATATAAACCATATATAACCGTTGATACACAGAGCAGATGCCCTGTATAAAGAATGTGTATCAACGGATGTATATGTATAATCCAGTCTCGAAACTTGCTGTACCGATACGTACAGAGTATACATACCATATAAACCATATATAACCGTTGATACACAGAGTAGATGCCCGGTATAAAGCATGTGTATCAATGGATGATTATGTATAATCCAATGTCAAAACTTGCTGTGTTGATACATACAGAGTATACATACCATATAAACCATATATAACCGTTGAT
Source organism: Harmothoe impar (assembly GCA_947462335.1). Taxonomy (NCBI): domain Eukaryota; kingdom Metazoa; phylum Annelida; class Polychaeta; order Phyllodocida; family Polynoidae; genus Harmothoe; species Harmothoe impar. The sequence continues at coordinate 365,868 of CANHQG010000007.1, read as the reverse complement.
ACGCAGAGTAGATGCCCTGTATAAAGCATGTGTATCAACAGATGTATATGTATAATCCAGTGTCAAAACTTGCTGTGTTGATACGTACAGAGTATACATACCATATAAACCATATATAACCGTTGATACACAGAGTAGATGCCCTGTATAAAGCATGTGTATCAACGGATGTATATGTATAATCCAGTGTCGAAACTTGCTGTGTTGATACGTACAGAGTATACATACCATATAAACCATATATAACCGTTGATACACAGAGTAGATGCCCTGTATAAAGCATGTGTATCAACGGATGTATATGTATAATCCAGTGTCGAAACTTGCTGTGTTGATACATACAGAGTATACATACCATATAAACCATATATAACCGTTGATACACAGAGCAGATGCCCTGTATAAAGCATGTGTATCAACGGATGTATATGTATAATCCAGTGTCGAAACTTGCTGTGTTGATACGTACAGAGTATACATACCATATAAACCATATATAACCGTTGATACACAGAGTAGATGCCCTGTCAACACAGCAAGGTTTATATGGTTAAAGCATGTGTATCAACGGATGTATATGTATAATCCAGTGTCGAAACTTGCTGTGTTGATATGTACAGAGTATACATACCATATAAACCATATATAACCGTTGATACACAGAGCAGATGCCCTGTATAAAGCATGTGTATCAACGGATGTATATGTATAAACCAGTGTCGAAACTTGCTGTGTTGATACGTACAGAGTATACATACCATATAAACCATATATAACCGTTGATACACAGAGTAGATGCCCTGTATAAAGCATGCGTATCAACGGATGTATATGTATAATCCAGTGTCGAAACTTGCTGTGTTGATACGTACAGAGTATACATACCATATAAACAATATATAACCGTTGATACACAGAGTAGATGCCCTGTATAAAGCATGTGTATCAACGGATGTATATGTATAATCCAGTGTCGAAACTTGCTGTGTTGATACATGCAGAGTATACATACCATATAAACCATATATAACCGTTGATACACAGAGCAGATGCCCTGTATAAAGAATGTGTATCAACGGATGTATATGTATAATCCAGTCTCGAAACTTGCTGTACCGATACGTACAGAGTATACATACCATATAAACCATATATAACCGTTGATACACAGAGTAGATGCCCGGTATAAAGCATGTGTATCAATGGATGATTATGTATAATCCAATGTCAAAACTTGCTGTGTTGATACATACAGAGTATACATACCATATAAACCATATATAACCGTTGATACGCAGAGTAGATGCCCTGTATAAAGCATGTGTATCAACAGATGTATATGTATAATCCAGTGTCAAAACTTGCTGTGTTGATACGTACAGAGTATACATACCATATAAACCATATATAACCGTTGATACACAGAGTAGATGCCCTGTATAAAGCATGTGTATCAACGGATGTATATGTATAATCCAGTGTCGAAACTTGCTGTGTTGATACGTACAGAGTATACATACCATATAAACCATATATAACCGTTGATACACAGAGTAGATGCCCTGTATAAAGCATGTGTATCAACGGATGTATATGTATAATCCAGTGTCGAAACTTGCTGTGTTGATACATACAGAGTATACATACCATATAAACCATATATAACCGTTGATACACAGAGCAGATGCCCTGTATAAAGCATGTGTATCAACGGATGTATATGTATAATCCAGTGTCGAAACTTGCTGTGTTGATACGTACAGAGTATACATACCATATAAACCATATATAACCGTTGATACACAGAGTAGATGCCCTGTCAACACAGCAAGGTTTATATGGTTAAAGCATGTGTATCAACGGATGTATATGTATAATCCAGTGTCGAAACTTGCTGTGTTGATATGTACAGAGTATACATACCATATAAACCATATATAACCGTTGATACACAGAGCAGATGCCCTGTATAAAGCATGTGTATCAACGGATGTATATGTATAAACCAGTGTCGAAACTTGCTGTGTTGATACGTACAGAGTATACATACCATATAAACCATATATAACCGTTGATACACAGAGTAGATGCCCTGTATAAAGCATGCGTATCAACGGATGTATATGTATAATCCAGTGTCGAAACTTGCTGTGTTGATACGTACAGAGTATACATACCATATAAACAATATATAACCGTTGATACACAGAGTAGATGCCCTGTATAAAGCATGTGTATCAACGGATGTATATGTATAATCCAGTGTCGAAACTTGCTGTGTTGATACATGCAGAGTATACATACCATATAAACCATATATAACCGTTGATACACAGAGCAGATGCCCTGTATAAAGAATGTGTATCAACGGATGTATATGTATAATCCAGTCTCGAAACTTGCTGTGTTAATACATACAGAGTATACATACCATATAAACCATATATAACCGTTGATACACAGAGTAGATGCCCTGTATAAAGCATGTGTATCAACGGATGTATATGTATAATCCAGTGTCGAAACTTGCTGTGTCGATACGTACAGAGTATACATACCATATAAACCATATATAACCGTTGATACACAGAGTAGATGCCCTGTATAAAGCATGTGTATCAATGGATGATTATGTATAATCCAATGTCAAAACTTGCTGTGTTGATACATACAGAGTATACATACCATATAAACCATATATAGCCGTTGATACACAGAGTAGATGCCCTGTATAAAGCATGTGTATCAACAGATGTATATGTATAATCCAGTGTCAAAACTTGCTGTGTTGATACGTACAGAGTATACATACCATATAAACCATATATAACCGTTGATACACAGAGTAGATGCCCTGTATAAAGCATGTGTATCAACGGATGTATATGTATAATCCAGTGTCGAAACTTGCTGTGTTGATACGTACAGAGTATACATACCATATAAACCATATATAACCGTTGATACACAGAGTAGATGCCCTGTATAAAGCATGTGTATCAACGGATGTATATGTATAATCCAGTGTCGAAACTTGCTGTGTTGATACATACAGAGTATACATACCATATAAACCATATATAACCGTTGATACACAGAGCAGATGCCCTGTATAAAGCATGTGTATCAACGGATGTATATGTATAATCCAGTGTCGAAACTTGCTGTGTTGATACGTACAGAGTATACATACCATATAAACCATATATAACCGTTGATACACAGAGTAGATGCCCTGTCAACACAGCAAGGTTTATATGGTTAAAGCATGTGTATCAACGGATGTATATGTATAATCCAGTGTCGAAACTTGCTGTGTTGATATGTACAGAGTATACATACCATATAAACCATATATAACCGTTGATACACAGAGCAGATGCCCTGTATAAAGCATGTGTATCAACGGATGTATATGTATAAACCAGTGTCGAAACTTGCTGTGTTGATACGTACAGAGTATACATACCATATAAACCATATATAACCGTTGATACACAGAGTAGATGCCCTGTATAAAGCATGCGTATCAACGGATGTATATGTATAATCCAGTGTCGAAACTTGCTGTGTTGATACGTACAGAGTATACATACCATATAAACAATATATAACCGTTGATACACAGAGTAGATGCCCTGTATAAAGCATGTGTATCAACGGATGTATATGTATAATCCAGTGTCGAAACTTGCTGTGTTGATACATGCAGAGTATACATACCATATAAACCATATATAACCGTTGATACACAGAGCAGATGCCCTGTATAAAGAATGTGTATCAACGGATGTATATGTATAATCCAGTCTCGAAACTTGCTGTGTTAATACATACAGAGTATACATACCATATAAACCATATATAACCGTTGATACACAGAGTAGATGCCCTGTATAAAGCATGTGTATCAACGGATGTATATGTATAATCCAGTGTCGAAACTTGCTGTGTCGATACGTACAGAGTATACATACCATATAAACCATATATAACCGTTGATACACAGAGTAGATGCCCTGTATAAAGCATGTGTATCAATGGATGATTATGTATAATCCAATGTCAAAACTTGCTGTGTTGATACATACAGAGTATACATACCATATAAACCATATATAGCCGTTGATACACAGAGTAGATGCCCTGTATAAAGCATGTGTATCAACAGATGTATATGTATAATCCAGTGTCAAAACTTGCTGTGTTGATACGTACAGAGTATACATACCATATAAACCATATATAACCGTTGATACACAGAGTAGAGGCCCTGTATAAAGCATGTGTATCAACGGATGTATATGTATAATCCAGTGTCGAAACTTGCTGTGTTGATACGTACAGAGTATACATACCATATAAACCATATATAACCGTTGATACGCAGAGCAGATGCCCTGTATAAAGCATGTGTATCAACAGATGTATATGTATAATCCAGTGTCGAAACTTGCTGTGTTGATACATACAGAGTATACATACCATATAAACCATATATAACCGTTGATACACAGAGTAGATGCCCTGTATAAAGCATGTGTATCAACGGATGTATATGTATAATCCAGTGTTGAAACTTGCTGTGTTGATACGTACAGAGTATACATACCATATAAACCATATATAACCGTTGATACACAGAGCAGATGCCCTGTATAAAGCATGTGTATCAATGGATGTATATGTATAATCCAGTGTCGAAACTTGCTGTGTTGATACGTACAGAGTATACATACCATATAAACCATATATAACCGTTGATACACAGAGTAGATGCCCTGTATAAAGCATGTGTATCAATGGATGTATATGTATAATCCAGTGTCGAAACTTGCTGTGTTGATACATTCAGAGTATACATACCATATAAACCATATATAACCGTTGATACACAGAGCAGATGCCCTGTATAAAGCATGTGTATCAACGGATGTATATGTATAATCCAGTGTCGAAACTTGCTGTGTTGATACGTACAGAGTATACATACCATATAAACCATATATAACCGTTGATACACAGAGTAGATGCCCTGTATAAAACATGTGTATCAACAGTGTATATGTATAATCCTGTGTCGAAACTTGCTGTGTTGATACGTACAGAGTATACATACCATATAAACCATAAATAACCGTTGATACACAGAGCAGATGCCCTGTATAAAGCATGTGTATCAAAGGATGTATATGTATAATCCAGTGTCGAAACTTGCTGTGTTGATACGTACAGAGTATACATACCATATAAACCATATATAACCGTTGATACACAGAGTAGATGCCCTGTATAAAGCATGTGTATCAACGGATGTATATGTATAATCCAGGGTCGAAACTCGCTGTGTTGATAGGTACAGAGTATACATACAATATAAACCATATATAACCGTTGATACACAGAGTAGATGCCCTGTATAAAGCATGTGTATCAACGGATGTATATGTATAATCCAGTGTCGAAACTTGCTGTGTTGATATGTACAGAGTATACATACCGTATAAACCATATATAACCGTTGATACACAGAGTAGATGCCCTGTATATAGCATGTGTATCAACGGATGTATATGTATAATCCAGTGTCGAAACTTGCTGTGTTGATACATACAGAGTATACATACCATATAAACCATATATAACCTTTGATACACAGAGTAGATGCCCTGTATAAAGCATGTGTATCAATGGATGTACATGTATAATCCAGTGTCGAAACTTGCTGTGTTGATACGTACAGAGTATACGCATGTGTATCAAAGGATGTATATGTATAATCCAGTGTCGAAACTTGCTGTGTTGATACATACAGAGTATACATACCATATAAACCATATATAACCGTTGATACACAGAGTAAATGCCCTGTATAAAGCATGTGTATAAACGGATGTATATGTATAATCCAGTGTCGAAACTTGCTGTGTTGATACGTACAGAGTATACATACCATATAAACCATATATAACAGTTGATACACAGAGTAGATGCCCTGTATAAAGCATGTGTATCAATGGATGTATATGTATAATCCAGTGTCAAAACTTGCTGTGTTGATACGTACAGAGTATACATACCATATAAACCATATATAACCGTTGATACACAGAGTAGATGCCCTCTATAAAGCATGTGTATCAACGGATGTATATGTATAATCCAGTGTCGAAACTTGCTGTGTTGATACGTACAGAGTATACATACCATATAAACCATATATAACCGTTGATACACAGAGTAGATGCCCTGTATAAAGCATGTGTATCAACGGATGTATATGTATAATCCAGTGTCGAAACTTGCTGTGTTGATACCTACAGAGTATACATACCATATAAACCATATATAACCGTTGATACACAAAGCAGATGCCCTGTATAAAGCATGTGTATCAACGGATGTATATATATAATCCAGTGTCGAAACTTGCTGTGTTGATACGTACAGAGTATACATACCATATAAACATATATAACCGTTGATACACAGAGTAGATGCCCTGTATAAAGCATGTGTATCAATGGATGTATATGTATAATCCAGTGTCGAAACTTGCTGTGTTGATACGTACAGAGTATACGCATGTGTATCAACGGATGTATATGTATAATCCAGTGTCGAAACTTGCTGTGTTGATACGTACAGAGTATACATACCATATAAACCATATATAACCGTTGATACACAGAGCAGATGCCCTGTATAAAGCATGTGTATCAACGGATGTATATGTATAATCCAGTGTCGAAACTTGCTGTGTTGATACGTACAGAGTATACATACCATATAAACCATATATAACCGTTGATACACAGAGCAGATGCCATGTATAAAGCATGTGTATCAACGGATGTATATGTATAATCCAGTGTCGAAACTTGCTGTGTTGATACGTACAGAGTATACATACCATATAAACCATATATAACCGTTGATACACAGAGTAGATGCCCTGTATAAAGCATGTGTATCAACGGATGTATATGTATAATCCAGTGTCGAAACTTGCTGTGTCGATATGTACAGAGTATACATACCATATAAACCATATATAACCGTTGATACACAGAGTAGATGCCCTGTATAAAGCATGTGTATCAATGGATGATTATGTATAATCCAATGTCAAAACTTGCTGTGTTGATACATACAGAGTATACATACCATATAAACCATATATAACCGTTGATACACAGAGTAGATGCCCTGTATAAAGCATGTGTATCAACAGATGTATATGTATAATCCAGTGTCAAAACTTGCTGTGTTGATACGTACAGAGTATACATACCATATAAACCATATATAACCGTTGATACACAGAGTAGAGGCCCTGTATAAAGCATGTGTATCAACGGATGTATATGTATAATCCAGTGTCGAAACTTGCTGTGTTGATACGTACAGAGTATACATACCATATAAACCATATATAACCATTGATACACAGAGCAGATGCCCTGTATAAAGCATGTGTATCAACGGATGTATATGTATAATCCAGTGTCGAAACTTGCTGTGTTGATACGTACAGAGTATACATACCATATAAACCATATATAACCGTTGATACACAGAGTAGATGCCCTGTATAAAGCATGTGTATCAACGGATGTATATGTATAATCCAGTGTCAAAACTTGCTGTGTTGATACGTACAGAGTATACATACCATATAAACCATATATAACCGTTGATACACAGAGCAGATGCCCTGTATAAAGCATGTGTATCAATGGATGTATATGTATAATCCAGTGTCGAAACTTGCTGTGTTGATACGTACAGAGTATACATACCATATAAACCATATATAACCGTTGATACACAGAGTAGATGCCCTGTATAAAGCATGTGTATCAATGGATGTATATGTATAATCCAGTGTCGAAACTTGCTGTGTTGATACATACAGAGTATACATACCATATAAACCATATATAACCGTTGATACACAGAGCAGATGCCCTGTATAAAGCATGTGTATCAACGGATGTATATGTATAATCCAGTGTCAAAACTTGCTGTGTTGATACGTACAGAGTATACATACCATATAAACCATATATAACCGTTGATACACAGAGCAGATGCCCTGTATAAAGCATGTGTATCAACGGATGTATATGTATAATCCAGTGTCGAAACTTGCTGTGTTGATACGTACAGAGTATACATACCATATAAACCATATATAACCGTTGATACACAGAGTAGATGCCCTGTATAAAGCATGTGTATCAATGGATGTATATGTATAATCCAGTGTCGAAACTTGCTGCGTTGATACATACAGAGTATACATACCATATAAACCATATATAACCGTTGATACACAGAGCAGATGCCCTGTATAAAGCATGTGTATCAACGGATGTATATGTATAATCCAGTGTTGAAACTTGCTGTGTTGATACGTACAGAGTATACATACCATATAAACCATATATAACCGTTGATACACAGAGTAGATGCCCTGTATAAAACATGTGTATCAACGGATGTATATGTATAATCCAGTGTCGAAACTTGCTGTGTTGATACGTACAGAGTATACATACCATATAAACCATAAATAACCGTTGATACACAGAGCAGATGCCCTGTATAAAGCATGTGTATCAACGGATGTATATGTATAATCCAGTGTCGAAACTTGCTGTGTTGATACGTACAGAGTATACATACCATTTAAACCATATATAACCGTTGATACACAGAGTAGATGCCCTGTATAAAGCATGTGTATCAACGGATGTATATGTATAATCCAGTGTCGAAACTCGCTGTGTTGATAGGTACAGAGTATACATACCATATAAACCATATATAACCGTTGATACACAGAGTAGATGCCCTGTATAAAGCATGTGTATCAACGGATGTATATGTATAATCCAGTGTCGAAACTTGCTGTGTTGATATGTACAGAGTATACATACCGTATAAACCATATATAACCGTTGATACACAGAGTAGATGCCCTGTATAAAGCATGTGTATCAACGGATGTATATGTATAATCCAGTGTCGAAACTTGCTGTGTTGATACATACAGAGTATACATACCATATAAACCATATATAACCGTTGATACACAGAGTAGATGCCCTGTATAAAGCATGTGTATCAATGGATGTACATGTATAATCCAGTGTCGAAACTTGCTGTGTTGATACGTACAGAGTATACGCATGTGTATCAAAGGATGTATATGTATAATCCAGTGTCGAAACTTGCTGTGTTGATACATACAGAGTATACATACCATATAAACCATATATAACCGTTGATACACAGAGTAGATGCCCTGTATAAAGCATGTGTATCAACGGATGTATATGTATAATCCAGTGTCGAAACTTGCTGTGTTGATACGTACAGAGTATACATACCATATAAACCATATATAACAGTTGATACACAGAGTAGATGCCCTGTATAAAGCATGTGTATCAATGGATGTATATGTATAATCCAGTGTCGAAACTTGCTGTGTTGATACGTACAGAGTATACATACCATATAAACCATATATAACCGTTGATACACAGAGTAGATGCCCTGTATAAAGCATGTGTATCAACGGATGTATATGTATAATCCAGTGTCGAAACTTGCTGTGTTGATACGTACAGAGTATACATACCATATAAACCATATATAACCGTTGATACACAGAGTAGATGCCCTGTATAAAGCATGTGTATCAACGGATGTATATGTATAATCCAGTGTCGAAACTTGCTGTGTTGATACGTACAGAGTATACATACCATATAAACCATATATAACCGTTGATACACAGAGCAGATGCCCTGTATAAAGCATGTGTATCAACGGATGTATATATATAATCCAGTGTCGAAACTTGCTGTGTTGATACGTACAGAGTATACATACCATATAAACATATATAACCGTTGATACACAGAGTAGATGCCCTGTATAAAGCATGTGTATCAATGGATGTATATGTATAATCCAGTGTCGAAACTTGCTGTGTTGATACGTACAGAGTATACGCATGTGTATCAACGGATGTATATGTATAATCCAGTGTCGAAACTTGCTGTGTTGATACGTACAGAGTATACATACCATATAAACCATATATAACCGTTGATACACAGAGCAGATGCCCTGTATAAAGCATGTGTATCAACGGATGTATATGTATAATCCAGTGTCGAAACTTGCTGTGTTGATACGTACAGAGTATACATACCATATAAACCATATATAACCGTTGATACACAGAGCAGATGCCATGTATAAAGCATGTGTATCAACGGATGTATATGTATAATCCAGTGTCGAAACTTGCTGTGTTGATACGTACAGAGTATACATACCATATAAACCATATATAACCGTTGATACACAGAGTAGATGCCCTGTATAAAGCATGTGTATCAACGGATGTATATGTATAATCCAGTGTCGAAATTTGCTGTGTTGATACGTACAGAGTATACATACCATATAAACCATATATAACCGTTGATACACAGAATAGATACCCTGCATAAAGCATGTGTATCAACGGATGTATATGTATAATCCAGTGTCGAAACTTGCTGAGTTGATACGTACAGAGTATACATACCATATAAACCATATATAACCGTTGATACACAGAGTAGATGCCCTGTATAAAGCATGTGTATCAACGGATGTATATGTATAATCCAGTGTCGAAACTCGCTGTGTTGATAGGTACAGAGTATACATACCATATAAACCATATATAACCGTTGATACACAGAGTAGATGCCCTGTATAAAGCATGTGTATCAACGGATGTATATGTATAATCCAGTGTCGAAACTTGCTGTGTTGATATGTACAGAGTATACATACCATATAAACCATATATAACCGTTGGTACACAGAGTAGATGCCCTGTATAAAGCATGTGTATCAACGGATGTATATGTATAATCCAGTGTCGAAACTTGCTGTGTTGATACATACAGAGTATACATACCATATAAACCATATATAACCGTTGATACACAGAGTAGATGCCCTGTATAAAGCATGTGTATCAATGGATGTACATGTATAATCCAGTGTCGAAACTTGCTGTGTTGATACGTACAGAGTATACGCATGTGTATCAAAGGATGTATATGTATAATCCAGTGTCGAAACTTGCTGTGTTGATACATACAGAGTATACATACCATATAAACCATATATAACCGTTGATACACAGAGTAGATGCCCTGTATAAAGCATGTGTATCAACGGATGTATATGTATAATCCAGTGTCGAAACTTGCTGTGTTGATACGTACAGAGTATACATACCATATTAACCATATATAACAGTTGATACACAGAGTAGATGCCCTGTATAAAGCATGTGTATCAATGGATGTATATGTATAATCCAGTGTCGAAACTTGCTGTGTTGATACGTACAGAGTATACATACCATATAAACCATATATAACCGTTGATACACAGAGTAGATGCCCTGTATAAAGCATGTGTATCAACGGATGTATATGTATAATCCAGTGTCGAAACTTGCTGTGTTGATACGTACAGAGTATACATACCATATAAACCATATATAACCGTTGATACACAGAGTAGATGCCCTGTATAAAGCATGTGTATCAACGGATGTATATGTATAATCCAGTGTCGAAACTTGCTGTGTTGATACGTACAGAGTATACATACCATATAAACCATATATAACCGTTGATACACAGAGCAGTAGCCCTGTATAAAGCATGTGTATCAACTGATGTATATATATAATCCAGTGTCGAAACTTGCTGTGTTGATACGTACAGAGTATAATACCATATAAACATATATAACCGTTGATACACAGAGTAGATGCCCTGTATAAAGCATGTGTATCAATGGATGTATATGTATAATCCAGTGTCGAAACTTGCTGTGTTGATACGTACAGAGTATACGCATGTGTATCAACGGATGTATATGTATAATCCAGTGTCGAAACTTGCTGTGTTGATACGTACAGAGTATACATACCATATAAACCATATATAACCGTTGATACACAGAGCAGATGCCCTGTATAAAGCATGTGTATCAACGGATGTATATGTATAATCCAGTGTCGAAACTTGCTGTGTTGATACGTACAGAGTATACATACCATATAAACCATATATAACAGTTGATACACAGAGTAGATGCCCTGTATAAAGCATGTGTATCAATGGATGTATATGTATAATCCAGTGTCGAAACTTGCTGTGTTGATACGTACAGAGTATACATACCATATAAACCATATATAACCGTTGATACACAGAGTAGATGCCCTGTATAAAGCATGTGTATCAACGGATGTATATGTATAATCCAGTGTCGAAACTTGCTGTGTTGATACGTACAGAGTATACATACCATATAAACCATATATAACCGTTGATACACAGAGTAGATGCCCTGTATAAAGCATGTGTATCAACGGATGTATATGTATAATCCAGTGTCGAAACTTGCTGTGTTGATACGTACAGAGTATACATACCATATAAACCATATATAACCGTTGATACACAGAGCAGATGCCCTGTATAAAGCATGTGTATCAACGAATGTATATATATAATCCAGTGTCGAAACTTGCTGTGTTGATACGTACAGAGTATACATACCATATAAACATATATAACCGTTGATACACAGAGTAGATGCCCTGTATAAAGCATGTGTATCAATGGATGTATATGTATAATCCAGTGTCGAAACTTGCTGTGTTGATACGTACAGAGTATACGCATGTGTATCAACGGATGTATATGTATAATCCAGTGTCGAAACTTGCTGTGTTGATACGTACAGAGTATACATACCATATAAACCATATATAACCGTTGATACACAGAGCAGATGCCCTGTATAAAGCATGTGTATCAACGGATGTAAATGTATAATCCAGTGTCGAAACTTGCTGTGTTGATACGTACAGAGTATACATACCATATAAACCATATATAACCGTTGATACACAGAGCAGATGCCATGTATAAAGCATGTGTATCAACGGATGTATATGTATAATCCAGTGTCGAAACTTGCTGTGTTGATACGTACAGAGTATACATACCATATAAACCATATATAACCGTTGATACACAGAGTAGATGCCCTGTATAAAGCATGTGTATCAACGGATGTATATGTATAATCCAGTGTCGAAATTTGCTGTGTTGATACGTACAGAGTATACATACCATATAAACCATATATAACCGTTGATACACAGAATAGATACCCTGCATAAAGCATGTGTATCAACGGATGTATATGTATAATCCAGTGTCGAAACTTGCTGAGTTGATACGTACAGAGTATACATACCATATAAACCATATATAACCGTTGATACACAGAGTAGATGCCCTGTATAAAGCATGTGTATCAACGGATGTATATGTATAATCCAGTGTCGAAACTCGCTGTGTTGATAGGTACAGAGTATACATACCATATAAACCATATATAACCGTTGATACACAGAGTAGATGCCCTGTATAAAGCATGTGTATCAATGGATGTACATGTATAATCCAGTGTCGAAACTTGCTGTGTTGATACGTACAGAGTATACGCATGTGTATCAAAGGATGTATATGTATAATCCAGTGTCGAAACTTGCTGTGTTGATACATACAGAGTATACATACCATATAAACCATATATAACCGTTGATACACAGAGTAGATGCCCTGTATAAAGCATGTGTATCAACGGATGTATATGTATAATCCAGTGTCGAAACTTGCTGTGTTGATACGTACAGAGTATACATACCATATTAACCATATATAACAGTTGATACACAGAGTAGATGCCCTGTATAAAGCATGTGTATCAATGGATGTATATGTATAATCCAGTGTCGAAACTTGCTGTGTTGATACGTACAGAGTATACATACCATATAAACCATATATAAATGTTGATACACAGAGTAGATGCCCTGTATAAAGCATGTGTATCAACGGATGTATATGTATAATCCAGTGTCGAAACTTGCTGTGTTGATACGTACAGAGTATACATACCATATAAACCATATATAACCGTTGATACACAGAGTAGATGCCCTGTATAAAGCATGTGTATCAACGGATGTATATGTATAATCCAGTGTCGAAACTTGCTGTGTTGATACGTACAGAGTATACATACCATATAAACCATATATAACCGTTGATACACAGAGCAGTAGCCCTGTATAAAGCATGTGTATCAACTGATGTATATATATAATCCAGTGTCGAAACTTGCTGTGTTGATACGTACAGAGTATAAAACCATATAAACATATATAACCGTTGATACACAGAGTAGATGCCCTGTATAAAGCATGTGTATCAATGGATGTATATGTATAATCCAGTGTCGAAACTTGCTGTGTTGATACGTACAGAGTATACGCATGTGTATCAACGGATGTATATGTATAATCCAGTGTCGAAACTTGCTGTGTTGATACGTACAGAGTATACATACCATATAAACCATATATAACCGTTGATACACAGAGCAGATGCCCTGTATAAAGCATGTGTATCAACGGATGTATATGTATAATCCAGTGTCGAAACTTGCTGTGTTGATACGTACAGAGTATACATACCATATAAACCATATATAACCGTTGATACACAGAGCAGATGCCATGTATAAAGCATGTGTATCAACGGATGTATATGTATAATCCAGTGTGGAAACTTGCTGTGTTGATACGTACAGAGTATACATACCATATAAACCATATATAACCGTTGATACACAGAGTAGATGCCCTGTATAAAGCATGTGTATCAACGGATGTATATGTATAATCCAGTGTCGAAATTTGCTGTGTTGATACGTACAGAGTATACATACCATATAAACCATATATAACCGTTGATACACAGAATAGATACCCTGCATAAAGCATGTGTATCAACGGATGTATATGTATAATCCAGTGTCGAAACTTGCTGAGTTGATACGTACAGAGTATACATACCATATAAACCATATATAACCGTTGATACACAGAGTAGATGCCCTGTATAAAGCATGTGTATCAACGGATGTATATGTATAATCCAGTGTCGAAACTTGCTGAGTTGATATGTACAGAGTGTACATACCATATAAACCATATATAACCGTTGATACACAGAGCAGATGCCCTGTATAAAGCATGTGTATCAACGGATGTATATGTATAATCCAGTGTCGAAACTTGCTGTGTTGATACATACAGAGTATACATACCATATAAACCATATATAACCGTTGATACACAGAGTAGATGCCCTGTATAAAGCATGTGTATCAACGGATGTATATGTATAATCCAGTGTCGAAACTTGCTGTGTTGATACGTACAGATTATACATACCATATAAACCATATATAACCGTTGATACACAGAGTAGATGCCCTGTATAAAGCATGCGTATCAACGGATGTATATGTATAATCCAGTGTCGAAACTTGCTGTGTTGATATGTACAGAGTATACATACCATATAAACCATATATAACCGTTGATACACAGAGTAGATGCCCTGTATAAAGCATGTGTATCAACGGATGTATATGTATAATCCAGTGTCGAAACTTGCTGTGTTGATACGTACAGAGTATACATACCATATAAACCATATATAACCGTTGATACACAGAGTAGATGCCCTGTATAAAGCATTTGTATCAATGGATGTATATGTATAATCCAGTGTCGAAACTTGCTGTGTTGATATGTACAGAGCATACATACCATATAAACCATATATAACCGTTGATACACAGAGTAGATGCCCTGTATAAAGCATGTGTATCAACGGATGTATATGTATAATCCAGTGTCGAAACTTGCTGTGTTGATACGTACAGAGTATACGCATGTGTATCAACGGATGTATATGTATAATCCAGTGTCGAAACTTGCTGTGTTGATACGTACAGAGTATATATACCATATAAACCATATATAACCGTTGATACACAGAGCAGATGCCCTGTATAAAGCATGTGTATCAACGGATGTATATGTATAATCCAGTGTCGAAACTTGCTGTGTTGATACGTACAGAGTATACATACCATATAAACCATATATAACCGTTGATACACAGAGCAGATGCCCTGTATAAAGCATGTGTATCAACGGATGTATATGTATAATCCAGTGTCGAAATTTTCCGTGTTGATACGTACAGAGTATATATACCATATAAACCATATATAACCGTTGATACACAGAATAGATACCCTGCATAAAGCATGTGTATCAACGGATGTATATGTATAATCCAGTGTCGAAACTTGCTGAGTTGATACGTACAGAGTATACATACCATATAAACCATATATAACCGTTGATACACAGAGTAGATGCCCTGTATAAAGCATGTGTATCAACGGATGTATATGTATAATCCAGTGTCGAAACTTGCTGTGTTGATACGTAAAGAGTATACATACCATATAAACCATATATAACCGTTGATACACAGAGCAGATGCCCTGTATAAAGCATGTGTATCAACGGATGTATATGTATAATCCAGTGTCGAAACTTGCTGTGTTGATACATACAGAGTATACATACCATATAAACCATATATAACCGTTGATACACAGAGTAGATGCCCTGTATAAAGCATGTGTATCAACGGATGTATATGTATAATCCAGTGTCGAAACTTGCTGTGTTGATACTTACAGAGTATACATACCATATAAACCATATATAACCGTTGATACACAGAGTAGATGCCCTGTATAAAGCATTTGTGTCAATGGATGTATATGTATAATCCAGTGTCGAAACTTGCTGTGTTGATATGTACAGAGCATACATACCATATAAACCATATATAACCGTTGATACACAGAGTAGATGCCCTGTATAAAGCATGTGTATCAACGGATGTATATGTATAATCCAGTGTCGAAACTTGCTGTGTTGATACGTACAGAGTATACGCATGTGTATCAACGGATGTATATGTATAATCCAGTGTCGAAACTTGCTGTGTTGATACGTACAGAGTATACATACCATATAAACCATATATAACCGTTGATACACAGAGCAGATGCCCTGTATAAAGCATGTGTATCAACGGATGTATATGTATAATCCAGTGTCGAAACTTGCTGTGTTGATACGTACAGAGTATACATACCATATAAACCATATATAACCGTTGATACACAGAGCAGATGCCATGTATAAAGCATGTGTATCAACGGATGTATATGTATAATCCAGTGTCGAAACTTGCTGTGTTGATACGTACAGAGTATACATACCATATAAACCATATATAACCGTTGATACACAGAGTAGATGCCCTGTATAAAGCATGTGTATCAACGGATGTATATGTATAATCCAGTGTCGAAATTTGCTGTGTTGATACGTACAGAGTATACATACCATATAAACCATATATAACCGTTGATACACAGAATAGATACCCTGCATAAAGCATGTGTATCAACGGATGTATATGTATAATCCAGTGTCGAAACTTGCTGAGTTGATACGTACAGAGTATACATACCATATAAACCATATATAACCGTTGATACACAGAGTAGATGCCCTGTATAAAGCATGTGTATCAACGGATGTATATGTATAATCCAGTGTCGAAACTTGCTGTGTTGATATGTACAGAGTATACATACCATATAAACCATATATAACCGTTGATACACAGAGCAGATGCCCTGTATAAAGCATGTGTATCAACGGATGTATATGTATAATCCAGTGTCGAAACTTGCTGTGTTGATACGTACAGAGTATACATACCATATAAACCATATATAACCGTTGATACACAGAGCAGATGCCATGTATAAAGCATGTGTATCAACGGATGTATATGTATAATCCAGTGTCGAAACTTGCTGTGTTGATACGTACAGAGTATACATACCATATAAACCATATATAACCGTTGATACACAGAGTAGATGCCCTGTATAAAGCATGTGTATCAACGGATGTATATGTGACATGATCTGCGAAAAGGGACCTTAGTGCAGGGTACACTACGATCCCTTTTTCCAGTACATGTCACATATGTATAATCCAGTGTCGAAATTTGCTGTGTTGATACGTACAGAGTATACATACCATATAAACCATATATAACCGTTGATACACAGAGCAGATGCCCTGTATAAAGCATGTGTATCAACGGATGTATATGTATAATCCAGTGTCGAAACTTGCTGTGTTGATATGTACAGAGTATACATACCATATAAACCATATATAACCGTTGATACACAGAGCAGATGCCCTGTATAAAGCATGTGTATCAACGGATGTATATGTATAATCCAGTGTCGAAACTTGCTGTGTTGATACATACAGAGTATACATACCATATGAACCATATATAACCGTTGATACACAGAGTAGATGCCCTGTATAAAGCATGTGTATCAACGGATGTATATGTATAATCCAGTGTTGAAACTTGCTGTGTTGATACGTACAGAGTATACATACCATATAAACCATATATAACCGTTGATACACAGAGTAGATGCCCTGTATAAAGCATGTGTATCAACGGATGTATATGTATAATCCAGTGTCGAAACTTGCTGTCTTGATACGTACAAAGTATACATACCATATAAACCATATATAACCGTTGATACACAGAGTAGATGCCCTGTATAAAGCATTTGTATCAATGGATGTATATGTATAATCCAGTGTCGAAACTTGCTGTGTTGATATGTACAGAGCATACATACCATATAAACCATATATAACCGTTGATACACAGAGTAGATGCCCTGTATAAAGCATGTGTATCAACGGATGTATATGTATAATCCAGTGTCGAAACTTGCTGTGTTGATACGTACAGAGTATACGCATGAGTATCAACGGATGTATATGTATAATCCAGTGTCGAAACTTGCTGTGTTGATACGTACAGAGTATACATACCATATAAACCATATATAACCGTTGATACACAGAGCAGATGCCCTGTATAAAGCATGTGTATCAACGGATGTATATGTATAATCCAGTGTCGAAACTTGCTGTGTTGATACGTACAGAGTATACATACCATATAAACCATATATAACCGTTGATACACAGAGTAGATGCCCTGTATAAAGCATGTGTAATGGATGTATATGTATAATCCAGTGTCGAAACTTGCTGTGTTGATACGTACAGAGTATACATACCATATAAACCATATATAACCGTTGATACACAGAGTAGATGCCCTGTATAAAGCATTTGTATCAATGGATGTATATGTATAATCCAGTGTCGAAACTTGCTGTGTTGATATGTACAGAGCATACATACCATATAAACCATATATAACCGTTGATACACAGAGTAGATGCCCTGTATAAAGCATGTGTATCAACGGATGTATATGTATAATCCAGTGTCGAAACTTGCTGTGTTGATACGTACAGAGTATACGCATGTGTATCAACGGATGTATATGTATAATCCAGTGTCGAAACTTGCTGTGTTGATACGTACAGAGTATACATACCATATAAACCATATATAACCGTTGATACACAGAGCAGATGCCCTGTATAAAGCATGTGTATCAACGGATGTATATGTATAATCCAGTGTCGAAACTTGCTGTGTTGATACGTACAGAGTATACATACCATATAAACCATATATAACCGTTGATACACAGAGCAGATGCCATTTATAAAGCATGTGTATCAACGGATGTATATGTATAATCCAGTGTCGAAACTTGCTGTGTTGATACGTACAGAGTATACATACCATATAAACCATATATAACCGTTGATACACAGAGTAGATGCCCTGTATAAAGCATGTGTATCAACGGATGTATATGTATAATCCAGTGTCGAAACTTGCTGTCTTGATACGTACAGAGTATACATACCATATAAACCATATATAACCGTTGATACACAGAGTAGATGCCCTGTATAAAGCATTTGTATCAATGGATGTATATGTATAATCCAGTGTCGAAACTTGCTGTGTTGATATGTACAGAGCATACATACCATATAAACCATATATAACCGTTGATACACAGAGTAGATGCCCTGTATAAAGCATGTGTATCAACGGATGTATATGTATAATCCAGTGTCGAAACTTGCTGTGTTGATACGTACAGAGTATACGCATGTGTATCAACGGATGTATATGTATAATCCAGTGTCGAAACTTGCTGTGTTGATACGTACAGAGTATACATACCATATAAACCATATATAACCGTTGATACACAGAGCAGATGCCCTGTATAAAGCATGTGTATCAACGGATGTATATGTATAATCCAGTGTCGAAACTTGCTGTGTTGATACGTACAGAGTATACATACCATATAAACCATATATAACCGTTGATACACAGAGTAGATGCCCTGTATAAAGCATGTGTATCAACGGATGTATATGTATAATCCAGTGTCGAAACTTGCTGTGTTGATACGTACAGAGTATACATACCATATAAACCATATATAACCGTTGATACACAGAGTAGATGCCCTGTATAAAGCATTTGTATCAATGGATGTATATGTATAATCCAGTGTCGAAACTTGCTGTGTTGATATGTACAGAGCATACATACCATATAAACCATATATAACCGTTGATACACAGAGTAGATGCCCTGTATAAAGCATGTTTATCAACGGATGTATATGTATAATCCAGTGTCGAAACTTGCTGTGTTGATACGTACAGAGTATACGCATGTGTATCAACGGATGTATATGTATAATCCAGTGTCGAAACTTGCTGTGTTGATACGTACAGAGTATACATACCATATAAACCATATATAACCGTTGATACACAGAGCAGATGCCCTGTATAAAGCATGTGTATCAACGGATGTATATGTATAATCCAGTGTCGAAACTTGCTGTGTTGATACGTACAGAGTATACATACCATATAAACCATATATAACCGTTGATACACAGAGCAGATGCCATTTATAAAGCATGTGTATCAACGGATGTATATGTATAATCCAGTGTCGAAACTTGCTGTGTTGATACGTACAGAGTATACATACCATATAAACCATATATAACCGTTGATACACAGAGCAGATGCCCTGTATAAAGCATGTGTATCAACGGATGTATATGTATAATCCAGTGTCGAAATTTTCTGTGTTTATATGTACAGAGTATACATACCATATAAACCATGTATAACCGTTGATACACAGAATAGATACCCTGCATAAAGCATGTGTATCAACGGATGTATATGTATAATCCAGTGTCGAAACTTGCTGTGTTGATACGTACAGAGTATACATACCATATAAACCATATATAACCGTTGATACACAGAGTAGATGCCCTGTATAAAGCATGTGTATCAACGGATGTATATGTATAATCCAGTGTCGAAACTTGCTGTGTTGATACGTAAAGAGTATACATACCATATAAACCATATATAACCGTTGATACACAGAGCAGATGCCCTGTATAAAGCATGTGTATCAACGGATGTATATGTATAATCCAGTGTCGAAACTTGCTGAGTTGATACGTACAGAGTATACATACCATATAAACCATATATAACCGTTGATACACAGAGTAGATGCCCTGTATAAAGCATGTGTATCAACGGATGTATATGTATAATCCAGTGTCGAAACTTGCTGAGTTGATATGTACAGAGTGTACATACCATATAAACCATATATAACCGTTGATACACAGAGCAGATGCCCTGTATAAAGCATGTGTATCAACGGATGTATATGTATAATCCAGTGTCGAAACTTGCTGTGTTGATACATACAGAGTATACATACCATATAAACCATATATAACCGTTGATACACAGAGTAGATGCCCTGTATAAAGCATGTGTATCAACGGATGTATATGTATAATCCAGTGTCGAAAATTGCTGTGTTGATACGTACAGATTATACATACCATATAAACCATATATAACCGTTGATACACAGAGTAGATGCCCTGTATAAAGCATGCGTATCAACGGATGTATATGTATAATCCAGTGTCGAAACTTGCTGTGTTGATATGTACAGAGTATACATACCATAAAAACCATATATAACAGTTGATACACAGAGTAGATGCCCTGTATAAAGCATGTGTATCAACGGATGTATATGTATAATCCAGTGTCGAAACTTGCTGTGTTGATATGTACAGAGTATACATACCATATAAACCATATATAACCGTTGATACACAGAGCAGATGCCCTGTATAAAGCATGTGTATCAACGGATGTATATGTATAATCCAGTGTCGAAACTTGCTGTATTGATACATACAGAGTATACATACCATATAAACCATATATAACCGTTGATACACAGAGTAGATGCCCTGTATAAAGCATGTGTATCAACGGATGTATATGTATAATCCAGTGTCGAAACTTGCTGTGTTGATACGTACAGAGTATACATACCATATAAACCATATATAACCGTTGATACACAGAGTAGATGCCCTGTATAAAGCATGTGTATCAACGGATGTATATGTATAATCCAGTGTCGAAACTTGCTGTGTTGATATGTACAGAGCATACATACCATATAAACCATATATAACCGTTGATACACAGAGTAGATGCCCTGTATAAAGCATGTGTATCAACGGATGTATATGTATAATCCAGTGTCGAAACTTGCTGTGTTGATACGTACAGAGTATACGCATGTGTATCAACGGATGTATATGTATAATCCAGTGTCGAAACTTGCTGTGTTGATACGTACAGAGTATATATACCATATAAACCATATATAACCGTTGATACACAGAGCAGATGCCCTGTATAAAGCATGTGTATCAACGGATGTATATGTATAATCCAGTGTCGAAACTTGCTGTGTTGATACGTACAGAGTATACATACCATATAAACCATATATAACCGTTGATACACAGAGCAGATGCCCTGTATAAAGCATGTGTATCAACGGATGTATATGTATAATCCAGTGTCGAAATTTTCCGTGTTGATACGTACAGAGTATATATACCATATAAACCATATATAACCGTTGATACACAGAATAGATACCCTGCATAAAGCATGTGTATCAACGGATGTATATGTATAATCCAGTGTCGAAACTTGCTGAGTTGATACGTACAGAGTATACATACCATATAAACCATATATAACCGTTGATACACAGAGTAGATGCCCTGTATAAAGCATGTGTATCAACGGATGTATATGTATAATCCAGTGTCGAAACTTGCTGTGTTGATACGTAAAGAGTATACATACCATATAAACCATATATAACCGTTGATACACAGAGCAGATGCCCTGTATAAAGCATGTGTATCAACGGATGTATATGTATAATCCAGTGTCGAAACTTGCTGTGTTGATACATACAGAGTATACATACCATATAAACCATATATAACCGTTGATACACAGAGTAGATGCCCTGTATAAAGCATGTGTATCAACGGATGTATATGTATAATCCAGTGTCGAAACTTGCTGTGTTGATACTTACAGAGTATACATACCATATAAACCATATATAACCGTTGATACACAGAGTAGATGCCCTGTATAAAGCATTTGTGTCAATGGATGTATATGTATAATCCAGTGTCGAAACTTGCTGTGTTGATATGTACAGAGCATACATACCATATAAACCATATATAACCGTTGATACACAGAGTAGATGCCCTGTATAAAGCATGTGTATCAACGGATGTATATGTATAATCCAGTGTCGAAACTTGCTGTGTTGATACGTACAGAGTATACGCATGTGTATCAACGGATGTATATGTATAATCCAGTGTCGAAACTTGCTGTGTTGATACGTACAGAGTATACATACCATATAAACCATATATAACCGTTGATACACAGAGCAGATGCCCTGTATAAAGCATGTGTATCAACGGATGTATATGTATAATCCAGTGTCGAAACTTGCTGTGTTGATACATACAGAGTATACATACCATATAAACCATATATAACCGTTGATACACAGAGTAGATGCCCTGTATAAAGCATGTGTATCAACGGATGTATATGTATAATCCAGTGTCGAAACTTGCTGTGTTGATACTTACAGAGTATACATACCATATAAACCATATATAACCGTTGATACACAGAGTAGATGCCCTGTATAAAGCATTTGTATCAATGGATGTATATGTATAATCCAGTGTCGAAACTTGCTGTGTTGATATGTACAGAGCATACATACCATATAAACCATATATAACCGTTGATACACAGAGTAGATGCCCTGTATAAAGCATGTGTATCAACGGATGTATATGTATAATCCAGTGTCGAAACTTGCTGTGTTGATACGTACAGAGTATACGCATGTGTATCAACGGATGTATATGTATAATCCAGTGTCGAAACTTGCTGTGTTGATACGTACAGAGTATACATACCATATAAACCATATATAACCGTTGATACACAGAGCAGATGCCCTGTATAAAGCATGTGTATCAACGGATGTATATGTATAATCCAGTGTCGAAACTTGCTGTGTTGATACGTACAGAGTATACATACCATATAAACCATATATAACCGTTGATACACAGAGCAGATGCCATGTATAAAGCATGTGTATCAACGGATGTATATGTATAATCCAGTGTCGAAACTTGCTGTGTTGATACGTACAGAGTATACATACCATATAAACCATATATAACCGTTGATACACAGAGTAGATGCCCTGTATAAAGCATGTGTATCAACGGATGTATATGTATAATCCAGTGTCGAAATTTGCTGTGTTGATACGTACAGAGTATACATACCATATAAACCATATATAACTGTTGATACACAGAATAGATACCCTGCATAAAGCATGTGTATCAACGGATGTATATGTATAATCCAGTGTCGAAACTTGCTGAGTTGATACGTACAGAGTATACATACCATATAAACCATATATAACCGTTGATACACAGAGTAGATGCCGTGTATAAAGCATGTGTATCAACGGATGTATATGTATAATCCAGTGTCGAAACTTGCTGTGTTGATATGTACAGAGTATACATACCATATAAACCATATATAACGTTGATACACAGAGCAGATGCCCTGTATAAAGCATGTGTATCAACGGATGTATATGTATAATCCAGTGTCGAAACTTGCTGTGTTGATACGTACAGAGTATACATACCATATAAACCATATATAACCGTTGATACACAGAGCAGATGCCATGTATAAAGCATGTGTATCAACGGATGTATATGTATAATCCAGTGTCGAAACTTGCTGTGTTGATACGTACAGAGTATACATACCATATAAACCATATATAACCGTTGATACACAGAGTAGATGCCCTGTATAAAGCATGTGTATCAACGGATGTATATGTATAATCCAGTGTCGAAATTTGCTGTGTTGATACGTACAGAGTATACATACCATATAAACCATATATAACCGTTGATACACAGAATAGATACCCTGCATAAAGCATGTGTATCAACGGATGTATATGTATAATCCAGTGTCGAAACTTGCTGAGTTGATACGTACAGAGTATACATACCATATAAACCATATATAACCGTTGATACACAGAGTAGATGCCCTGTATAAAGCATGTGTATCAACGGATGTATATGTATAATCCAGTGTCGAAACTTGCTGTGTTGATATGTACAGAGTATACATACCATATAAACCATATATAACCGTTGATACACAGAGCAGATGCCCTGTATAAAGCATGTGTATCAACGGATGTATATGTATAATCCAGTGTCGAAACTTGCTGTGTTGATACATACAGAGTATACATACCATATAAACCATATATAACCGTTGATACACAGAGTAGATGCCCTGTATAAAGCATGCGTATCAACGGATGTATATGTATAATCCAGTGTCGAAACTTGCTGTGTTGATACATACAGAGTATACATACCATATAAACCATATATAACTGTTGATACACAGAGTAGATGCCCTGTATAAAGCATGTGTATCAACGGATGTATATGTATAATCCAGTGTCGAAACTTGCTGTGTTGATACGTACAGAGTATACATACCATATAAACCGTATATAACCGTTGATACACAGAGTAGATGCCCTGTATAAAGCATGTGTATCAACGGATGTATATGTATAATCCAGTGTCGAAACTTGCTGTGTTGATACGTACAGAGTATACATACCATATAAACCATATATAACCGTTGATACACAGAGTAGATGCCCTGTATAAAGCATGTGTATCAATGGATGTATATGTATAATCCAGTGTCGAAACTTGCTGTGTTGATACGTACAGAGTATACATACCATATAAACCATATATAACCGTTGATACACAGAGTAGATGCCCTGTATAAAGCATTTGTATCAATGGATGTATATGTATAATCCAGTGTCGAAACTTGCTGTGTTGATATGTACAGAGCATACATACCATATAAACCATATATAACCGTTGATACACAGAGTAGATGCCCTGTATAAAGCATGTGTATCAACGGATGTATATGTATAATCCAGTGTCGAAACTTGCTGTGTTGATACGTACAGAGTATACGCATGTGTATCAACGGATGTATATGTATAATCCAGTGTCGAAACTTGCTGTGTTGATACGTACAGAGTATACATACCATATAAACCATATATAACTGTTGATACACAGAGCAGATGCCCTGTATAAAGCATGTGTATCAACGGATGTATATGTATAATCCAGTGTCGAAACTTGCTGTGTTGATACGTACAGAGTATACATACCATATAAACCATATATAACCGTTGATACACAGAGCAGATGCCATGTATAAAGCATGTGTATCAACGGATGTATATGTATAATGCAGTGTCGAAACTTGCTGTGTTGATACGTACAGAGTATACATACCATATAAACCATATATAACCATTGATACACAGAGCAGATGCCCTGTATAAAGCATGTGTATCAACGGATGTATATGTATAATCCAGTGTCGAAATTTGCTGTGTTGATACGTACAGAGTATACATACCATATAAACCATATATAACCGTTGATACACAGAATAGATACCCTGCATAAAGCATGTGTATCAACGGATGTATATGTATAATCCAGTGTCGAAACTTGCTGAGTTGATACGTACAGAGTATACATACCATATAAACCATATATAACCGTTGATACACAGAGTAGATGCCCTGTATAAAGCATGTGTATCAACGGATGTATATGTATAATCCAGTGTCGAAACTTGCTGTGTTGATACGTACAGAGTATACATACCATATAAACCATATATAACCGTTGATACACAGAGCAGATGCCCTGTATAAAGCATGTGTATCAACGGATGCATATGTATAATCCAGTGTCGAAACTTGCTGTGTTGATACATACAGAGTATACATACCATATAAACCATATATAACCGTTGATACACAGAGTAGATGCCCTGTATAAAGCATGTGTATCAACGGATGTATATGTATAATCCAGTGTCGAAACTTGCTGTGTTGATACGTACAGAGTATACATACCATATAAACCATATATAACTGTTGATACACAGAGTAGATGCCCTGTATAAAGCATGCGTATCAACGGATGTATATGTATAATCCAGTGTCGAATCTTGCTGTGTTGATACATACAGAGTATACATACCATATAAACCATATATAACCGTTGATACACAGAATAGATACCCTGTATAAAGCATGTGTATCAACGGATGTATAGGGTAGATTCACCACTTTCGGACGTTCGTTTCCAGTAAGAATGTGGCCCTTTTTCTTTTTGACATAAATACATTTCTAGAACAACCTATGCTTATATAATGGTACCCATGGAAAGGGAAGACTGCCCTTTTCATGAATTGCCGATATTTATCATTGATATTAAAAGATATTCATAGGAAATATGTCATTGAATATTGGAATCTCAAAAGGATGAATATCACCTGAAGTCGGACACATGATTAAGATATTCACCTGAAGTCGGACACTCTACATTTTAGCTGTTTTAAAGAAGAAATATGGAGGAAATGATTTTTTTCAAATGGTAGGAATGTTGATGATGATGTGGGAATAGGGTTTATTATATAATATTCCGAGTTGTATATGTATAATACCTTTACATGGGTGTTCGGATTTGCCCATGGTGGATAGCAATATATAGGTTCTAGATGAGCATTTTTTTAAAGTGATAAGTACAATAATTCTGTGGCTGGAGGTACAAAAAAGAATATGGTGAATAACAGTAACATTATTAAGTCCCTATTACATCAGAGTTATTATCATTGTGTCTGTAATAATAGATGTAGGCATTGTTTAATACAGTGTTTAATACAGTTCACTGCGGATGTCTATGCTGAACTCATCATGCAAGTAAATGCAACATATTTACCTTCTCCTGCATGATAGGATGCTCCTCTGCATTCTATATCATTTATTTTCTTTATTTCATAATAGGATGCCCATTGGAATTTATTAATACATAGGGAAACACTTGGAAATTAGTGTCCGACCTAAGGTAAAATTAGTGTCCGACTTTAGGTGAAATTGCAAGGTCAATTTAAATTGGCTATAAATAAAAATCAGCTAACATATAGGAATACTTGGCCAGACCATTCGCTTCAGAAAATGTAGGGCTTTCATCCAATATCTCCATATATAATTTATCTGTAATCATATGCTCGCAATAAGGAAAAAAGTAAAACTATTTTCACATTAGGTTTGTAAATTTTAGCATGAAAATTACAAAAAATATTCCAACTTCATGACATTGGCAAACCTCTGTAAAATTATCTTAAATATGTATTTCCTTCATAATCACCAAGAAAAACATATATAGTTTCATTTTAAGTTGAGTTTTCTGCCTGATTCCACACGTTTCTATATGAATTATGTGGTCAAAAGTGTCCGACTCAAGGTGTGTGTCCGTCTTTGGGTGAATCTACCCTATGTATAATCCAGTGTCGAAACTTGCTGTGTTGATACGTACAGAGTATACATACCATATAAACCATATATAACCGTTGATACACAGAGTAGATGCCCTGTATAAAGCATTTGTATCAATGGATGTATATGTATAATCCAGCATCGAAACTTGCTGTGTTGATATGTACAGAGCATACATACCATATAAACCATATATAACCGTTGATACACAGAGTAGATGCCCTGTATAAAGCATGTGTATCAACGGATGTATATGTATAATCCAGTGTCGAAACTTGCTGTGTTGATACATACAGAGTATACATACCATATAAACCATATATTACCGTTGATACACAGAGTAGATGCCCTGTTTAAAGCATGTGTATCAACGGATGTATATGTATAATCCAGTGTCGAAACTTGCTGTGTTGATACGTACAGAGTATACATACCATATAAACCATATATAACCGTTGATACACAGAGTAGATGCCCTGTATAAAGCATGTGTATCAACGGATGTATATGTATAATCCAGTGTCTAAACTTGCTGTGTTGATACGTACAGAGTATACATACCATATAAACCATATATAACCGTTGATTCACAGAGTAGATGCCCTGTATAAAGCATGTGTATCAACGGATGTATATGTATAATCCAGTGTCAAACTTGCTGTGTTGATACGTACAGAGTATACATACCATATAAACCATATATAACCGTTGATACACAGAGTAGATGCCCTGTATAAAGCATTTGTATCAATGGATGTATATGTATAATGCAGTGTCGAAACTTGCTGTGTTGATATGTACAGAGCATACATACCATATAAACCATATATAACCGTTGATACACAGAGTAGATGCCCTGTATAAAGCATGTGTATCAACGGATGTATATGTATAATCCAGTGTCGAAACTTGCTGTGTTGATACATACAGAGTATACATACCATATAAACCATATATAACCGTTGATACACAGAGCAGATGCCCTGTATAAAGCATGTGTATCAACGGATGTATATGTATAATCCAGTGTCGAAACTTGCTGTGTTGATACGTACAGAGTATACATACCATATAAACCATATATAACCGTTGATACACAGAGTAGATGCCCTGTATAAAGCATGTGTATCAATGGATGTATATGTATAATCCAGTGTCGAAACTTGCTGTGTTGATACATACAGAGTATACATACCATATAAACCATATATAACCGTTGATACACAGAGCAGATGCCCTGTATAAAGCATGTGTATCAACGGATGTATATGTATAATCCAGTGTCGAAACTTGCTGTGTTGCTACATTCAGAGTATACATACCATATAAACCATATATAACCGTTGATACACAGAGCAGATGCCCTGTATAAAGCATGTGTATCAACGGATGTATATATGTATAATCCAGTGTCGAAACTTGCTGTGTTGATACATACAGAGTATACATACCATATAAACCATATATAACCGTTGATACACAGAGTAGATGCCCTGTATGAAGCATGTGTATCAACGGATGTATATGTATAATCCAGTGTCGAAACTTGCTGTGTTGATACGTACAGAGTATACATACCATATAAACCATATATAACCGTTGATACACAGAGTAGATGCCCTGTATAAAGCATGTGTGGTGTAACGGGAACGGGCCTGGGGCAAGGCGGGAAAACCGCCAGTCTCGCGAGCAAGCGAGATCCCGCGAGGCAGCGTCCTAAAGGAGGAGACAAACTGAACTAAAATACCTTGAAGATGGACCCCAATTGTGGCACCTTCTTTTAGGCTGTGTTCTACTCCCCGATCTCTCTACATCAACATATTTATAGCAAGGAATATCAGGTAGGGTGTGCTGGTCATTGTGGTATAATATTTGTGTACCGTCTTTGGAAAGAATACAGTATTTTCATCTGGAAGTCAGTCAGTTGTGAGTTGTCATTTCCTACCAGTGACGTCGCCATTGGGCGAGGTCCACCCATATTTCTAGAGCTCTAAACCCTCTCATTCCCTCCCTCTGGCCTCCTATCACAAATGGTGACAGCGGTGGGATGGATCTACTCCTTTAGGTCCATCTTACCCGCGAAAGTGAGAGGATTTTGAGCTGTTTTCATGAATATTTGTTGGGAGGATTCGACGACGTTCGCCGAATTCAAGATGGCGGCGTCGTTGTCGTCGGCAGCGTCTGGCAAAGTATTGAGGACTTTAAACCCTTCCTGTACCTTAAATCTCACTTTAAACCCAAGGCAAATAGTTATGTAAGCACTAGTCAAAGTTTGGGAGCATAGAGAAAAGTTTTAGTGGGAAATTCCAAATATCTTGTCGGGTCGCGCACTTCGCCAACTTTTCAAGTTTCGAGGTGCGGGCTTTAAATTTCATGGCGTCGGGACTCGGATGTTGTTTGGTAAAGAGAAACGCTGAACTTCATTGTCGATTAAAGTTAGTTTCCCTCCATCAAAACTGCTTCTAAACTCTTGGAGGGAAGCAAGAATGTCCTCTACAATAATCGCCTGTAGAAATTCCAGAAGATTTCCCGTTTAAGGACAGATTCGGTAGATTCGGACTTTGACAGTTAGTCACCAAGACGAATTATTATAGATTTGGCGGACCACCAAGTCGGCCCCGCCCCAAATTCAATCGATCATAAAAGTAAATATGCCCATCCAAATTCACTGTGAACCAGTTGAGAGTCTCAAATATACATGCTAGAACACTCGCTCATCACAAATCCAGAAGAAATTCCGTTAATTTAGCTGTTTTCGGCAAATCTCTACTTGGGCGTCTCGACAAAAAGTAAAACTTCGGTGCGCGTTGGCAGGCTGCCAATTTGCCCCGACCAAGTCCCATCACAACAACTTTTTGGCTTCACCTTTTGGCGTGTTCCACCCCTCGGAATCACCCAGACTCCCCTGAAGAGGTCGGATATTTATTGGATATAAGATTCATCGAGTTCTAGGGCTAAACCTCTTGATTCTCAGGTGTGTATTGGGCCGAGTTCAGACCCGAAACTTTTCGGAAATTTCCGGAAATTTCCGTCGGACTTTCGGCGCTGGTTTTGCCTGTGTTCGCCTCATCAAAACAACCTCAAGCTCCCCAATATGTCGACCACTTGTTAGTTGAGAGGTTTATGTAAGGTTACAGGTCGATGACATCGATTCTGGGTGTGTTTATTGCCGTTCTATACTATAGACCGGTAACTTTTCAAAGTGGAAGCGGAAATGATCAAAACATAGTCGGAATTCGGCAGCTGAATATTTCTGTCGTTGGCTCTTGTTTGCCGTGTGTACACCTAGATATCAGCCCCAAGCTACTCTAAAATGTCGTCTAGTTACTGGTGGTGAAGTTTACATAGAGATCTGATCGGGAATACTTGTCCTAGAGGTGTGCATTGCCGTTTCTACAAACCGGGAACTTGTGAAAGTGAAAGCGAAAATAATCAAAACAATGTCAGAATTCGTCCGCTAAATAATTCTATATTCCGGCGATTATTTTGTCATGTTTACACCCAGATATCAACCACAAATTGCTCAAATATGTCGTTTTATTGTTGGTGGTGAAGTTCACATGCTTTGGACTGAAAATATCGACTGGTGGGGACATTTGTTGTTGTTTGCCAGAGTCACAGACCAAAACTCAAAGTGTTTGATGGAATTTCCGTCAGAGTTTCGGCTATTGTTTTGCCGAGTTCTTCTCATCTAAACAGCCTCAAACTGCCTAATATGTTGACCATTTAGTGGTTGAAAGGTTTATAAAAGGTTACAGGTTGGTGACATCGATTCGAGGGGTGTGTATTGCCGGTCTACAGACCGGGAACTTGTGCAAGTAAAATCGGAAATAATCAAAATAGACTCGGAAATCAGACAAGCAGGGCCCTTTTTGCAAACATGTTTTCCTTTAATCCTTCTTATAATAATCACTCCCAAATTGCTCCTATATGTTGGGTAGTGATTGATAATGAGGGGCTGAACGTTTGATTGCAAGATATTGGCCCTGTGGTGGTGGATTTGGATGGTTTTGGAAACCGAAAGTGAAACTTTTTGTGTTGGTTCCCCCAGACTGGGGAAGTGAAACTGGGTCACATCTAGACTAGACCTACATCAGCTGATCACCCAACCCTTCTATCCTAGGTAGCCTTGTTGTGTATTGACTCTTTGTGATCACAGTTCTGTGTTAATGGAATAAGCTCTGCCAGATGAAACCGAGGTTCCCTGGTAGAGCTTGATCAGCCATATTGATTGCAAATATTAACTTTGGGAGTAGGCCTACCTGATGTAACTGACTCACTCACTGGCTTCCAGATTGAATAGATATTGTATTCCACTATTGTCATTGCCTGTGTACCACCTGTCCTCCTTCTAAAGGTCACTCTCCACATCAGTGGCCCGCGAGGGCGACATCCCAAGGACCGCTGGTGGTGATATAGGTACAGGTAGTGGCAATTTCAGGTACACAAAATTTATGATCAGTACCCCTACCTGGTAAATAGCAAGGGTGACAAAAATAGCCTGGTCTTATAACATCTACCCCTGAGATTTTTTTTTTTATCAGGGGGAGAGATATGAGATATTGCTGCAGGCTTCCCATGGTCACCCTTGAATCGATGCAACTGAAATAAAGAGTCTTCATTATTCTTCATCTACCTACTGTGTCTAGATAGGCCCGCCAGATGCAAAAGAGGTTCCCTGGTGGGGTTGTCTAGTCAATTGACCTGTTGGGGGAGGTGGCTCGATCTTTGTTGCCTCCTTCAGAGCTGTTTGATATAATGTACAACAGGCAATAAGCGGAGGTTCCAGAAAAGAAGAAAATTCTACACTGCAGCCCAGGCTTGAACCTATCTAGGCCTACCGTTCAGGCTTGGATGGGCTATATAAAATAACAAGTATTAATTGTTTCAGCACTGTACTGATTGTGTGGTTGTGTAGCAAAAGTGGTGGATGCCAGCAGCATCTACCCGCCTGACCAACTAAAACAAATGACTCTCCCCTCCTACCACCTGAATGAGGCGGGTGGGTACAGAGTCACAGATGACCGTCATTTACATGGGGCAGCACCTCTGACGATCATCGAGAGGAGCGAGAAGAGGGATCACCAGAGCCGGTCCTCATGGGCCAAGTCGTCCCTTGAGGCCGACCATCAACCACAATTTGTTTCTGTTTCTAGGCAATCATCTGTGGACCAAGGCAGGCTGCCCTTTTCATTCTATTCCAGGCAGTTGTCCCCTGAGCAAGCCCACACAGTGTACCGCTCAGCCAGAGAAGCCCATGGCCATCCCTCCAAGCGGTCACGTAGTCATGGGCGCCAGTCAAGGTCGTCGCCTGACAAGCAGCGCTCCCCGGTGCGGTCCCAGTGGCCGCGTCACGAGCGCCGGTCACCATCGCCACATGTGAGGTGTGATAAACAGCGCTCCCCGGTGCGGTCCCAGTGGCCGCGTCACGAGCGCCGGTCACCGTCGCCACACGGGAGGCGCGACAAACAGCGCTCCCCGTTGCGGTCCCAGGGGCTGCGTCACAAGCACCGGTCACCGTCGCCACACGGGAGGCGCGACAAACAGCGCTCCCCGGTGCGGTCCCAGCGGCCGCGTCATGAGCGCCGGTCACCATCGCCGCATGAGAGGCGCGACAAACAGCGCTCCATGGTGCGGTCCCAACGGCCGCGTCATGAGCGCCGGTCACCGTTGCCGCATGAGAGGAGCGACAAACAGCGCTCCCCTGGGCGGTCCCAGCGGCTGCGTCATGAGCGCCGGTCACCGTCGCCGCATGAGAGGCGCGACAAACAGCGCTCTCGGATGCGTTCCCAGTGGCCGTGTCATGAGCCCAGGTCACCGTCACCATATGAGACGCGCGATAGACAGCCGTCCCAGCGGCTGTGTCATGAGCGCCGGTCTCCGTTGCCACCGGAGAGGCGTGATAACCAGTGCTCACCAGTGCGGACCGAGCAGCCGCGTCATGTGCGCCGGTCACTGTCACCACATGAGAGGCAAGGCAAACAACGCTCCCCAGTGCTGTCCCAGTGGCCGCGTCATGAGCCTTGGTCACCGTCGCCACCTGGGAGGTGCGACACTCGGGAGTTGCCTCATATGCGCTGGTCTCCGTCGCAACCTGAGAGGCGTGACATCCAGCTGTCTCCACGATCGCATCATGAGCGGCGGTCACAGTCGCCACTTGAGAGACGCGACACTCAGCTTGATGACAAGACACAGTCCCCGCGACATTCCCCGTACCAGTCACTGTCTTCAGTGGGGGGAGATCAAAACCCATGCTCCCCACCATCTATTCATCAGTCCCCATCCCCAACTGAGCACAGGTCGCCACTGACTACCCATATTGGCCGAGATAGGCCCAATTCTCATAGTAGGCTGACCAATGTTTGGGAACCATTTAAAGGGGACTGGGGGTCTCTGATTATCTTGGGACAAGAATACCACCTGTCCCATCAACCCTCATGTAGGGGTAAGGCACCATGGAAGTCATCCCAGTCTTCATCCCATAGTGGGCCCCATAGAAATACTGATCTCTCCCAGGCGGCTAATCCACCTGGTATCCTGAATCAGCCCGTCCCCTCTCTGGTGGCTGCTCCACCTGACGTCACTGATCGGCCTGTCCACTCTCTGGCGGCTGGTCCATCAGATGTCACTGATTGGCTTGCCACCTCCCTGGCGGCTGCTGATCCAGACGTCCCTGATCGGCCCACCCACCCCCCGGCGGCTGTTCCCCCTGGAGTCACTTATCGGCCCGCCCACTCCCTGGTGACTGGTTCATCAGACGTCATAGGTCAGCCTGCCCATTCCCTGGCAGCTGGTCCATCTGACTTCACTGATCAGGCAGCCCACGCTCGAGCAGCTGGCCCACCAGACGTTACCAATCAGCCTGCCCTCTCGTTTGTGGCTGGCCCACCCTGCGTCATCAATCAGTTTGCCCACTCCCCGGCGGCTGGTCCATCAGACGTCGCCGATCAGCCGGATCAGCCTGATCAGACTGGTCCGCTTGACATCACTGGTCATGTGACTGTCTCAGTGGCGAAGATCGGTCATCTTGACTGTAGCCAGTCTTCCCGTTCCCTATTGATAGGTCTGCCGGACATTACTGACCATGAGGACGCAGGCCAGGCTGAGAAGGCTGATGAGCTGAGAGAAACTCACCCGCACCTGGAGGCTGGTACCACCAAGGTGGCACCCATGGATGCGGGCAAACCTGATGACCCCGGCCGGCCTGTGGAGGCTGGTACCTTAGACAACCATGGCCAGCTCATGGAGCCTGGTAACCTTTGCGACCATGACCTGCCTGTGAGTGCTGGTACAACTGCTGACTATGGCCAGCGATGTTTCTCCAGTATAGTAGTTGGTCCACTGGGTAGGGCCGGCTGGTGCAAATTCTCGCCGGTGGCTACTGGTGCACTTCGTGGTGCTGGCTGGCTTAACCTCGCACTGGTGGCCCCAGGTCAGCCTGTAGAGGTTGGTAATCCGGACGACACTGGCCAGCCTGTGGAGGCTGGTAACCCGGACGACACAGGCCAGCCTGTAGGGGCTGGTAACCCGGACGACACCAGCCAGCCTGTAGAGGTTGGTAACCCGAAGGGCAACGGCCAGCCTGTGGGGGCTGGTAACCCGGACGACACCGGCCAGCCTGTAGAGGCTGGTAGCCCGGACGACACCGGCCAGCCCGCGGAGGTTGGTAACCCAGACGGCACTGGCCAGCCAGTGGAAGCTGGTACCTTGGACAATATTGACCAACCCGCGAAGGCTGCTGCTCTGGACAACACTAGCCAGCCCGCGAAGGCTGGTACCTCGAACAACACCAGCCAGCCCGCGAAGGCTGGTACCTCGGACGACGCCCGCCAGCCCCCAAAGGCTGGTACCTCGGACGACGCCCGCCAGCCCACAAAGGCTGGTACCTCGGCCGACGCCCACAAGCCTGTGGAGGAGGGTACCTTGGACAGCATCCCCCAGCCTGCGGAGGCGGCTACCCCTGGACAACGCCCACCAGCCTGTGGAGGCGGGCACCCTGGACGACGCCCGCCAGCCTGCGGAGGCGAGTACCTCGGACAACACTGGGGAAGCTTTCAGACGATGTCCTGCGATGGACCAAAAGAGACTGCCATGCATAGCCAATCAATAAGCACAGAGTAGGTCGGGTGGCATTAAACCCCGACAGTACCGGTATAAGTGTTTTCTTCTGGCCTTTAATTATAATAAAAGGCCAGTTGTCGTTGCCACTATAAGTATTACATTAACTTCGAGGTCACGACCTAGCTTAATGTCTTCTCTTTAAAAATTGTATAAAGCAGGAAATGAGAAGGACGTCACGTATGTACCCAATAATAAGATTGATGTTTTGTTATGATCAGCAATCCTTACCACTTATTGTATAATGTCATCATAATCTAATCATATGTAGTATACAAACTACTTTAATTTCTGGGTTGCTCGAGGACGAGCAAGGTTTAAGGAGAGGAGGGTGTAACGGGAACGGGCCTGGGGCAAGGCGGGAAAACCGCCAGTCTCGCGAGCAAGCGAGATCCCGCGAGGCAGCGTCCTAAAGGAGGAGACAAACTGAACTAAAATACCTTGAAGATGGACCCCAATTGTGGCACCTTCTTTTAGGCTGTGTTCTACTCCCCGATCTCTCTACATCAACATATTTATAGCAAGGAATATCAGGTAGGGTGTGCTGGTCATTGTGGTATAATATTTGTGTACCGTCTTTGGAAAGAATACAGTATTTTCATCTGGAAGTCAGTCAGTTGTGAGTTGTCATTTCCTACCAGTGACGTCGCCATTGGGCGAGGTCCACCCATATTTCTAGAGCTCTAAACCCTCTCATTCCCTCCCTCTGGCCTCCTATCACAGTATCAACGGATGTATATGTATAATCCAGTGTCGAAACTTGCTGTGTTGATACGTACAGACTATACATACCATATAAACCATATATAACCGTTGATACACAGAGCAGATGCCATGTATAAAGCATGTGTATCAACGGATGTATATGTATAATCCAGTGTCGAAACTTGCTGTGTTGATACGTACAGAGTATACATACCATATAAACCATATATAACCGTTGATACACAGAGTAGATGCCCTGTATAAAGCATGTGTATCAACAGATGTATATGTATAATCCAGTGTCGAAACTTGCTGTGTTGATACGTACAGAGTATACATACCATATAAACCATATATAATCGTTGATACACAGAGTAGATACCCTGCATAAAGCATGTGTATCAACGGATGTATATGTATAATCCAGTGTCGAAACTTGCTGAGTTGATACGTACAGAGTATACATACCATATAAACCATATATAACCGTTGATGCACAGAGTAGATGCCCTGTATAAAGCATGTGTATCAACGGATGTATATGTATAATCCAGTGTCGAAACTTGCTGTGTTGATACGTACAGAGTATACATACCATATAAACCATATATAACCGTTGATACACAGAGTAGATGCCCTGTATGAAGCATGTGTATCAACGGATGTATATGTATAATCCAGTGTCGAAACTTGCTGTGTTGATACGTACAGAGTATACATACCATATAAACCATATATAACCGTTGATACACAGAGTAGATGCCCTGTATAAAGCATGTGTATCAACAGATGTATATGTATAATCCAGTGTCGAAACTTGCTGTGTTGATACGTACAAAGTATACATACCATATAAACCATATATAACCATTGATACACAGAGTAGATGACCTGTATAAAGCATGTATATACATCATATATATACAGGGCATATATTTTGTGTATCAACATGTTTATAAAGGTCCAATATACACTTCACATGAGCATACATCCTCTGAACTCCATGAATAGCAGGTGTAAATGTTGAACCCTTTCCATACTGATAGTGCCATTTGGCACTTCCGGCATTTTACGCCCATATAGAGCTGTTGATCATAGAGTATACATTGCTGTGTATATTGGACAATATACATATGTATACTCTGTGTATCAACGGATGTATATGTATAATCCAGTGTCGAAACTTGCTGTGTTGATATGTACAGAGTATACATACCATATAAACCATATATAACTGTTGATACACAGAGTAGATGCCCTGTATAAAGCATGTGTATCAACGGATGTATATGTATAATCCAGTGTCGAAACTTGCTGTGTTGATACGTACAGAGTATACATACCATATAAACCATATATAACCGTTGATACACAGAGTAGATGCCCTGTATAAAGCATGTGTATCAACGGATGTATATGTATAATCCAGTGTCGAAACTTTCTGTGTTGATACGTACAGAGTATACATACCATATAAACCATATATAACCGTTGATACACAGAGTAGATGCCCTGTATAAAGCATGTGTATCAACGGATGTATATGTATAATCCAGTGTCGAAACTTGCTGTGTTGATACGTACAGAGTATACATACCATATAAACCATATATAACCGTTGATACACAGAGTAGATGCCCTGTATAAAGCATGTGTATCAACGGATGTATATGTATAATCCAGTGTAGAAACTTGCTGTGTTGATACGTACAGAGTATACATACCATATAAACCATATATAACCATTGATACACAGAGTAGATGCCCTGTATAAAGCATGTGTATCAACGGATGTATATGTATAATCCAGTGTCGAAACTTGCTGTGTTGATACGTACAGAGTATACATACCATATAAACCATATATAACCGTTGATACACAGAGTAGATGCCCTGTATAAAGCATGTGTATCAACGGATGTATATGTATAATCCAGTGTTGAAACTTGCTGTGTTGATACGTACAGAGTATGCATACCATATAAACCATATATAACCGTTGATACACATAGCAGATGCCCTGTATAAAGCATGTGTATCAACGGATGTATATGTATAATCCAGTGTCGAAACTTGCTGTGTTGATACGTACTGAGTATACATACCATATAAACCATATATAACCGCTGATACACAGAGTAGATGCCCTGTATAAAGCATGTGTATCAACGGATGTATATGTATAATCCAGTGTCGAAACTTGCTGTGTTGATACGTACAGAGTATACATACCATATAAACCATATATAACCGTTGATACACAGAGTAGTTGCCCTGTATAAAGCATGTGTATCAACGGATGTATATGTATAATCCAGTGTCGAAACTTGCTGTGTTGATACATACAGAGTATACATACCATATAAACCATATATAACCGTTGATACACAGAGCACATGCCCTGTATAAACCATGCGTATCAACGGATGTATATGTATAATCCAGTGTCAAAACTTGCTGTGTTGATACATACAGAGTATACATACCATATAAACCATATATAACCGTTGATACACAGAGTAGATGCCCTGTATAAAGCATGTGTATCAACGGATGTATATGTATAATCCAGTGTCGAAACTTGCTGTGTTGATACGTACAGAGTATACATACCATATAAACCATATATAACAGTTGATACACAGAGTAGATGCCCTGTATAAAGCATGTGTATCAATGGATGTATATGTATAATCCAGTGTCTAAACTTGCTGTGTTGATACATACAGAGTATACATACCATATAAACCATATATACCCGTTGATACACAGAGTAGATGCCCTGTATAAAGCATGTGTATCAACGGATGTATATGTATAATCCAGTGTCGAAACTTGCTGTGTTGATACGTACAGAGTATACATACCATATAAACCATATATAACCGTTGATACACAGAGTAGATGCCCTGTATAAAGCATGTGTATCAACGGATGTATATGTATAATCCAGTGTCGAAACTTGCTGTGTTGATACGTACAGAGTATACATACCATATAAACCATATATAACCGTTGATACACAGAGTAGATGCCCTGTATAAAGCATGTGTATCAATGGATGTATATGTATAATCCAGTGTCGAAACTTGCTGTGTTGATACGTACAGAGTATACGCATGTGTATCAACGGATGTATATGTATAATCCAGTGTCGAAACTTGCTGTGTTAATACGTACAGAGTATACATACCATATAAACCATATATAACCGTTGATACACAGAGTAGATGCCCTGTATAAAGCATGTGTATCAACGGATGTATATGTATAATCCAGTGTCGAAACTTGCTGTGTTGATACGTACAGACTATACATACCATATAAACCATATATAACCGTTGATACACAGAGCAGATGCCATGTATAAAGCATGTGTATCAACGGATGTATATGTATAATCCAGTGTCGAAACTTGCTGTGTTGATACGTACAGAGTATACATACCATATAAACCATATATAACCGTTGATACACAGAGTAGATGCCCTGTATAAAGCATGTGTATCAACAGATGTATATGTATAATCCAGTGTCGAAACTTGCTGTGTTGATACGTACAGAGTATACATACCATATAAACCATATATAATCGTTGATACACAGAGTAGATACCCTGCATAAAGCATGTGTATCAACGGATGTATATGTATAATCCAGTGTCGAAACTTGCTGAGTTGATACGTACAGAGTATACATACCATATAAACCATATATAACCGTTGATGCACAGAGTAGATGCCCTGTATAAAGCATGTGTATCAACGGATGTATATGTATAATCCAGTGTCGAAACTTGCTGTGTTGATACGTACAGAGTATACATACCATATAAACCATATATAACCGTTGATACACAGAGCAGATGCCCTGTATAAAGCATGTGTATCAATGGATGTATATGTATAATCCAGTGTCGAAACTTGCTGTGTTGATACGTACAGAGTATACGCATGTGTATCAACGGATGTATATGTATAATCCAGTGTCGAAACTTGCTGTGTTGATACGTACAGAGTATACATACCATATAAACCATATATAACCGTTGATACACAGAGTAGATGCCCTGTATAAAGCATGTGTATCAACGGATGTATATGTATAATCCAGTGTCGAAACTTGCTGTGTTGATACATACAGACTATACATACCATATAAACCATATATAACCGTTGATACACAGAGCAGATGCCATGTATAAAGCATGTGTATCAACGGATGTATATGTATAATCCAGTGTCGAAACTTGCTGTGTTGATACGTACAGAGTATACATACCATATAAAGCATATATAACCGTTGATACACAGAGTAGATGCCCTGTATAAAGCATGTGTATCAACAGATGTATATGTATAATCCAGTGTCGAAACTTGC
The DNA here is from genome assembly GCA_947462335.1 of Harmothoe impar. Taxonomy (NCBI): domain Eukaryota; kingdom Metazoa; phylum Annelida; class Polychaeta; order Phyllodocida; family Polynoidae; genus Harmothoe; species Harmothoe impar. The sequence goes on along the minus strand of CANHQG010000007.1, from coordinate 323,609 downwards.
TGTGTTGATACGTACAGAGTATACATACCATATAAACCATATATAATCGTTGATACACAGAGTAGATACCCTGCATAAAGCATGTGTATCAACGGATGTATATGTATAATCCAGTGTCGAAACTTGCTGAGTTGATACGTACAGAGTATACATACCATATAAACCATATATAACCGTTGATGCACAGAGTAGATGCCCTGTATAAAGCATGTGTATCAACGGATGTATATGTATAATCCAGTGTCGAAACTTGCTGTGTTGATACGTACAGAGTATACATACCATATAAACCATATATAACCGTTGATACACAGAGCAGATGCCCTGTATAAAGCATGTGTATCAACGGATGCATATGTATAATCCAGTGTCGAAACTTGCTGTGTTGATACATACAGAGTATACATACCATACAAACCATATATAACCGTTGATACACAGAGTAGATGCCCTGCATTAAGCATGTGTATCAACGGATGTATATGTATAATCCAGTGTCGAAACTTGCTGTGTTGATACGTACAGAGTATACATACCATATAAACCATATATAACCGTTGATACACAGAGTAGATGCCCTGTATAAAGCATGTGTATCAACGGATGTATATGTATAATCCAGTGTCGAAACTTGCTGAGTTGATACGTACAGAGTATACATACCATATAAACCATATATAACCGTTGATGCACAGAGTAGATGCCCTGTATAAAGCATGTGTATCAACGGATGTATATGTATAATCCAGTGTCGAAACTTGCTGTGTTGATACGTACAGAGTATACATACCATATAAACCATATATAACCGTTGATACACAGAGCAGATGCCCTGTATAAAGCATGTGTATCAATGGATGTATATGTATAATCCAGTGTCGAAACTTGCTGTGTTGATACGTATAGAGTATACGCATGTGTATCAACGGATGTATATGTATAATCCAGTGTCGAAACTTGCTGTGTTGATACGTACAGAGTATACATACCATATAAACCATATATGTGACCCGTTTTAACAAAATGGGTCGGAAGTCGCATATTAAAAATGTTGTGATATTGCTATCTTCGTGTACAGCTCATCAAGAGCTTTCATTTGATATGTTACATGTAGTATCTTGGCCAGTTTTGACTCTTTGGCAATATTTTTGATACATTTTTGTTGAATTGAATGGAATTTAATTAAAATGAGATAATTAACATTTAAATTAGATATAAACTATATTATACAATAGAATTATAAATCCTGTGACCATCATTTTGGGAATAATGGGAGTTGAAATCTGGTTTGTACCTTATTATTCCATAAGATAACTATTCATATGTTAGAAAAATGTCAAAAACTCATTTTTCAAAAATTTCATTTTTTCCACCCTATACTACTTAAAGAGGCTATATCTAGGCTCTTTAAAGTGCGACTTCCGACCCACTTTGTTAAAACAGGTCACATATAACCATTGATACACAGAGTAGATGCCCTGTATAAAGCATGTGTATCAACGGATGTATATGTATAATCCAGTGTCGAAACTTGCTGTGTTGATACGTACAGAGTATACATACCATATAAACCATATATAACCGTTGATGCACAGAGTAGATGCCCTGTATAAAGCATGTGTATCAACGGATGTATATGTATAATCCAGTGTCGAAACTTGCTGTGTTGATACGTACAGAGTATACATACCATATAAACCATATATAACCGTTGATACACAGAGTAGATGCCCTGTATAAAGCATGTGTATCAACGGATGTATATGTATAATCCAGTGTCGAAACTTGCTGTGTTGATACGTACAGAGTATACATACCATATAAACCATATATAATCGTTGATACACAGAGTAGATACCCTGCATAAAGCATGTGTATCAACGGATGTATATGTATAATCCAGTGTCGGTACTTGCTGAGTTGATACGTACAGAGTATACATACCATATAAACCATATATAACCGTTGATGCACAGAGTAGATGCCCTGTATAAAGCATGTGTATCAACGGATGTATATGTATAATCCAGTGTCGAAACTTGCTGTGTTGATACGTACAGAGTATACATACCATATAAACCATTTTTAACCGTTGATACACAGAGCAGATGCCCTGTATAAAGCATGTGTATCAACGGATGTATATGTATAATCCAGTGTCGAAACTTGCTGTGTTGATACATACAGAGTATTCATACCATATAAACCATATATAACCGTTGATACACAGAGTAGATGCCCTGTATAAAGCATGTGTATCAACGGATGTATATGTATAATCCAGTGTCGAAACTTGCTGTGTTGATACGTACAGAGTATACATACCATATAAACCATATATAACAGTTGATACACAGAGTAGATGCCCTGTATAAAGCATGTGTATCAACGAATGTATATGTATAATCCAGTGTCGAAACTTGCTGTGTTGATACGTACAGAGTATACATACCATATAAACCATATATAACCGTTGATACACAGAGCAGATGCCCTGTATAAAGCATGTGTATCAACTGATGTATATGTATAATCCAGTGTCGAAACTTGCTGTGTTGATACATACAGAGTATACATACCATATAAACCATAAATAACCGTTGATACACAGAGTAGATGCCCTGCATTAAGCATGTGTATCAACGGATGTATATGTATAATCCAGTGTCGAAACTTGCTGTGTTGATACGTACAGAGTATACATACCATATAAACCATATATAACCGTTGATACACAGAGTAGATGCCCTGTATAAAGCATGTGTATCAACGGATGTATATGTATAATCCAGTGTCGAAACTTGCTGTGTTGATACGTACAGAGTATACATACCATATAAACCATATATAACCGTTGATACACAGAGTAGATGCCCTGTATAAAGCATGTGTATCAACGGAAGTATATGTATAATCCAGTGTCGAAACTTGCTGTGTTGATACGTACAGAGTATACATACCATATAAACCATATATAACCGTTGATACACAGAGCAGATGCCCTGTATAAAGCATATGTATCAATGGATGTATATGTATAATCCAGTGTCGAAACTTGCTGTGTTGATACGTACAGAGTATACGCATGTGTATCAACGGATGTATATGTATAATCCAGTGTCGAAACTTGCTGTGTTGATACGTACAGAGTATACATACCATATAAACCATATATAACCGTTGATACACAGAGTAGATGCCCTGTATAAAGCATGTGTATCAACGGATGTATATGTATAATCCAGTGTCGAAACTTGCTGTGTTGATACATACAGAGTATACATACCATATAAACCATATATAACCGTTGATACACAGAGCAGATGCCCTGTATAAACCATGTGTATCAACGGATGTATATGTATAATCCAGTGTCAAAACTTGCTGTGTTGATACATACAGAGTATACATACCATATAAACCATATATAACCGTTGATACACAGAGTAGATGCCCTGTATAAAGCATGTGTATCAACGGATGTATATGTATAATCCAGTGTCGAAACTTGCTGTGTTGATACGTACAGAGTATACATACCATATAAACCATATATAACAGTTGATACACAGAGTAGATGCCCTGTATAAAGCATGTGTATCAATGGATGTATATGTATAATCCAGTGTCGAAACTTGCTGTGTTGATACATACAGAGTATACATACCTAATAAACCATATATAACCGTTGATACACAGAGTAGATGCCCTGTATAAAGCATGTGTATCAACGGATGTATATGTATAATCCAGTGTCGAAACTTGCTGTGTTGATACGTACAGAGTATACATACCATATAAACCATATATAACCGTTGATACACAGAGTAGATGCCCTGTATAAAGCATGTGTATCAACGGATGTATATGTATAATCCAGTGTCGAAACTTGCTGTGTTGATACGTACAGAGTATACATACCATATAAACCATATATAACAGTTGATACACAGAGTAGATGCCCTGTATAAAGCATGTGTATCAACGAATGTATATGTATAATCCAGTGTCGAAACTTGCTGTGTTGATACGTACAGAGTATACATACCATATAAACCATATATAACCGTTGATACACAGAGCAGATGCCCTGTATAAAGCATGTGTATCAACGGATGTATATGTATAATCCAGTGTCGAAACTTGCTGTGTTGATACGTACAGAGTATACATACCATATAAACCATATATAACAGTTGATACACAGAGTAGATGCCCTGTATAAAGCATGTGTATTAACGAATGTATATGTATAATCCAGTGTCGAAACTTGCTGTGTTGATACGTACAGAGTATACATACCATATAAACCATATATAACCGTTGATACACAGAGCAGATGCCCTGTATAAAGCATGTGTATCAACGGATGTATATGTATAATCCAGTGTCGAAACTTGCTGTGTTGATACATAAAGAGTATACATACCATATAAACCATATATAACCGTTGATACACAGAGTAGATGCCCTGCATTAAGCATGTGTATCAACGGATGTATATGTATAATCCAGTGTCGAAACTTGCTGTGTTGATACGTACAGAGTATACATACCATATAAATCATATATAACCGTTGATACACAGAGTAGATGCCCTGTATAAAGCATGTGTATCAACGGATGTATATGTATAATCCAGTGTCGAAACTTGCTGTGTTGATACGTACAGAGTATACATACCATATAAACCATATATAACCGTTGATACACAGAGTAGATGCCCTGTATAAAGCATGTGTATCAACGGATGTATATGTATAATCCAGTGTCGAAACTTGCTGTGTTGATACATACAGAGTATACATACCATATAAACCATATATAACCGTTGATACACAGAGCAGATGCCCTGTATAAACCATGTGTATCAACGGATGTATATGTATAATCCAGTGTCAAAACTTGCTGTGTTGATACATACAGAGTATACATACCATATAAACCATATATAACCGTTGATACACAGAGTAGATGCCCTGTATAAAGCATGTGTATCAACGGATGTATATGTATAATCCAGTGTCGAAACTTGCTGTGTTGATACGTACAGAGTATACATACCATATAAACCATATATAACAGTTGATACACAGAGTAGATGCCCTGTATAAAGCATGTGTATCAATGGATGTATATGTATAATCCAGTGTCGAAACTTGCTGTGTTGATACATACAGAGTATACATACCTAATAAACCATATATAACCGTTGATACACAGAGTAGATGCCCTGTATAAAGCATGTGTATCAACGGATGTATATGTATAATCCAGTGTCGAAACTTGCTGTGTTGATACGTACAGAGTATACATACCATATAAACCATATATAACCGTTGATACACAGAGTAGATGCCCTGTATAAAGCATGTGTATCAACGGATGTATATGTATAATCCAGTGTCGAAACTTGCTGTGTTGATACGTACAGAGTATACATACCATATAAACCATATATAACAGTTGATACACAGAGTAGATGCCCTGTATAAAGCATGTGTATCAACGGATGTATATGTATAATCCAGTGTCGAAACTTGCTGTGTTGATACGTACAGAGTATACATACCATATAAACCATATATAACCGTTGATACACAGAGCAGATGCCCTGTATAAAGCATGTGTATCAACGGATGTATATGTATAATCCAGTGTCGAAACTTGCTGTGTTGATACGTACAGAGTATACATACCATATAAACCATATATAACAGTTGATACACAGAGTAGATGCCCTGTATAAAGCATGTGTATTAACGAATGTATATGTATAATCCAGTGTCGAAACTTGCTGTGTTGATACGTACAGAGTATACATACCATATAAACCATATATAACCATTGATACACAGAGTAGATGCCCTGTATAAAGCATGTGTATCAACAGATGTATATGTATAATCCAGTGTCAAAACTTGCTGTGTTGATACGTACAGAGTATACATACCATATAAACCATATATAACCATTGATACACCGAGTAGATGACCTGTATAAAGCATGTATATACATCATATATATACAGGGCATATATTTTGTGTATCAACATGTTTATAAAGGTCCAATATACACTTCACATGAGCATACATCCTCTGAACTCCATGAATAGCAGGTGTAAATGTTGAACCCTTTCCATACTGATAGTGCCATTTGGCACTTCCGGCATTTTACGCCCATATATAGCTGTTGATCATAGAGTATACATTGCTGTGTACATTGGACCATATACATATGTATACTCTGTGTATCAACGGATGTATATGTATAATCCAGTGTCGAAACTTGCTGTGTTGATACGTACAGAGTATACATACCATATAAACCATATATAACCGTTGATACACAGAGTAGATGCCCTGTATAAAGCATGTGTATCAACGGATGTATATGTATAATCCAGTGTCGAAACTTGCTGTGTTGATACGTACAGAGTATACATACCATATAAACCATATATAACCGTTGATACACAGAGTAGTTGCCCTGTATAAAGCATGTGTATCAACGGATGTATATGTATAATCCAGTGTCTAAACTTGCTGTGTTGACACGTACAGAGTATACATACCATATAAACCATATATAACCGTTGATACACAGAGTAGATGCCCTGTATAAAGCATGTGTATCAACGGATGTATATGTATAATCCAGTGTCGAAACTTGCTGTGTTGATACGTACAGAGTATACATACCATATAAACCATATATAACCGTTGATACACAGAGTAGATGCCCTGTATAAAGCATTTGTATCAATGGATGTATATGTATAATCCAGTGTCGAAACTTGCTGTGTTGATATGTACAGAGCATACATACCATATAAACCATATATAACCGTTGATACACAGAGTAGATGCCCTGTATAAAGCATGTGTATCAACGGATGTATATGTATAATCCAGTGTCGAAACTTGCTGTGTTGATACATACAGAGTATACATACCATATAAACCATATATAACCGTTGATACACAGAGCAGATGCCCTGTATAAAGCATGTGTATCAACGGATGTATATGTATAATCCAGTGTCGAAACTTGCTGTGTTGATACGTACAGAGTATACATACCATATAAACGATATATAACCGTTGATACACAGAGTAGATGCCCTGTATAAAGCATGTGTATCAATGGATGTATATGTATAATCCAGTGTCGAAACTTGCTGTGTTGATACATACAGAGTATACATACCATATAAACCATATATAACCGTTGATACACAGAGCAGATGCCCTGTATAAAGCATGTGTATCAACGGATGTATATGTATAATCCAGTGTCGAAACTTGCTGTGTTGCTACATACAGAGTATACATACCATATAAACCATATATAACCGTTGATACACAGAGCAGATGCCCTGTATAAAGCATGTGTATCAACGGATGTATATATGTATAATCCAGTGTCGAAACTTGCTGTGTTGATACATACAGAGTATACATACCATATAAACCATATATAACCGTTGATACACAGAGTAGATGCCCTGTATAAAGCATGTGTATCAATGGATGTATATGTATAATCCAGTGTCGAAACTTGCTGTGTTGATACATACAGAGTATACATACCATATAAACCATATATAACCGTTGATACACAGAGCAGATGCCCTGTATAAAGCATGTGTATCAACGGATGTATATGTATAATCCAGTGTCGAAACTTGCTGTGTTGCTACATACAGAGTATACATACCATATAAACCATATATAACCGTTGATACACAGAGCAGATGCCCTGTATAAAGCATGTGTATCAACGGATGTATATATGTATAATCCAGTGTCGAAACTTGCTGTGTTGATACATACAGAGTATACATACCATATAAACCATATATAACCGTTGATGCACAGAGTAGATGTCCTGTATAAAGCATGTGTATCAACGGATGTATATGTATAATCCAGTGACGAAACTTGCTGTGTTGATACGTACAGAGTATACATACCATATAAACCATATATAACCGTTGATACACAGAGTAGATGCCCTGTATAAAGCATGTGTATCAACGGATGTATATGTATAATCCAGTGTCGAAACTTGCTGTGTTGATATGTACAGAGTATACATACCATATAAACCATATATAACCGTTGATAGACAGAGTAGATGCCCTGTATGAAGCATGTGTATCAACGGATGTATATGTATAATCCAGTGTCGAAACTTGCTGTGTTGATACGTACAGAGTATACATACCATATTAACCATATATAACCGTTGATACACAGAGTAGATGCCCTGTATGAAGCATGTGTATCAACGGATGTATATGTATAATCCAGTGTCGAAACTTGCTGTGTTGATACGTACAGAGTATACATACCATATAAACCATATATAACCGTTGATACACAGAGTAGATGCCCTGTATAAAGCATGTGTATCAACAGATGTATATGTATAATCCAGTGTCGAAACTTGCTGTGTTGATACGTACAGAGTATACATACCATATAAACCATATATAACCGTTGATACACAGAGTAGATGACCTGTATAAAGCATGTATATACATCATATATATACAGGGCATATATTTTGTGTATCAACATGTTTATAAAGGTCCAATATACACTTCACATGAGCATACATCCTCTGAACTCCATGAATAGCAGGTGTAAATGTTGAACCCTTTCCATACTGATAGTGCCATTTGGCACTTCTGGCATTTTACGCCCATATATAGCTGTTGATCATAGAGTATACATTGCTGTGTATATTGGACCATATACATATGTATACTCTGTGTATCAACGGATGTATATGTATAATCCGGTATCAGGGCAAATAGCCCCATGGACTTTTAGCCCCCGGACTTGTGGCCCCCTGAGGACAAGCCCACTGACAATTAGCCCTGAGGATTTAAGGCCAGCGGACCTTCGGCCACCTGACCCACAGCCCCCGGACAAAAGGCCACTTTTTCTAATGCCCGTCAGTTTTGTTATCTCAATTCTATTCTAATGCCCGTCAGATTATCTCAATTCACAGATTTACATTCTATGCCCGCTAGATTTACATTCTATGCCCGCTAGATTCTAGTGTCCATCAGATTTACATTCTATGCCCGTCAGATTTACATTCTATGCCCGCTAGATTCTAGTGCCTGTCAGATTCAGATACTATGCCCGCTAGATTCTAGTGTCCGTCAGATTAACATTCTATGCCCGTCAGATTTACATTCTATGCCCGCTAGATTCTAGTGTCCGTCAGATTTACATTCTATGCCCGTCATTTTTACATTCTATGCCCGCTAGATTCTAGTGCCCGTCAGACTCAGATACTATGCCCGCTAGATTCTAGTGTCCGTCAGGTTTACATTCTATGCCCGTCAGATTTACATTCTATGCCCGCTAGATTCTAGTGCCCGTCAGATTCAGGTACTAGAATCTAGCGGGCATAGAATGAAAATCTGACGGACATTGGAATCTAGTGGGCATAGAATGAAAATCTGACGGGCACTAGAATCTAGCGGGCATAGAATGTAAATCTGACGGGCATAGAGGAAATCTGTCGGACATGAGACAGGACATAAATCTAGCGGGCATAGAATGAAAATCTGACAGGCAACAGAATCTAGCGGGCATAGAATAAAAATCTGACGGGCACTAGAATCTAGCGGGCATAGAATGTAAATCTGACGGGCATAGAGGTAATCTGACGGACATGAGAGGGGACATAAATCTAGCGGGCATAGAATGAAAATCTGACGGGCACTAAAATCTAGCGGGCATAGAATGTAAATCTGACGGGCATAGAGGAAATCTGTCGGACATGAGACATGACATAAATCTAGCGGGCATAGAATGTAAATCTGACGGACACTAGAATCTAGCGGGCATAGAATGTGAATCTGACGGACACTAGAATCTAGCGGGCATAGAATGTAAATCTGACGGGCATAGAGGAAATCTGACGGACATGAGAGGGGACATAAATCTAGCGGGCATAGAATGAGAATCTGACGGGCACTAGAATCTAGCGGGCATAGTATCTAAATCTGACGGGCACTAGAATCTAGCGGGCATAGAATGTAAATCTGACGGGCACTAGAATCTAGCGGGCATAGAATCTAAATCTGACGGGCATAGAGGAAATCTGACGGACATGAGAGGGGACATAAATCTAGCGGGCATAGAATGAGTATCTGACGGGCACTAGAATCTAGCGGGCATTAACATCTAGCGGACATAGGAAAAGAATCGAGATAATCTGACGGGCATTAGAATTACAGAATAGAGATATTCTGACGGGCATGAGAAAGGGGGGCCGATTGTCCTGGTGGCTGTGAGTCCCACTGGCCATATGTCCAGTGGCTATTTGCCAGGGGGCCATATGTCAGGGGGCCATATGTCAGGGTGGCTATATGTCAGGGGGCTAAATATCAGGGGGGCTATTCACCCTAGAACCGTATAATCCAGTGTCGAAACTTGCTGTGTTGATATGTACAGAGTATACATACCATATAAACCATATATAACCGTTGATACACAGAGTAGATGCCCTGTATAAAGCATGTGTATCAACGGATGTATATGTATAATCCAGTGTCGAAACTTGCTGTGTTGATACGTACAGAGTATACATACCATATAAACCATATATAGCTGTTGATACACAGAGTAGATGACCTGTATAAAGCATGTATATACATCATATATATACAGGGCATATATTTTGTGTATCAACATGTTTATAAAGGTCCAATATACACTTCACATGAGCATACATTCTCTGAACTCCATGAATAGCAGGTGTAAATGTTGAACCCTTTCCATACTGATAGTGCCATTTGGCACTTCCGGCATTTTACGCCCATATATAGCTGTTGATCATAGAGTATACATTGCTGTGTACATTGGACCATATACATATGTATACTCTGTGTATCAACGGATGTATATGTATAATCCAGTGTCGAAACTTGCTGTGTTGATACGTACAGAGTATACATACCATATAAACCATATATAACCGTTGATACACAGAGTAGATGCCCTGTATAAAGCATGTGTATCAACGGATGTATATGTATAATCCAGTGTCGAAACTTGCTGTGTTGATACGTACAGAGTATACATACCATATAAACCATATATAACCGTTGATACACAGAGTAGTTGCCCTGTATAAAGCATGTGTATCAACGGATGTATATGTATAATCCAGTGTCGAAACTTGCTGTGTTGATACGTACAGAGTATACATACCATATAAACCATATATAACCGTTGATACACAGAGTAGATGCCCTGTATAAAGCATGTGTATCAATGGATGTATATGTATAATCCAGTGTCGAAACTTGCTGTGTTGATACGTACAGAGTATACATACCATATAAACCATATATAACCGTTGATACACAGAGTAGATGCCCTGTATAAAGCATTTGTATTAATGGATGTATATGTATAATCCAGTGTCGAAACTTGCTGTGTTGATATGTACAGAGCATACATACCATATAAACCATATATAACCGTTGATACACAGAGTAGATGCCCTGTATAAAGCATGTGTATCAATGGATGTATATGTATAATCCAGTGTCGAAACTTGCTGTGTTGATACATACAGAGTATACATACCATATAAACCATATATAACCGTTGATACACAGAGCAGATGCCCTGTATAAAGCATGTGTATCAACGGATGTATATGTATAATCCAGTGTCGAAACTTGCTGTGTTGATACGTACAGAGTATACATACCATATAAACCATATATAACCGTTGATACACAGAGTAGATGCCCTGTATAAAGCATGTGTATCAATGGATGTATATGTATAATCCAGTGTCGAAACTTGCTGTGTTGATACATACAGAGTATACATACCATATAAACCATATATAACCGTGGATACACAGAGCAGATGCCCTGTATAAAGCATGTGTATCAACGGATGTATATGTATAATCCAGTGTCGAAACTTGCTGTGTTGCTACATACAGAGTATACATACCATATAAACCATATATAACCGTTGATACACAGAGCAGATGCCCTGTATAAAGCATGTGTATCAACGGATGTATATATGTATAATCCAGTGTCGAAACTTGCTGTGTTGATACAAACAGAGTATACATACCATATAACCCATATATAACCGTTGATACACAGAGTAGATGCCCTGTATAAAGCATGTGTATCAACGGATGTATATGTATAATCCAGTGTCGAAACTTGCTGTGTTGATACGTACAGAGTATACATACCATATAAACCATATATAACCGTTGATTCACAGAGTAGATGCCCTGTATAAAGCATGTGTATCAACGGATGTATATGTATAATCCAGTGTCGAAACTTGCTGTGTTGATACGTACAGAGTATACATACCATATAAACCATATATAACCGTTGATACACAGAGTAGATGCCCTGTATAAAGCATGTGTATCAACGGATGTATATGTATAATCCAGTGTCGAAACTTGCTGTGTTGATACGTACAGAGTATACATACCATATAAACCATATATAACCGTTGATACACAGAGTAGATGCCCTGTATAAAGCATGTGTATCAATGGATGTATATGTATAATCCAGTGTCGAAACTTGCTGTGTTGATACATACAGAGTATACATACCATATAAACCATATATAACCCTTGATACACAGAGTAGATGCCCTGTATAAAGCATGTGTATCAACGGATGTATATGTATAATCCAGTGTCGAAACTTGCTGTGTTGATACGTACAGAGTATACATACCATATAAACCATATATAACCGTTGATACACAGAGTAGATGCCCTGTATAAAGCATGTGTATCAACGGATGTATATGTATAATCCAGTGTCGAAACTTGCTGTGTTGATACGTACAGAGTATACATACCATATAAACCATATATAACCGTTGATACACAGAGTAGATGCCCTGTATAAAGCATGTGTATCAACGGATGTATATGTATAATCCAGTGTCGAAACTTGCTGTGTTGATATGTACAGAGTATACATACCATGTAAACCATATATAACCGTTGATAGACAGAGTAGATGCCCTGTATGAAGCATGTGTATCAACGGATGTATATGTATAATCCAGTGTCGAAACTTGCTGTGTTGATACGTACAGAGTATACATACCATATAAACCATATATAACCGTTGATACACAGAGTAGATGCCCTGTATGAAGCATGTGTATCAACGGATGTATATGTATAATCCAGTGTCGAAACTTGCTGTGTTGATACGTACAGAGTATACATACCATATAAACCATATATAACCGTTGATACACAGAGTAGATGCCCTGTATAAAGCATGTGTATCAACAGATGTATATGTATAATCCAGTGTCAAAACTTGCTGTGTTGATACGTACAGAGTATACATACCATATAAACCATATATAACCATTGATACACCGAGTAGATGACCTGTATAAAGCATGTATATACATCATATATATACAGGGCATATATTTTGTGTATCAACATGTTTATAAAGGTCCAATATACACTTCACATGAGCATACATCCTCTGAACTCCATGAATAGCAGGTGTAAATGTTGAACCCTTTCCATACTGATAGTGCCATTTGGCACTTCCGGCATTTTACGCCCATATATAGCTGTTGATCATAGAGTATACATTGCTGTGTACATTGGACCATATACATATGTATACTCTGTGTATCAACGGATGTATATGTATAATCCAGTGTCGAAACTTGCTGTGTTGATACGTACAGAGTATACATACCATATAAACCATATATAACCGTTGATACACAGAGTAGATGCCCTGTATAAAGCATGTGTATCAACGGATGTATATGTATAATCCAGTGTCGAAACTTGCTGTGTTGATACGTACAGAGTATACATACCATATAAACCATATATAACCGTTGATACACAGAGTAGTTGCCCTGTATAAAGCATGTGTATCAACGGATGTATATGTATAATCCAGTGTCGAAACTTGCTGTGTTGATACGTACAGAGTATACATACCATATAAACCATATATAACCGTTGATACACAGAGTAGATGCCCTGTATAAAGCATGTGTATCAATGGATGTATATGTATAATCCAGTGTCGAAACTTGCTGTGTTGATACGTACAGAGTATACATACCATATAAACCATATATAACCGTTGATACACAGAGTAGATGCCCTGTATAAAGCATTTGTATTAATGGATGTATATGTATAATCCAGTGTCGAAACTTGCTGTGTTGATATGTACAGAGCATACATACCATATAAACCATATATAACCGTTGATACACAGAGTAGATGCCCTGTATAAAGCATGTGTATCAATGGATGTATATGTATAATCCAGTGTCGAAACTTGCTGTGTTGATACATACAGAGTATACATACCATATAAACCATATATAACCGTTGATACACAGAGCAGATGCCCTGTATAAAGCATGTGTATCAACGGATGTATATGTATAATCCAGTGTCGAAACTTGCTGTGTTGATACGTACAGAGTATACATACCATATAAACCATATATAACCGTTGATACACAGAGTAGATGCCCTGTATAAAGCATGTGTATCAATGGATGTATATGTATAATCCAGTGTCGAAACTTGCTGTGTTGATACATACAGAGTATACATACCATATAAACCATATATAACCGTGGATACACAGAGCAGATGCCCTGTATAAAGCATGTGTATCAACGGATGTATATGTATAATCCAGTGTCGAAACTTGCTGTGTTGCTACATACAGAGTATACATACCATATAAACCATATATAACCGTTGATACACAGAGCAGATGCCCTGTATAAAGCATGTGTATCAACGGATGTATATATGTATAATCCAGTGTCGAAACTTGCTGTGTTGATACAAACAGAGTATACATACCATATAACCCATATATAACCGTTGATACACAGAGTAGATGCCCTGTATAAAGCATGTGTATCAACGGATGTATATGTATAATCCAGTGTCGAAACTTGCTGTGTTGATACGTACAGAGTATACATACCATATAAACCATATATAACCGTTGATTCACAGAGTAGATGCCCTGTATAAAGCATGTGTATCAACGGATGTATATGTATAATCCAGTGTCGAAACTTGCTGTGTTGATACGTACAGAGTATACATACCATATAAACCATATATAACCGTTGATACACAGAGTAGATGCCCTGTATAAAGCATGTGTATCAACGGATGTATATGTATAATCCAGTGTCGAAACTTGCTGTGTTGATACGTACAGAGTATACATACCATATAAACCATATATAACCGTTGATACACAGAGTAGATGCCCTGTATAAAGCATGTGTATCAATGGATGTATATGTATAATCCAGTGTCGAAACTTGCTGTGTTGATACATACAGAGTATACATACCATATAAACCATATATAACCCTTGATACACAGAGTAGATGCCCTGTATAAAGCATGTGTATCAACGGATGTATATGTATAATCCAGTGTCGAAACTTGCTGTGTTGATACGTACAGAGTATACATACCATATAAACCATATATAACCGTTGATACACAGAGTAGATGCCCTGTATAAAGCATGTGTATCAACGGATGTATATGTATAATCCAGTGTCGAAACTTGCTGTGTTGATACGTACAGAGTATACATACCATATAAACCATATATAACCGTTGATACACAGAGTAGATGCCCTGTATAAAGCATGTGTATCAACGGATGTATATGTATAATCCAGTGTCGAAACTTGCTGTGTTGATATGTACAGAGTATACATACCATGTAAACCATATATAACCGTTGATAGACAGAGTAGATGCCCTGTATGAAGCATGTGTATCAACGGATGTATATGTATAATCCAGTGTCGAAACTTGCTGTGTTGATACGTACAGAGTATACATACCATATAAACCATATATAACCGTTGATACACAGAGTAGATGCCCTGTATGAAGCATGTGTATCAACGGATGTATATGTATAATCCAGTGTCGAAACTTGCTGTGTTGATACGTACAGAGTATACATACCATATAAACCATATATAACCGTTGATACACAGAGTAGATGCCCTGTATAAAGCATGTGTATCAACAGATGTATATGTATAATCCAGTGTCAAAACTTGCTGTGTTGATACGTACAGAGTATACATACCATATAAACCATATATAACCATTGATACACCGAGTAGATGACCTGTATAAAGCATGTATATACATCATATATATACAGGGCATATATTTTGTGTATCAACATGTTTATAAAGGTCCAATATACACTTCACATGAGCATACATCCTCTGAACTCCATGAATAGCAGGTGTAAATGTTGAACCCTTTCCATACTGATAGTGCCATTTGGCACTTCCGGCATTTTACGCCCATATATAGCTGTTGATCATAGAGTATACATTGCTGTGTACATTGGACCATATACATATGTATACTCTGTGTATCAACGGATGTATATGTATAATCCAGTGTCGAAACTTGCTGTGTTGATACGTACAGAGTATACATACCATATAAACCATATATAACCGTTGATACACAGAGTAGATGCCCTGTATAAAGCATGTGTATCAACGGATGTATATGTATAATCCAGTGTCGAAACTTGCTGTGTTGATACGTACAGAGTATACATACCATATAAACCATATATAACCGTTGATACACAGAGTAGTTGCCCTGTATAAAGCATGTGTATCAACGGATGTATATGTATAATCCAGTGTCGAAACTTGCTGTGTTGATACGTACAGAGTATACATACCATATAAACCATATATAACCGTTGATACACAGAGTAGATGCCCTGTATAAAGCATGTGTATCAATGGATGTATATGTATAATCCAGTGTCGAAACTTGCTGTGTTGATACGTACAGAGTATACATACCATATAAACCATATATAACCGTTGATACACAGAGTAGATGCCCTGTATAAAGCATTTGTATTAATGGATGTATATGTATAATCCAGTGTCGAAACTTGCTGTGTTGATATGTACAGAGCATACATACCATATAAACCATATATAACCGTTGATACACAGAGTAGATGCCCTGTATAAAGCATGTGTATCAATGGATGTATATGTATAATCCAGTGTCGAAACTTGCTGTGTTGATACATACAGAGTATACATACCATATAAACCATATATAACCGTTGATACACAGAGCAGATGCCCTGTATAAAGCATGTGTATCAACGGATGTATATGTATAATCCAGTGTCGAAACTTGCTGTGTTGATACGTACAGAGTATACATACCATATAAACCATATATAACCGTTGATACACAGAGTAGATGCCCTGTATAAAGCATGTGTATCAATGGATGTATATGTATAATCCAGTGTCGAAACTTGCTGTGTTGATACATACAGAGTATACATACCATATAAACCATATATAACCGTGGATACACAGAGCAGATGCCCTGTATAAAGCATGTGTATCAACGGATGTATATGTATAATCCAGTGTCGAAACTTGCTGTGTTGCTACATACAGAGTATACATACCATATAAACCATATATAACCGTTGATACACAGAGCAGATGCCCTGTATAAAGCATGTGTATCAACGGATGTATATATGTATAATCCAGTGTCGAAACTTGCTGTGTTGATACAAACAGAGTATACATACCATATAACCCATATATAACCGTTGATACACAGAGTAGATGCCCTGTATAAAGCATGTGTATCAACGGATGTATATGTATAATCCAGTGTCGAAACTTGCTGTGTTGATACGTACAGAGTATACATACCATATAAACCATATATAACCGTTGATTCACAGAGTAGATGCCCTGTATAAAGCATGTGTATCAACGGATGTATATGTATAATCCAGTGTCGAAACTTGCTGTGTTGATACGTACAGAGTATACATACCATATAAACCATATATAACCGTTGATACACAGAGTAGATGCCCTGTATAAAGCATGTGTATCAACGGATGTATATGTATAATCCAGTGTCGAAACTTGCTGTGTTGATACGTACAGAGTATACATACCATATAAACCATATATAACCGTTGATACACAGAGTAGATGCCCTGTATAAAGCATGTGTATCAATGGATGTATATGTATAATCCAGTGTCGAAACTTGCTGTGTTGATACATACAGAGTATACATACCATATAAACCATATATAACCCTTGATACACAGAGTAGATGCCCTGTATAAAGCATGTGTATCAACGGATGTATATGTATAATCCAGTGTCGAAACTTGCTGTGTTGATACGTACAGAGTATACATACCATATAAACCATATATAACCGTTGATACACAGAGTAGATGCCCTGTATAAAGCATGTGTATCAACGGATGTATATGTATAATCCAGTGTCGAAACTTGCTGTGTTGATACGTACAGAGTATACATACCATATAAACCATATATAACCGTTGATACACAGAGTAGATGCCCTGTATAAAGCATGTGTATCAACGGATGTATATGTATAATCCAGTGTCGAAACTTGCTGTGTTGATATGTACAGAGTATACATACCATGTAAACCATATATAACCGTTGATAGACAGAGTAGATGCCCTGTATGAAGCATGTGTATCAACGGATGTATATGTATAATCCAGTGTCGAAACTTGCTGTGTTGATACGTACAGAGTATACATACCATATAAACCATATATAACCGTTGATACACAGAGTAGATGCCCTGTATGAAGCATGTGTATCAACGGATGTATATGTATAATCCAGTGTCGAAACTTGCTGTGTTGATACGTACAGAGTATACATACCATATAAACCATATATAACCGTTGATACACAGAGTAGATGCCCTGTATAAAGCATGTGTATCAACAGATGTATATGTATAATCCAGTGTCAAAACTTGCTGTGTTGATACGTACAGAGTATACATACCATATAAACCATATATAACCATTGATACACCGAGTAGATGACCTGTATAAAGCATGTATATACATCATATATATACAGGGCATATATTTTGTGTATCAACATGTTTATAAAGGTCCAATATACACTTCACATGAGCATACATCCTCTGAACTCCATGAATAGCAGGTGTAAATGTTGAACCCTTTCCATACTGATAGTGCCATTTGGCACTTCCGGCATTTTACGCCCATATATAGCTGTTGATCATAGAGTATACATTGCTGTGTACATTGGACCATATACATATGTATACTCTGTGTATCAACGGATGTATATGTATAATCCAGTGTCGAAACTTGCTGTGTTGATACGTACAGAGTATACATACCATATAAACCATATATAACCGTTGATACACAGAGTAGATGCCCTGTATAAAGCATGTGTATCAACGGATGTATATGTATAATCCAGTGTCGAAACTTGCTGTGTTGATACGTACAGAGTATACATACCATATAAACCATATATAACCGTTGATACACAGAGTAGTTGCCCTGTATAAAGCATGTGTATCAACGGATGTATATGTATAATCCAGTGTCTAAACTTGCTGTGTTGATACGTACAGAGTATACATACCATATAAACCATATATAACCGTTGATACACAGAGTAGATGCCCTGTATAAAGCATGTGTATCAACGGATGTATATGTATAATCCAGTGTCGAAACTTGCTGTGTTGATACGTACAGAGTATACATACCATATAAACCATATATAACCGTTGATACACAGAGTAGATGCCCTGTATAAAGCATGTGTATCAATGGATGTATATGTATAATCCAGTGTCGAAACTTGCTGTGTTGATATGTACAGAGCATACATACCATATAAACCATATATAACCGTTGATACACAGAGTAGATGCCCTGTATAAAGCATGTGTATCAACGGATGTATATGTATAATCCAGTGTCGAAACTTGCTGTGTTGATACATACAGAGTATACATACCATATAAACCATATATAACCGTTGATACACAGAGCAGATGCCCTGTATAAAGCATGTGTATCAACGGATGTATATGTATAATCCAGTGTCGAAACTTGCTGTGTTGATACGTACAGAGTATACATACCATATAAACGATATATAACCGTTGATACACAGAGTAGATGCCCTGTATAAAGCATGTGTATCAATGGATGTATATGTATAATCCAGTGTCGAAACTTGCTGTGTTGATACATACAGAGTATACATACCATATAAACCATATATAACCGTTGATACACAGAGCAGATGCCCTGTATAAAGCATGTGTATCAACGGATGTATATGTATAATCCAGTGTCGAAACTTGCTGTGTTGCTACATACAGAGTATACATACCATATAAACCATATATAACCGTTGATACACAGAGCAGATGCCCTGTATAAAGCATGTGTATCAACGGATGTATATATGTATAATCCAGTGTCGAAACTTGCTGTGTTGATACATACAGAGTATACATACCATATAAACCATATATAACCGTTGATACACAGAGTAGATGCCCTGTATAAAGCATGTGTATCAATGGATGTATATGTATAATCCAGTGTCGAAACTTGCTGTGTTGATACATACAGAGTATACATACCATATAAACCATATATAACAGTTGATACACAGAGCAGATGCCCTGTATAAAGCATGTGTATCAACGGATGTATATGTATAATCCAGTGTCGAAACTTGCTGTGTTGCTACATACAGAGTATACATACCATATAAACCATATATAACCGTTGATACACAGAGCAGATGCCCTGTATAAAGCATGTGTATCAACGGATGTATATATGTATAATCCAGTGTCGAAACTTGCTGTGTTGATACATACAGAGTATACATACCATATAAACCATATATAACCGTTGATGCACAGAGTAGATGTCCTGTATAAAGCATGTGTATCAACGGATGTATATGTATAATCCAGTGACGAAACTTGCTGTGTTGATACGTACAGAGTATACATACCATATAAACCATATATAACCGTTGATACACAGAGTAGATGCCCTGTATAAAGCATGTGTATCAACGGATGTATATGTATAATCCAGTGTCGAAACTTGCTGTGTTGATATGTACAGAGTATACATACCATATAAACCATATATAACCGTTGATAGACAGAGTAGATGCCCTGTATGAAGCATGTGTATCAACGGATGTATATGTATAATCCAGTGTCGAAACTTGCTGTGTTGATACGTACAGAGTATACATACCATATTAACCATATATAACCGTTGATACACAGAGTAGATGCCCTGTATGAAGCATGTGTATCAACGGATGTATATGTATAATCCAGTGTCGAAACTTGCTGTGTTGATACGTACAGAGTATACATACCATATAAACCATATATAACCGTTGATACACAGAGTAGATGCCCTGTATAAAGCATGTGTATCAACAGATGTATATGTATAATCCAGTGTCGAAACTTGCTGTGTTGATACGTACAGAGTATACATACCATATAAACCATATATAACCGTTGATACACAGAGTAGATGACCTGTATAAAGCATGTATATACATCATATATATACAGGGCATATATTTTGTGTATCAACATGTTTATAAAGGTCCAATATACACTTCACATGAGCATACATCCTCTGAACTCCATGAATAGCAGGTGTAAATGTTGAACCCTTTCCATACTGATAGTGCCATTTGGCACTTCCGGCATTTTACGCCCATATATAGCTGTTGATCATAGAGTATACATTGCTGTGTATATTGGACCATATACATATGTATACTCTGTGTATCAACGGATGTATATGTATAATCCGGTATCAGGGCAAATAGCCCCATGGACTTTTAGCCCCCGGACTTGTGGCCCCCTGAGGACAAGCCCACTGACAATTAGCCCTGAGGATTTAAGGCCAGCGGACCTTCGGCCACCTGACCCACAGCCCCCGGACAAAAGGCCACTTTTTCTAATGCCCGTCAGTTTTGTTATCTCAATTCTATTCTAATGCCCGTCAGATTATCTCAATTCACAGATTTACATTCTATGCCCGCTAGATTTACATTCTATGCCCGCTAGATTCTAGTGTCCATCAGATTTACATTCTATGCCCGTCAGATTTACATTCTATGCCCGCTAGATTCTAGTGCCCGTCAGACTCAGATACTATGCCCGCTAGATTCTAGTGTCCGTCAGATTTACATTCTATGCCCGTCAGATTTACATTCTATGCCCGCTAGATTCTAGTGTCCGTCAGGTTTACATTCTATGCCCGTCAGATTTACATTCTATGCCCGCTAGATTCTAGTGCCCGTCAGATTCAGGTACTAGAATCTAGCGGGCATAGAATGAAAATCTGACGGACATTGGAATCTAGTGGGCATAGAATGAAAATCTGACGGGCACTAGAATCTAGCGGGCATAGAATGTAAATCTGACGGGCATAGAGGAAATCTGTCGGACATGAGACAGGACATAAATCTAGCGGGCATAGAATGAAAATCTGACAGGCAACAGAATCTAGCGGGCATAGAATAAAAATCTGACGGGCACTAGAATCTAGCGGGCATAGAATGTAAATCTGACGGGCATAGAGGTAATCTGACGGACATGAGAGGGGACATAAATCTAGCGGGCATAGAATGAAAATCTGACGGGCACTAAAATCTAGCGGGCATAGAATGTAAATCTGACGGGCATAGAGGAAATCTGTCGGACATGAGACATGACATAAATCTAGCGGGCATAGAATGTAAATCTGACGGACACTAGAATCTAGCGGGCATAGAATGTGAATCTGACGGACACTAGAATCTAGCGGGCATAGAATGTAAATCTGACGGGCATAGAGGAAATCTGACGGACATGAGAGGGGACATAAATCTAGCGGGCATAGAATGAGAATCTGACGGGCACTAGAATCTAGCGGGCATAGTATCTAAATCTGACGGGCACTAGAATCTAGCGGGCATAGAATGTAAATCTGACGGGCACTAGAATCTAGCGGGCATAGAATCTAAATCTGACGGGCATAGAGGAAATCTGACGGACATGAGAGGGGACATAAATCTAGCGGGCATAGAATGAGTATCTGACGGGCACTAGAATCTAGCGGGCATTAACATCTAGCGGACATAGGAAAAGAATCGAGATAATCTGACGGGCATTAGAATTACAGAATAGAGATAATCTGACGGGCATGAGAAAGGGGGGCCGATTGTCCTGGTGGCTGTGAGTCCCACTGGCCATATGTCCAGTGGCTATTTGCCAGGGGGCCATATGTCAGGGGGCCATATGTCAGGGTGGCTATATGTCAGGGGGCTAAATATCAGGGGGGCTATTCACCCTAGAACCGTATAATCCAGTGTCGAAACTTGCTGTGTTGATATGTACAGAGTATACATACCATATAAACCATATATAACCGTTGATACACAGAGTAGATGCCCTGTATAAAGCATGTGTATCAACGGATGTATATGTATAATCCAGTGTCGAAACTTGCTGTGTTGATACGTACAGAGTATACATACCATATAAACCATATATAGCTGTTGATACACAGAGTAGATGACCTGTATAAAGCATGTATATACATCATATATATACAGGGCATATATTTTGTGTATCAACATGTTTATAAAGGTCCAATATACACTTCACATGAGCATACATTCTCTGAACTCCATGAATAGCAGGTGTAAATGTTGAACCCTTTCCATACTGATAGTGCCATTTGGCACTTCCGGCATTTTACGCCCATATATAGCTGTTGATCATAGAGTATACATTGCTGTGTACATTGGACCATATATATATGTATACTCTGTGTATCAACGGATGTATATGTATAATCCAGTGTCGAAACTTGCTGTGTTGATACGTACAGAGTATACATACCATATAAACCATATATAACCGTTGATACACAGAGTAGATGCCCTGTATAAAGCATGTGTATCAACGGATGTATATGTATAATCCAGTGTCGAAACTTGCTGTGTTGATACGTACAGAGTATACATACCATATAAACCATATATAACCGTTGATACACAGAGTAGTTGCCCTGTATAAAGCATGTGTATCAACGGATGTATATGTATAATCCAGTGTCGAAACTTGCTGTGTTGATACGTACAGAGTATACATACCATATAAACCATATATAACCGTTGATACACAGAGTAGATGCCCTGTATAAAGCATGTGTATCAATGGATGTATATGTATAATCCAGTGTCGAAACTTGCTGTGTTGATACGTACAGAGTATACATACCATATAAACCATATATAACCGTTGATACACAGAGTAGATGCCCTGTATAAAGCATTTGTATTAATGGATGTATATGTATAATCCAGTGTCGAAACTTGCTGTGTTGATATGTACAGAGCATACATACCATATAAACCATATATAACCGTTGATACACAGAGTAGATGCCCTGTATAAAGCATGCGTATCAATGGATGTATATGTATAATCCAGTGTCGAAACTTGCTGTGTTGATACATACAGAGTATACATACCATATAAACCATATATAACCGTTGATACACAGAGCAGATGCCCTGTATAAAGCATGTGTATCAACGGATGTATATGTATAATCCAGTGTCGAAACTTGCTGTGTTGATACGTACAGAGTATACATACCATATAAACCATATATAACCGTTGATACACAGAGTAGATGCCCTGTATAAAGCATGTGTATCAATGGATGTATATGTATAATCCAGTGTCGAAACTTGCTGTGTTGATACATACAGAGTATACATACCATATAAACCATATATAACCGTTGATACACAGAGCAGATGCCCTGTATAAAGCATGTGTATCAACGGATGTATATGTATAATGCAGTGTCGAAACTTGCTGTGTTGCTACATACAGAGTATACATACCATATAAACCATATATAACCGTTGATACACAGAGCAGATGCCCTGTATAAAGCATGTGTATCAACGGATGTATATATGTATAATCCAGTGTCGAAACTTGCTGTGTTGATACAAACAGAGTATACATACCATATAAACCATATATAACCGTTGATACACAGAGTAGATGCCCTGTATAAAGCATGTGTATCAATGGATGTATATGTATAATCCAGTGTCGAAACTTGCTGTGTTGATACATACAGAGTATACATACCATATAAACCATATATAACCGTTGATACACAGAGCAGATGCCCTGTATAAAGCATGTGTATCAACGGATGTATATGTATAATCCAGTGTCGAAACTTGCTGTGTTGCTACATACAGAGTATACATACCATATAAACCATATATAACCGTTGATACACAGAGCAGATGCCCTGTATAAAGCATGTGTATCAACGGATGTATATATGTATAATCCAGTGTCGAAACTTGCTGTGTTGATACATACAGAGTATACATACCATATAAACCATATATAACCGTTGATGCACAGAGCAGATGTCCTGTATAAAGCATGTGTATCAACGGATGTATATGTATAATCCAGTGTCGAAACTTGCTGTGTTGATACGTACAGAGTATACATACCATATAAACCATATATAACCGTTGATACACAGAGTAGATGCCCTGTATAAAGCATGTGTATCAACGGATGTATATGTATAATCCAGTGACGAAACTTGCTGTGTTGATACGTACAGAGTATACATACCATATAAACCATATATAACCGTTGATACACAGAGTAGATGCCCTGTATAAAGCATGTGTATCAACGGATGTATATGTATAATCCAGTGTCGAAACTTGCTGTGTTGATATGTACAGAGTATACATACCATATAAACCATATATAACCGTTGATAGACAGAGTAGATGCCCTGTATGAAGCATGTGTATCAACGGATGTATATGTATAATCCAGTGTCGAAACTTGCTGTGTTGATACGTACAGAGTATACATACCATATTAACCATATATAACCGTTGATACACAGAGTAGATGCCCTGTATGAAGCATGTGTATCAACGGATGTATATGTATAATCCAGTGTCGAAACTTGCTGTGTTGATACGTACAGAGTATACATACCATATAAACCATATATAACCGTTGATACACAGAGTAGATGCCCTGTATAAAGCATGTGTATCAACAGATGTATATGTATAATCCAGTGTCGAAACTTGCTGTGTTGATACGTACAGAGTATACATACCATATAAACCATATATAACCATTGATACACAGAGTAGATGACCTGTATAAAGCATGTATATACATCATATATATACAGGGCATATATTTTGTGTATCAACATGTTTATAAAGGTCCAATATACACTTCACATGAGCATACATCCTCTGAACTCCATGAATAGCAGGTGTAAATGTTGAACCCTTTCCATACTGATAGTGCCATTTGGCACTTCCGGCATTTTACGCCCATATATAGCTGTTGATCATAGAGTATACATTGCTGTGTATATTGGACCATATACATATGTATACTCTGTGTATCAACGGATGTATATGTATAATCCGGTATCAGGGCAAATAGCCCCATGGACTTTTAGCCCCCGGACTTGTGGCCCCCTGACGACAAGCCCACTGACAATTAGCCCTGAGGATTTAAGGCCAGCGGACCTTCGGCCACCTGACCCACAGCCCCCGGACAAAAGGCCACTTTTTCTAATGCCCGTCAGTTTTGTTATCTCAATTCTATTCTAATGCCCGTCAGATTATCTCAATTCACAGATTTACATTCTATGCCCGCTAGATTTACATTCTATGCCCGCTAGATTCTAGTGTCCATCAGATTTACATTCTATGCCCGTCAGATTTACATTCTATGCCTGCTAGATTCTAGTGCCTGTCAGATTCAGATACTATGCCCGCTAGATTCTAGTGTCCGTCAGATTAACATTCTATGCCCGTCAGATTTACATTCTATGCCCGCTAGATTCTAGTGTCCGTCAGATTTACATTCTATGCCCGTCATTTTTACATTCTATGCCCGCTAGATTCTAGTGCCCGTCAGACTCAGATACTATGCCCGCTAGATTCTAGTGTCCGTCAGATTTACATTCTATGCCCGTCAGATTTACATTCTTTGCCCGCTAGATTCTAGTGTCCGTCAGGTTTACATTCTATGCCCGTCAGATTTACATTCTATGCCCGCTAGATTCTAGTGCCCGTCAGATTCAGGTACTAGAATCTAGCGGGCATAGAATGAAAATCTGACGGACATTGGAATCTAGTGGGCATAGAATGAAAATCTGACGGGCACTAGAATCTAGCGGGCATAGAATGTAAATCTGACGGGCATAGAGGAAATCTGTCGGACATGAGACAGGACATAAATCTAGCGGGCATAGAATGAAAATCTGACAGGCAACAGAATCTAGCGGGCATAGAATAAAAATCTGACGGGCACTAGAATCTAGCGGGCATAGAATGTAAATCTGACGGGCATAGAGGTAATCTGACGGACATGAGAGGGGACATAAATCTAGCGGGCATAGAATGAAAATCTGACGGGCACTAAAATCTAGCGGGCATAGAATGTAAATCTGACGGGCATAGAGGAAATCTGTCGGACATGAGACATGACATAAATCTAGCGGGCATAGAATGTAAATCTGACGGACACTAGAATCTAGCGGGCATAGAATGTGAATCTGACGGACACTAGAATCTAGCGGGCATAGAATGTAAATCTGACGGGCATAGAGGAAATCTGACGGACATGAGAGGGGACATAAATCTAGCGGGCATAGAATGAGAATCTGACGGGCACTAGAATCTAGCGGGCATAGTATCTAAATCTGACGGGCACTAGAATCTAGCGGGCATAGAATGTAAATCTGACGGGCACTAGAATCTAGCGGGCATAGAATCTAAATCTGACGGGCATAGAGGAAATCTGACGGACATGAGAGGGGACATAAATCTAGCGGGCATAGAATGAGTATCTGACGGGCACTAGAATCTAGCGGGCATTAACATCTAGCGGACATAGGAAAAGAATCGAGATAATCTGACGGGCATTAGAATTACAGAATAGAGATAATCTGACGGGCATGAGAAAGGGGGGCCGATTGTCCTGGTGGCTGTGAGTCCCACTGGCCATATGTCCAGTGGCTATTTGCCAGGGGGCCATATGTCAGGGGGCCATATGTCAGGGTGGCTATATGTCAGGGGGCTAAATATCAGGGGGGCTATTCACCCTAGAACCGTATAATCCAGTGTCCAAACTTGCTGTGTTGATATGTACAGAGTATACATACCATATAAACCATATATAACCGTTGATACACAGAGTAGATGCCCTGTATAAAGCATGTGTATCAACGGATGTATATGTATAATCCAGTGTCGA
Organism: Harmothoe impar; assembly: GCA_947462335.1. Taxonomy (NCBI): domain Eukaryota; kingdom Metazoa; phylum Annelida; class Polychaeta; order Phyllodocida; family Polynoidae; genus Harmothoe; species Harmothoe impar. Next base: position 295,259 of record CANHQG010000007.1, on the reverse strand, counting down.
AACTTGCTGTGTTGATACGTACAGAGTATACATACCATATAAACCATATATGTGACAGTCCACGGGAAAACCAGCCTTATGCAAGGGGTGCATAAGGCTGGTTTTCCCTTGGACGGTCACATATAGCTGTTGATACACAGAGTAGATGACCTGTATAAAGCATGTATATACATCATATATATACAGGGCATATATTTTGTGTATCAACAAGTTTATAAAGGTCCAATATACACTTCACATGAGCATACATCCTCTGAACTCCATGAATAGCAGGTGTAAATGTTGAACCCTTTCCATACTGATAGTGCCATTTGGCACTTCCGGCATTTTACGCCCATATATAGCTGTTGATCATAGAGTATACATTGCTGTGTATATTGGACCATATACATATGTATACTCTGTGTATCAACGGATGTATATGTATAATCCGGTATCAGGGCAAATAGCCCCATGGACTTTTAGCCCCCGGACTTGTGGCCCCCTGACGACAAGCCCACTGACAATTAGCCCTGAGGATTTAAGGCCAGCGGACCTTCGGCCACCTGACCCACAGCCCCCGGACAAAAGGCCACTTTTTCTAATGCCCGTCAGTTTTGTTATCTCAATTCTATTCTAATGCCCGTCAGATTATCTCAATTCACAGATTTACATTCTATGCCCGCTAGATTTACATTCTATGCCCGCTAGATTCTAGTGTCCATCAGATTTACATTCTATGCCCGTCAGATTTACATTCTATGCCCGCTAGATTCTAGTGCCTGTCAGATTCAGATACTATGCCCGCTAGATTCTAGTGTCCGTCAGATTAACATTCTATGCCCGTCAGATTTACATTCTATGCCCGCTAGATTCTAGTGTCCGTCAGATTTACATTCTATGCCCGTCATTTTTACATTCTATGCCCGCTAGATTCTAGTGCCCGTCAGATTCAGATACTATGCCCGCTAGATTCTAGTGTCCGTCAGATTTACATTCTATGCCCGTCAGATTTACATTCTATGCCCGCTAGATTCTAGTGTCCGTCAGGTTTACATTCTATGCCCGTCAGATTTACATTCTATGCCCGCTAGATTCTAGTGCCCGTCAGATTCAGGTACTAGAATCTAGCGGGCATAGAATGAAAATCTGACGGACATTGGAATCTAGTGGGCATAGAATGAAAATCTGACGGGCACTAGAATCTAGCGGGCATAGAATGTAAATCTGACGGGCATAGAGGAAATCTGTCGGACATGAGACAGGACATAAATCTAGCGGGCATAGAATGAAAATCTGACAGGCAACAGAATCTAGCGGGCATAGAATAAAAATCTGACGGGCACTAGAATCTAGCGGGCATAGAATGTAAATCTGACGGGCATAGAGGTAATCTGACGGACATGAGAGGGGACATAAATCTAGCGGGCATAGAATGAAAATCTGACGGGCACTAAAATCTAGCGGGCATAGAATGTAAATCTGACGGGCATAGAGGAAATCTGTCGGACATGAGACATGACATAAATCTAGCGGGCATAGAATGTAAATCTGACGGACACTAGAATCTAGCGGGCATAGAATGTGAATCTGACGGACACTAGAATCTAGCGGGCATAGAATGTAAATCTGACGGGCATAGAGGAAATCTGACGGACATGAGAGGGGACATAAATCTAGCGGGCTTAGAATGAGAATCTGACGGGCACTAGAATCTAGCGGGCATAGTATCTAAATCTGACGGGCACTAGAATCTAGCGGGCATAGAATGTAAATCTGACGGGCACTAGAATCTAGCGGGCATAGAATCTAAATCTGACGGGCATAGAGGAAATCTGACGGACATGAGAGGGGACATAAATCTAGCGGGCATAGAATGAGTATCTGACGGGCACTAGAATCTAGTGGGCATTAACATTTAGCGGACATAGGAAAAGAATCGAGATAATCTGACGGGCATTAGAATTACAGAATAGAGATAATCTGACGGGCATGAGAAAGGGGGGCCGATTGTCCTGGTGGCTGTGAGTCCCACTGGCCATATGTCCAGTGGCTATTTGCCAGGGGGCCATATGTCAGGGGGCCATATGTCAGGGTGGCTATATGTCAGGGGGCTAAATATCAGGGGGGCTATTCACCCTAGAACCGTATAATCCAGTGTCGAAACTTGCTGTGTTGATATGTACAGAGTATACATACCATATAAACCATATATAACCGTTGATACACAGAGTAGATGCCCTGTATAAAGCATGTGTATCAAAGGATGTATATGTATAATCCAGTGTCGAAACTTGCTGTGTTGATACGTACAGAGTATACATACCATATAAACCATATATAGCTGTTGATACACAGAGTAGATGACCTGTATAAAGCATGTATATACATCATATATATACAGGGCATATATTTTGTGTATCAACATGTTTATAAAGGTCCAATATACACTTCACATGAGCATACATCCTCTGAACTCCATGAATAGCAGGTGTAAATGTTGAACCCTTTCCATACTGATAGTGCCATTTGGCACTTCCGGCATTTTACGCCCATATATAGCTGTTGATCATAGAGTATACATTGCTGTGTATATTGGACCATATACATATGTATACTCTGTGTATCAACGGATGTATATGTATAATCCGGTATCAGGGCAAATAGCCCCATGGACTTTTAGCCCCCGGACTTGTGGCCCCCTGACGACAAGCCCACTGACAATTAGCCCTGAGGATTTAAGGCCAGCGGACCTTCGGCCACCTGACCCACAGCCCCCGGACAAAAGGCCACTTTTTCTAATGCCCGTCAGTTTTGTTATCTCAATTCTATTCTAATGCCCGTCAGATTATCTCAATTCACAGATTTACATTCTATGCCCGCTAGATTTACATTCTATGCCCGCTAGATTCTAGTGTCCATCAGATTTACATTCTATGCCCGTCAGATTTACATTCTATGCCCGCTAGATTCTAGTGCCTGTCAGATTCAGATACTATGCCCGCTAGATTCTAGTGTCCGTCAGATTAACATTCTATGCCCGTCAGATTTACATTCTATGCCCGCTAGATTCTAGTGTCCGTCAGATTTACATTCTATGCCCGTCATTTTTACATTCTATGCCCGCTAGATTCTAGTGCCCGTCAGATTCAGATACTATGCCCGCTAGATTCTAGTGTCCGTCAGATTTACATTCTATGCCCGTCAGATTTACATTCTATGCCCGCTAGATTCTAGTGCCCGTCAGATACTCATTCTATGCCCGCTAGATTTATGTCCCCTCTCATGTCCGTCAGATTTCCTCTATGCCCGTCAGATTTAGATTCTATGCCCGCTAGATTCTAGTGCCCGTCAGATTTACATTCTATGCCCGCTAGATTCTAGTGCCCGTCAGATTTAGATACTATGCCCGCTAGATTCTAGTGCCTGTCAGATTCTCATTCTATGCCCGCTAGATTTATGTCCCCTCTCATGTCCGTCAGATTTCCTCTATGCCCGTCAGATTTACATTCTATGCCCGCTAGATTCTAGTGTCCGTCAGATTCACATTCTATGCCCGCTAGATTCTAGTGTCCGTCAGATTTACATTCTATGCCCGCTAGATTTATGTCATGTCTCATGTCCGACAGATTTCCTCTATGCCCGTCAGATTTACATTCTATGCCCGCTAGATTTTAGTGCCCGTCAGATTTTCATTCTATGCCCGCTAGATTTATGTCCCCTCTCATGTCCGTCAGATTACCTCTATGCCCGTCAGATTTACATTCTATGCCCGCTAGATTCTAGTGCCCGTCAGATTTACATTCTATGCCCGCTAGATTCTAGTGCCCGTCAGATTCAGGTACTAGAATCTAGCGGGCATAGAATGAAAATCTGACAGACATTGGAATCTAGTGGGCATAGAATGAAAATCTGACGGGCACTAGAATCTAGCGGGCATAGAATGTAAATCTGACGGGCATAGAGGAAATCTGTCGGACATGAGACAGGACATAAATCTAGCGGGCATAGAATGAAAATCTGACAGGCAACAGAATCTAGCGGGCATAGAATAAAAGTCTGACGGGCACTAGAATCTAGCGGGCATAGAATGTAAATCTGACGGGCATAGAGGTAATCTGACGGACATGAGAGGGGACATAAATCTAGCGGGCATAGAATGAAAATCTGACGGGCACTAAAATCTAGCGGGCATAGAATGTAAATCTGACGGGCATAGAGGAAATCTGTCGGACATGAGACATGACATAAATCTAGCGGGCATAGAATGTAAATCTGACGGACACTAGAATCTAGCGGGCATAGAATGTGAATCTGACGGACACTAGAATCTAGCGGGCATAAAATGTTAATCTGACGGGCATAGAGGAAATCTGACGGACATGAGAGGGGACATAAATCTAGCGGGCATAGAATGAGAATCTGACGGGCACTAGAATCTAGCGGGCATAGTATCTAAATCTGACGGGCACTAGAATCTAGCGGGCATAGAATGTAAATCTGACGGGCACTAGAATCTAGCGGGCATAGAATCTAAATCTGACGGGCATAGAGGAAATCTGACGGACATGAGAGGGGACATAAATCTAGCGGGCATAGAATGAGTATCTGACGGGCACTAGAATCTAGCGGGCATTAACATCTAGCGGACATAGGAAAAGAATCGAGATAATCTGACGGGCATTAGAATTACAGAATAGAGATAATCTGACGGGCATGAGAAAGGGGGGCCGATTGTCCTGGTGGCTGTGAGTCCCACTGGCCATATGTCCAGTGGCTATTTGCCAGGGGGCCATATGTCAGGGGGCCATATGTCAGGGTGGCTATATGTCAGGGGGCTAAATATCAGGGGGGCTATTCACCCTAGAACCGTATAATCCAGTGTCGAAACTTGCTGTGTTGATATGTACAGAGTATACATACCATATAAACCATATATAACCGTTGATACACAGAGTAGATGCCCTGTATAAAGCATGTGTATCAACAGATGTATATGTATAATCCAGTGTCGAAACTTGCTGTGTTGATACGTACAGAGTATACATACCATATAAACCATATATAGCTGTTGATACACAGAGTAGATGACCTGTATAAAGCATGTATATACATCATATATATACAGGGCATATATTTTGTGTATCAACATGTTTATAAAGGTCCAATATACACTTCACATGAGCATACATCCTCTGAACTCCATGAATAGCAGGTGTAAATGTTGAACCCTTTCCATACTGATAGTGCCATTTGGCACTTCCGGCATTTTACGCCCATATATAGCTGTTGATCATAGAGTATACATTGCTGTGTATATTGGACCATATACATATGTATACTCTGTGTATCAACGGATGTATATGTATAATCCGGTATCAGGGCAAATAGCCCCATGGACTTTTAGCCCCCGGACTTGTGGCCCCCTGACGATAAGCCCACTGACAATTAGCCCTGAGGATTTAAGGCCAGCGGACCTTCGGCCACCTGACCCACAGCCCCCGGACAAAAGGCCACTTTTTCTAATGCCCGTCAGTTTTGTTATCTCAGTTCTATTCTAATGCCCGTCAGATTATCTCAATTCACAGATTTACATTCTATGCCCGCTAGATTTACATTCTATGCCCGCTAGATTCTAGTGTCCATCAGATTTACATTCTATGCCCGTCAGATTTACATTCTATGCCCGCTAGATTCTAGTGCCTGTCAGATTCAGATACTATGCCCGCTAGATTCTAGTGTCCGTCAGATTAACATTCTATGCCCGTCAGATTTACATTCTATGCCCGCTAGATTCTAGTGTCCGTCAGATTTACATTCTATGCCCGTCATTTTTACATTCTATGCCCGCTAGATTCTAGTGCCCGTCAGATTCAGATACTATGCCCGCTAGATTCTAGTGTCCGTCAGATTTACATTCTATGCCCGTCAGATTTACATTCTATGCCCGCTAGATTCTAGTGTCCGTCAGGTTTACATTCTATGCCCGTCAGATTTACATTCTATGCCCGCTAGATTCTAGTGCCCGTCAGATTCAGGTACTAGAATCTAGCGGGCATAGAATGAAAATCTGACAGACATTGGAATCTAGTGGGCATAGAATGAAAATCTGACGGGCACTAGAATCTAGCGGGCATAGAATGTAAATCTGACGGGCATAGAGGAAATCTGTCGGACATGAGACAGGACATAAATCTAGCGGGCATAGAATGAAAATCTGACAGGCAACAGAATCTAGCGGGCATAGAATAAAAATCTGACGGGCACTAGAATCTAGCGGGCATAGAATGTAAATCTGACGGGCATAGAGGTAATCTGACGGACATGAGAGGGGACATAAATCTAGCGGGCATAGAATGAAAATCTGACGGGCACTAAAATCTAACGGGCATAGAATGTAAATCTGACGGGCATAGAGGAAATCTGTCGGACATGAGACATGACATAAATCTAGCGGGCATAGAATGTAAATCTGACGGACACTAGAATATAGCGGGCATAGAATGTGAATCTGACGGACACTAGAATCTAGCGGGCATAGAATGTAAATCTGACGGGCATAGAGGAAATCTGACGGACATGAGAGGGGACATAAATCTAGCGGGCATAGAATGAGAATCTGACGGGCACTAGAATCTAGCGGGCATAGTATCTAAATCTGACGGGCACTAGAATCTAGCTGGCATAGAATGTAAATCTGACGGGCACTAGAATCTAGCGGGCATAGAATCTAAATCTGACGGGCATAGAGGAAATCTGACGGACATGAGAGGGGACATAAATCTAGCGGGCAAAGAATGAGTATCTGACGGGCACTAGAATCTAGCGGGCATTAACATCTAGCGGACATAGGAAAAGAATCGAGATAATCTGACGGGCATTAGAATAACAGAATAGAGATAATCTGACGGGCATAAGAAAGGGGGGCCGATTGTCCTGGTGGCTGTGAGTCCCACTGGCCATATGTCCAGTGGCTATTTGCCAGGGGGCCATATGTCAGGGGGCCATATGTCAGGGTGGCTATATGTCAGGGGGCTAAATATCAGGGGGGCTATTCACCCTAGAACCGTATAATCCAGTGTCGAAACTTGCTGTGTTGATATGTACAGAGTATACATACCATATAAACCATATATAACCGTTGATACACAGAGTAGATGACCTGTATGAAGCATGTGTATCAACGGATGTATATGTATAATCCAGTGTCGAAAGTTGCTGTGTTGATACGTACAGAGTATACATACCATATAAACCATATATAACCGTTGATACACAGAGTAGATGCCCTGTATAAAGCATGTGTATCAACAGATGTATATGTATAATCCAGTGTCGAAACTTGCTGTGTTGATACGTACAGAGTATACATACGATATAAACCATATATAACCATTGATACACAGAGTAGATGACCTGTATAAAGCATGTATATACATCATATATATACAGGGCATATATTTTGTGTATCAACATGTTTATAAAGGTCCAATATACACTTCACATGAGCATACATCCTCTGAACTCCATGAATAGCAGGTGTAAATGTTGAACCCTTTCCATACTGATAGTGCCATTTGGCACTTCCGGCATTTTACGCCCATATATAGCTGTTGATCATAGAGTATACATTGCTGTGTATATTGGACCATATACATATGTATACTCTGTGTATCAACGGATGTATATGTATAATCCGGTATCAGGGCAAATAGCCCCATGGACTTTTAGCCCCCGGACTTGTGGCCCCCTGACGACAAGCCCACTGACAATTAGCCCTGAGGATTTAAGGCCAGCGGACCTTCGGCCACCTGACCCACAGCCCCCGGACAAAAGGCCACTTTTTCTAATGCCCGTCAGTTTTGTTATCTCAATTCTATTCTAATGCCCGTCAGATTATCTCAATTCACAGATTTACATTCTATGCCCGCTAGATTTACATTCTATGCCCGCTAGATTCTAGTGTCCATCAGATTTACATTCTATGCCCGTCAGATTTACATTCTATGCCTGCTAGATTCTAGTGCCTGTCAGATTCAGATACTATGCCCGCTAGATTCTAGTGTCCGTCAGATTAACATTCTATGCCCGTCAGATTTACATTCTATGCCCGCTAGATTCTAGTGTCCGTCAGATTTACATTCTATGCCCGTCATTTTTACATTCTATGCCCGCTAGATTCTAGTGCCCGTCAGACTCAGATACTATGCCCGCTAGATTCTAGTGTCCGTCAGATTTACATTCTATGCCCGTCAGATTTACATTCTTTGCCCGCTAGATTCTAGTGTCCGTCAGGTTTACATTCTATGCCCGTCAGATTTACATTCTATGCCCGCTAGATTCTAGTGCCCGTCAGATTCAGGTACTAGAATCTAGCGGGCATAGAATGAAAATCTGACGGACATTGGAATCTAGTGGGCATAGAATGAAAATCTGACGGGCACTAGAATCTAGCGGGCATAGAATGTAAATCTGACGGGCATAGAGGAAATCTGTCGGACATGAGACAGGACATAAATCTAGCGGGCATAGAATGAAAATCTGACAGGCAACAGAATCTAGCGGGCATAGAATAAAAATCTGACGGGCACTAGAATCTAGCGGGCATAGAATGTAAATCTGACGGGCATAGAGGTAATCTGACGGACATGAGAGGGGACATAAATCTAGCGGGCATAGAATGAAAATCTGACGGGCACTAAAATCTAGCGGGCATAGAATGTAAATCTGACGGGCATAGAGGAAATCTGTCGGACATGAGACATGACATAAATCTAGCGGGCATAGAATGTAAATCTGACGGACACTAGAATCTAGCGGGCATAGAATGTGAATCTGACGGACACTAGAATCTAGCGGGCATAGAATGTAAATCTGACGGGCATAGAGGAAATCTGACGGACATGAGAGGGGACATAAATCTAGCGGGCATAGAATGAGAATCTGACGGGCACTAGAATCTAGCGGGCATAGTATCTAAATCTGACGGGCACTAGAATCTAGCGGGCATAGAATGTAAATCTGACGGGCACTAGAATCTAGCGGGCATAGAATCTAAATCTGACGGGCATAGAGGAAATCTGACGGACATGAGAGGGGACATAAATCTAGCGGGCATAGAATGAGTATCTGACGGGCACTAGAATCTAGCGGGCATTAACATCTAGCGGACATAGGAAAAGAATCGAGATAATCTGACGGGCATTAGAATTACAGAATAGAGATAATCTGACGGGCATGAGAAAGGGGGGCCGATTGTCCTGGTGGCTGTGAGTCCCACTGGCCATATGTCCAGTGGCTATTTGCCAGGGGGCCATATGTCAGGGGGCCATATGTCAGGGTGGCTATATGTCAGGGGGCTAAATATCAGGGGGGCTATTCACCCTAGAACCGTATAATCCAGTGTCGAAACTTGCTGTGTTGATATGTACAGAGTATACATACCATATAAACCATATATAACCGTTGATACACAGAGTAGATGACCTGTATGAAGCATGTGTATCAACGGATGTATATGTATAATCCAGTGTCGAAAGTTGCTGTGTTGATACGTACAGAGTATACATACCATATAAACCATATATAACCGTTGATACACAGAGTAGATGCCCTGTATAAAGCATGTGTATCAACAGATGTATATGTATAATCCAGTGTCGAAACTTGCTGTGTTGATACGTACAGAGTATACATACGATATAAACCATATATAACCATTGATACACAGAGTAGATGACCTGTATAAAGCATGTATATACATCATATATATACAGGGCATATATTTTGTGTATCAACATGTTTATAAAGGTCCAATATACACTTCACATGAGCATACATCCTCTGAACTCCATGAATAGCAGGTGTAAATGTTGAACCCTTTCCATACTGATAGTGCCATTTGGCACTTCCGGCATTTTACGCCCATATATAGCTGTTGATCATAGAGTATACATTGCTGTGTATATTGGACCATATACATATGTATACTCTGTGTATCAACGGATGTATATGTATAATCCGGTATCAGGGCAAATAGCCCCATGGACTTTTAGCCCCCGGACTTGTGGCCCCCTGACGACAAGCCCACTGACAATTAGCCCTGAGGATTTAAGGCCAGCGGACCTTCGGCCACCTGACCCACAGCCCCCGGACAAAAGGCCACTTTTTCTAATGCCCGTCAGTTTTGTTATCTCAATTCTATTCTAATGCCCGTCAGATTATCTCAATTCACAGATTTACATTCTATGCCCGCTAGATTTACATTCTATGCCCGCTAGATTCTAGTGTCCATCAGATTTACATTCTATGCCCGTCAGATTTACATTCTATGCCTGCTAGATTCTAGTGCCTGTCAGATTCAGATACTATGCCCGCTAGATTCTAGTGTCCGTCAGATTAACATTCTATGCCCGTCAGATTTACATTCTATGCCCGCTAGATTCTAGTGTCCGTCAGATTTACATTCTATGCCCGTCATTTTTACATTCTATGCCCGCTAGATTCTAGTGCCCGTCAGACTCAGATACTATGCCCGCTAGATTCTAGTGTCCGTCAGATTTACATTCTATGCCCGTCAGATTTACATTCTTTGCCCGCTAGATTCTAGTGTCCGTCAGGTTTACATTCTATGCCCGTCAGATTTACATTCTATGCCCGCTAGATTCTAGTGCCCGTCAGATTCAGGTACTAGAATCTAGCGGGCATAGAATGAAAATCTGACGGACATTGGAATCTAGTGGGCATAGAATGAAAATCTGACGGGCACTAGAATCTAGCGGGCATAGAATGTAAATCTGACGGGCATAGAGGAAATCTGTCGGACATGAGACAGGACATAAATCTAGCGGGCATAGAATGAAAATCTGACAGGCAACAGAATCTAGCGGGCATAGAATAAAAATCTGACGGGCACTAGAATCTAGCGGGCATAGAATGTAAATCTGACGGGCATAGAGGTAATCTGACGGACATGAGAGGGGACATAAATCTAGCGGGCATAGAATGAAAATCTGACGGGCACTAAAATCTAGCGGGCATAGAATGTAAATCTGACGGGCATAGAGGAAATCTGTCGGACATGAGACATGACATAAATCTAGCGGGCATAGAATGTAAATCTGACGGACACTAGAATCTAGCGGGCATAGAATGTGAATCTGACGGACACTAGAATCTAGCGGGCATAGAATGTAAATCTGACGGGCATAGAGGAAATCTGACGGACATGAGAGGGGACATAAATCTAGCGGGCATAGAATGAGAATCTGACGGGCACTAGAATCTAGCGGGCATAGTATCTAAATCTGACGGGCACTAGAATCTAGCGGGCATAGAATGTAAATCTGACGGGCACTAGAATCTAGCGGGCATAGAATCTAAATCTGACGGGCATAGAGGAAATCTGACGGACATGAGAGGGGACATAAATCTAGCGGGCATAGAATGAGTATCTGACGGGCACTAGAATCTAGCGGGCATTAACATCTAGCGGACATAGGAAAAGAATCGAGATAATCTGACGGGCATTAGAATTACAGAATAGAGATAATCTGACGGGCATGAGAAAGGGGGGCCGATTGTCCTGGTGGCTGTGAGTCCCACTGGCCATATGTCCAGTGGCTATTTGCCAGGGGGCCATATGTCAGGGGGCCATATGTCAGGGTGGCTATATGTCAGGGGGCTAAATATCAGGGGGGCTATTCACCCTAGAACCGTATAATCCAGTGTCGAAACTTGCTGTGTTGATATGTACAGAGTATACATACCATATAAACCATATATAACCGTTGATACACAGAGTAGATGCCCTGTATAAAGCATGTGTATCAACAGATGTATATGTATAATCCAGTGTCGAAACTTGCTGTGTTGATACGTACAGAGTATACATACCATATAAACCATATATAGCTGTTGATACACAGAGTAGATGACCTGTATAAAGCATGTATATACATCATATATATACAGGGCATATATTTTGTGTATCAACATGTTTATAAAGGTCCAATATACACTTCACATGAGCATACATCCTCTGAACTCCATGAATAGCAGGTGTAAATGTCGAACCCTTTCCATACTGATAGTGCCATTTGGCACTTCCGGCATTTTACGCCCATATATAGCTGTTGATCATAGAGTATACATTGCTGTGTATATTGGACCATATACATATGTATACTCTGTGTATCAACGGATGTATATGTATAATCCGGTATCAGGGCAAATAGCCCCATGGACTTTTAGCCCCCGGACTTGTGGCCCCCTGACGACAAGCCCACTGACAATTAGCCCTGAGGATTTAAGGCCAGCGGACCTTCGGCCACCTGACCCACAGCCCCCGGACAAAAGGCCACTTTTTCTAATGCCCGTCAGTTTTGTTATCTCAATTCTATTCTAATGCCCGTCAGATTATCTCAATTCACAGATTTACATTCTATGCCCGCTAGATTTACATTCTATGCCCGCTAGATTCTAGTGTCCATCAGATTTACATTCTATGCCCGTCAGATTTACATTCTATGCCCGCTAGATTCTAGTGCCTGTCAGATTCAGATACTATGCCCGCTAGATTCTAGTGTCCGTCAGATTAACATTCTATGCCCGTCAGATTTACATTCTATGCCCGCTAGATTCTAGTGTCCGTCAGATTTACATTCTATGCCCGTCATTTTTACATTCTATGCCCGCTAGATTCTAGTGCCCGTCAGATTCAGATACTATGCCCGCTAGATTCTAGTGTCCGTCAGATTTACATTCTATGCCCGTCAGATTTACATTCTATGCCCGCTAGATTCTAGTGCCCGTCAGATACTCATTCTATGCCCGCTAGATTTATGTCCCCTCTCATGTCCGTCAGATTTCCTCTATGCCCGTCAGATTTAGATTCTATGCCCGCTAGATTCTAGTGCCCGTCAGATTTACATTCTATGCCCGCTAGATTCTAGTGCCCGTCAGATTTAGATACTATGCCCGCTAGATTCTAGTGCCTGTCAGATTCTCATTCTATGCCCGCTAGATTTATGTCCCCTCTCATGTCCGTCAGATTTCCTCTATGCCCGTCAGATTTACATTCTATGCCCGCTAGATTCTAGTGTCCGTCAGATTCACATTCTATGCCCGCTAGATTCTAGTGTCCGTCAGATTTACATTCTATGCCCGCTAGATTTATGTCATGTCTCATGTCCGACAGATTTCCTCTATGCCCGTCAGATTTACATTCTATGCCCGCTAGATTTTAGTGCCCGTCAGATTTTCATTCTATGCCCGCTAGATTTATGTCCCCTCTCATGTCCGTCAGATTACCTCTATGCCCGTCAGATTTACATTCTATGCCCGCTAGATTCTAGTGCCCGTCAGATTTACATTCTATGCCCGCTAGATTCTAGTGCCCGTCAGATTCAGGTACTAGAATCTAGCGGGCATAGAATGAAAATCTGACAGACATTGGAATCTAGTGGGCATAGAATGAAAATCTGACGGGCACTAGAATCTAGCGGGCATAGAATGTAAATCTGACGGGCATAGAGGAAATCTGTCGGACATGAGACAGGACATAAATCTAGCGGGCATAGAATGAAAATCTGACAGGCAACAGAATCTAGCGGGCATAGAATAAAAGTCTGACGGGCACTAGAATCTAGCGGGCATAGAATGTAAATCTGACGGGCATAGAGGTAATCTGACGGACATGAGAGGGGACATAAATCTAGCGGGCATAGAATGAAAATCTGACGGGCACTAAAATCTAGCGGGCATAGAATGTAAATCTGACGGGCATAGAGGAAATCTGTCGGACATGAGACATGACATAAATCTAGCGGGCATAGAATGTAAATCTGACGGACACTAGAATCTAGCGGGCATAGAATGTGAATCTGACGGACACTAGAATCTAGCGGGCATAAAATGTTAATCTGACGGGCATAGAGGAAATCTGACGGACATGAGAGGGGACATAAATCTAGCGGGCATAGAATGAGAATCTGACGGGCACTAGAATCTAGCGGGCATAGTATCTAAATCTGACGGGCACTAGAATCTAGCGGGCATAGAATGTAAATCTGACGGGCACTAGAATCTAGCGGGCATAGAATCTAAATCTGACGGGCATAGAGGAAATCTGACGGACATGAGAGGGGACATAAATCTAGCGGGCATAGAATGAGTATCTGACGGGCACTAGAATCTAGCGGGCATTAACATCTAGCGGACATAGGAAAAGAATCGAGATAATCTGACGGGCATTAGAATTACAGAATAGAGATAATCTGACGGGCATGAGAAAGGGGGGCCGATTGTCCTGGTGGCTGTGAGTCCCACTGGCCATATGTCCAGTGGCTATTTGCCAGGGGGCCATATGTCAGGGGGCCATATGTCAGGGTGGCTATATGTCAGGGGGCTAAATATCAGGGGGGCTATTCACCCTAGAACCGTATAATCCAGTGTCGAAACTTGCTGTGTTGATATGTACAGAGTATACATACCATATAAACCATATATAACCGTTGATACACAGAGTAGATGCCCTGTATAAAGCATGTGTATCAACAGATGTATATGTATAATCCAGTGTCGAAACTTGCTGTGTTGATACGTACAGAGTATACATACCATATAAACCATATATAGCTGTTGATACACAGAGTAGATGACCTGTATAAAGCATGTATATACATCATATATATACAGGGCATATATTTTGTGTATCAACATGTTTATAAAGGTCCAATATACACTTCACATGAGCATACATCCTCTGAACTCCATGAATAGCAGGTGTAAATGTTGAACCCTTTCCATACTGATAGTGCCATTTGGCACTTCCGGCATTTTACGCCCATATATAGCTGTTGATCATAGAGTATACATTGCTGTGTATATTGGACCATATACATATGTATACTCTGTGTATCAACGGATGTATATGTATAATCCGGTATCAGGGCAAATAGCCCCATGGACTTTTAGCCCCCGGACTTGTGGCCCCCTGACGATAAGCCCACTGACAATTAGCCCTGAGGATTTAAGGCCAGCGGACCTTCGGCCACCTGACCCACAGCCCCCGGACAAAAGGCCACTTTTTCTAATGCCCGTCAGTTTTGTTATCTCAGTTCTATTCTAATGCCCGTCAGATTATCTCAATTCACAGATTTACATTCTATGCCCGCTAGATTTACATTCTATGCCCGCTAGATTCTAGTGTCCATCAGATTTACATTCTATGCCCGTCAGATTTACATTCTATGCCCGCTAGATTCTAGTGCCTGTCAGATTCAGATACTATGCCCGCTAGATTCTAGTGTCCGTCAGATTAACATTCTATGCCCGTCAGATTTACATTCTATGCCCGCTAGATTCTAGTGTCCGTCAGATTTACATTCTATGCCCGTCATTTTTACATTCTATGCCCGCTAGATTCTAGTGCCCGTCAGATTCAGATACTATGCCCGCTAGATTCTAGTGTCCGTCAGATTTACATTCTATGCCCGTCAGATTTACATTCTATGCCCGCTAGATTCTAGTGTCCGTCAGGTTTACATTCTATGCCCGTCAGATTTACATTCTATGCCCGCTAGATTCTAGTGCCCGTCAGATTCAGGTACTAGAATCTAGCGGGCATAGAATGAAAATCTGACAGACATTGGAATCTAGTGGGCATAGAATGAAAATCTGACGGGCACTAGAATCTAGCGGGCATAGAATGTAAATCTGACGGGCATAGAGGAAATCTGTCGGACATGAGACAGGACATAAATCTAGCGGGCATAGAATGAAAATCTGACAGGCAACAGAATCTAGCGGGCATAGAATAAAAATCTGACGGGCACTAGAATCTAGCGGGCATAGAATGTAAATCTGACGGGCATAGAGGTAATCTGACGGACATGAGAGGGGACATAAATCTAGCGGGCATAGAATGAAAATCTGACGGGCACTAAAATCTAACGGGCATAGAATGTAAATCTGACGGGCATAGAGGAAATCTGTCGGACATGAGACATGACATAAATCTAGCGGGCATAGAATGTAAATCTGACGGACACTAGAATATAGCGGGCATAGAATGTGAATCTGACGGACACTAGAATCTAGCGGGCATAGAATGTAAATCTGACGGGCATAGAGGAAATCTGACGGACATGAGAGGGGACATAAATCTAGCGGGCATAGAATGAGAATCTGACGGGCACTAGAATCTAGCGGGCATAGTATCTAAATCTGACGGGCACTAGAATCTAGCTGGCATAGAATGTAAATCTGACGGGCACTAGAATCTAGCGGGCATAGAATCTAAATCTGACGGGCATAGAGGAAATCTGACGGACATGAGAGGGGACATAAATCTAGCGGGCAAAGAATGAGTATCTGACGGGCACTAGAATCTAGCGGGCATTAACATCTAGCGGACATAGGAAAAGAATCGAGATAATCTGACGGGCATTAGAATAACAGAATAGAGATAATCTGACGGGCATAAGAAAGGGGGGCCGATTGTCCTGGTGGCTGTGAGTCCCACTGGCCATATGTCCAGTGGCTATTTGCCAGGGGGCCATATGTCAGGGGGCCATATGTCAGGGTGGCTATATGTCAGGGGGCTAAATATCAGGGGGGCTATTCACCCTAGAACCGTATAATCCAGTGTCGAAACTTGCTGTGTTGATATGTACAGAGTATACATACCATATAAACCATATATAACCGTTGATACACAGAGTAGATGACCTGTATGAAGCATGTGTATCAACGGATGTATATGTATAATCCAGTGTCGAAAGTTGCTGTGTTGATACGTACAGAGTATACATACCATATAAACCATATATAACCGTTGATACACAGAGTAGATGCCCTGTATAAAGCATGTGTATCAACAGATGTATATGTATAATCCAGTGTCGAAACTTGCTGTGTTGATACGTACAGAGTATACATACGATATAAACCATATATAACCATTGATACACAGAGTAGATGACCTGTATAAAGCATGTATATACATCATATATATACAGGGCATATATTTTGTGTATCAACATGTTTATAAAGGTCCAATATACACTTCACATGAGCATACATCCTCTGAACTCCATGAATAGCAGGTGTAAATGTTGAACCCTTTCCATACTGATAGTGCCATTTGGCACTTCCGGCATTTTACGCCCATATATAGCTGTTGATCATAGAGTATACATTGCTGTGTATATTGGACCATATACATATGTATACTCTGTGTATCAACGGATGTATATGTATAATCCGGTATCAGGGCAAATAGCCCCATGGACTTTTAGCCCCCGGACTTGTGGCCCCCTGACGACAAGCCCACTGACAATTAGCCCTGAGGATTTAAGGCCAGCGGACCTTCGGCCACCTGACCCACAGCCCCCGGACAAAAGGCCACTTTTTCTAATGCCCGTCAGTTTTGTTATCTCAATTCTATTCTAATGCCCGTCAGATTATCTCAATTCACAGATTTACATTCTATGCCCGCTAGATTTACATTCTATGCCCGCTAGATTCTAGTGTCCATCAGATTTACATTCTATGCCCGTCAGATTTACATTCTATGCCTGCTAGATTCTAGTGCCTGTCAGATTCAGATACTATGCCCGCTAGATTCTAGTGTCCGTCAGATTAACATTCTATGCCCGTCAGATTTACATTCTATGCCCGCTAGATTCTAGTGTCCGTCAGATTTACATTCTATGCCCGTCATTTTTACATTCTATGCCCGCTAGATTCTAGTGCCCGTCAGACTCAGATACTATGCCCGCTAGATTCTAGTGTCCGTCAGATTTACATTCTATGCCCGTCAGATTTACATTCTTTGCCCGCTAGATTCTAGTGTCCGTCAGGTTTACATTCTATGCCCGTCAGATTTACATTCTATGCCCGCTAGATTCTAGTGCCCGTCAGATTCAGGTACTAGAATCTAGCGGGCATAGAATGAAAATCTGACGGACATTGGAATCTAGTGGGCATAGAATGAAAATCTGACGGGCACTAGAATCTAGCGGGCATAGAATGTAAATCTGACGGGCATAGAGGAAATCTGTCGGACATGAGACAGGACATAAATCTAGCGGGCATAGAATGAAAATCTGACAGGCAACAGAATCTAGCGGGCATAGAATAAAAATCTGACGGGCACTAGAATCTAGCGGGCATAGAATGTAAATCTGACGGGCATAGAGGTAATCTGACGGACATGAGAGGGGACATAAATCTAGCGGGCATAGAATGAAAATCTGACGGGCACTAAAATCTAGCGGGCATAGAATGTAAATCTGACGGGCATAGAGGAAATCTGTCGGACATGAGACATGACATAAATCTAGCGGGCATAGAATGTAAATCTGACGGACACTAGAATCTAGCGGGCATAGAATGTGAATCTGACGGACACTAGAATCTAGCGGGCATAGAATGTAAATCTGACGGGCATAGAGGAAATCTGACGGACATGAGAGGGGACATAAATCTAGCGGGCATAGAATGAGAATCTGACGGGCACTAGAATCTAGCGGGCATAGTATCTAAATCTGACGGGCACTAGAATCTAGCGGGCATAGAATGTAAATCTGACGGGCACTAGAATCTAGCGGGCATAGAATCTAAATCTGACGGGCATAGAGGAAATCTGACGGACATGAGAGGGGACATAAATCTAGCGGGCATAGAATGAGTATCTGACGGGCACTAGAATCTAGCGGGCATTAACATCTAGCGGACATAGGAAAAGAATCGAGATAATCTGACGGGCATTAGAATTACAGAATAGAGATAATCTGACGGGCATGAGAAAGGGGGGCCGATTGTCCTGGTGGCTGTGAGTCCCACTGGCCATATGTCCAGTGGCTATTTGCCAGGGGGCCATATGTCAGGGGGCCATATGTCAGGGTGGCTATATGTCAGGGGGCTAAATATCAGGGGGGCTATTCACCCTAGAACCGTATAATCCAGTGTCGAAACTTGCTGTGTTGATATGTACAGAGTATACATACCATATAAACCATATATAACCGTTGATACACAGAGTAGATGACCTGTATGAAGCATGTGTATCAACGGATGTATATGTATAATCCAGTGTCGAAAGTTGCTGTGTTGATACGTACAGAGTATACATACCATATAAACCATATATAACCGTTGATACACAGAGTAGATGCCCTGTATAAAGCATGTGTATCAACAGATGTATATGTATAATCCAGTGTCGAAACTTGCTGTGTTGATACGTACAGAGTATACATACGATATAAACCATATATAACCATTGATACACAGAGTAGATGACCTGTATAAAGCATGTATATACATCATATATATACAGGGCATATATTTTGTGTATCAACATGTTTATAAAGGTCCAATATACACTTCACATGAGCATACATCCTCTGAACTCCATGAATAGCAGGTGTAAATGTTGAACCCTTTCCATACTGATAGTGCCATTTGGCACTTCCGGCATTTTACGCCCATATATAGCTGTTGATCATAGAGTATACATTGCTGTGTATATTGGACCATATACATATGTATACTCTGTGTATCAACGGATGTATATGTATAATCCGGTATCAGGGCAAATAGCCCCATGGACTTTTAGCCCCCGGACTTGTGGCCCCCTGACGACAAGCCCACTGACAATTAGCCCTGAGGATTTAAGGCCAGCGGACCTTCGGCCACCTGACCCACAGCCCCCGGACAAAAGGCCACTTTTTCTAATGCCCGTCAGTTTTGTTATCTCAATTCTATTCTAATGCCCGTCAGATTATCTCAATTCACAGATTTACATTCTATGCCCGCTAGATTTACATTCTATGCCCGCTAGATTCTAGTGTCCATCAGATTTACATTCTATGCCCGTCAGATTTACATTCTATGCCTGCTAGATTCTAGTGCCTGTCAGATTCAGATACTATGCCCGCTAGATTCTAGTGTCCGTCAGATTAACATTCTATGCCCGTCAGATTTACATTCTATGCCCGCTAGATTCTAGTGTCCGTCAGATTTACATTCTATGCCCGTCATTTTTACATTCTATGCCCGCTAGATTCTAGTGCCCGTCAGACTCAGATACTATGCCCGCTAGATTCTAGTGTCCGTCAGATTTACATTCTATGCCCGTCAGATTTACATTCTTTGCCCGCTAGATTCTAGTGTCCGTCAGGTTTACATTCTATGCCCGTCAGATTTACATTCTATGCCCGCTAGATTCTAGTGCCCGTCAGATTCAGGTACTAGAATCTAGCGGGCATAGAATGAAAATCTGACGGACATTGGAATCTAGTGGGCATAGAATGAAAATCTGACGGGCACTAGAATCTAGCGGGCATAGAATGTAAATCTGACGGGCATAGAGGAAATCTGTCGGACATGAGACAGGACATAAATCTAGCGGGCATAGAATGAAAATCTGACAGGCAACAGAATCTAGCGGGCATAGAATAAAAATCTGACGGGCACTAGAATCTAGCGGGCATAGAATGTAAATCTGACGGGCATAGAGGTAATCTGACGGACATGAGAGGGGACATAAATCTAGCGGGCATAGAATGAAAATCTGACGGGCACTAAAATCTAGCGGGCATAGAATGTAAATCTGACGGGCATAGAGGAAATCTGTCGGACATGAGACATGACATAAATCTAGCGGGCATAGAATGTAAATCTGACGGACACTAGAATCTAGCGGGCATAGAATGTGAATCTGACGGACACTAGAATCTAGCGGGCATAGAATGTAAATCTGACGGGCATAGAGGAAATCTGACGGACATGAGAGGGGACATAAATCTAGCGGGCATAGAATGAGAATCTGACGGGCACTAGAATCTAGCGGGCATAGTATCTAAATCTGACGGGCACTAGAATCTAGCGGGCATAGAATGTAAATCTGACGGGCACTAGAATCTAGCGGGCATAGAATCTAAATCTGACGGGCATAGAGGAAATCTGACGGACATGAGAGGGGACATAAATCTAGCGGGCATAGAATGAGTATCTGACGGGCACTAGAATCTAGCGGGCATTAACATCTAGCGGACATAGGAAAAGAATCGAGATAATCTGACGGGCATTAGAATTACAGAATAGAGATAATCTGACGGGCATGAGAAAGGGGGGCCGATTGTCCTGGTGGCTGTGAGTCCCACTGGCCATATGTCCAGTGGCTATTTGCCAGGGGGCCATATGTCAGGGGGCCATATGTCAGGGTGGCTATATGTCAGGGGGCTAAATATCAGGGGGGCTATTCACCCTAGAACCGTATAATCCAGTGTCGAAACTTGCTGTGTTGATATGTACAGAGTATACATACCATATAAACCATATATAACCGTTGATACACAGAGTAGATGCCCTGTATAAAGCATGTGTATCAACAGATGTATATGTATAATCCAGTGTCGAAACTTGCTGTGTTGATACGTACAGAGTATACATACCATATAAACCATATATAGCTGTTGATACACAGAGTAGATGACCTGTATAAAGCATGTATATACATCATATATATACAGGGCATATATTTTGTGTATCAACATGTTTATAAAGGTCCAATATACACTTCACATGAGCATACATCCTCTGAACTCCATGAATAGCAGGTGTAAATGTTGAACCCTTTCCATACTGATAGTGCCATTTGGCACTTCCGGCATTTTACGCCCATATATAGCTGTTGATCATAGAGTATACATTGCTGTGTATATTGGACCATATACATATGTATACTCTGTGTATCAACGGATGTATATGTATAATCCGGTATCAGGGCAAATAGCCCCATGGACTTTTAGCCCCCGGACTTGTGGCCCCCTGACGATAAGCCCACTGACAATTAGCCCTGAGGATTTAAGGCCAGCGGACCTTCGGCCACCTGACCCACAGCCCCCGGACAAAAGGCCACTTTTTCTAATGCCCGTCAGTTTTGTTATCTCAGTTCTATTCTAATGCCCGTCAGATTATCTCAATTCACAGATTTACATTCTATGCCCGCTAGATTTACATTCTATGCCCGCTAGATTCTAGTGTCCATCAGATTTACATTCTATGCCCGTCAGATTTACATTCTATGCCCGCTAGATTCTAGTGCCTGTCAGATTCAGATACTATGCCCGCTAGATTCTAGTGTCCGTCAGATTAACATTCTATGCCCGTCAGATTTACATTCTATGCCCGCTAGATTCTAGTGTCCGTCAGATTTACATTCTATGCCCGTCATTTTTACATTCTATGCCCGCTAGATTCTAGTGCCCGTCAGATTCAGATACTATGCCCGCTAGATTCTAGTGTCCGTCAGATTTACATTCTATGCCCGTCAGATTTACATTCTATGCCCGCTAGATTCTAGTGTCCGTCAGGTTTACATTCTATGCCCGTCAGATTTACATTCTATGCCCGCTAGATTCTAGTGCCCGTCAGATTCAGGTACTAGAATCTAGCGGGCATAGAATGAAAATCTGACAGACATTGGAATCTAGTGGGCATAGAATGAAAATCTGACGGGCACTAGAATCTAGCGGGCATAGAATGTAAATCTGACGGGCATAGAGGAAATCTGTCGGACATGAGACAGGACATAAATCTAGCGGGCATAGAATGAAAATCTGACAGGCAACAGAATCTAGCGGGCATAGAATAAAAATCTGACGGGCACTAGAATCTAGCGGGCATAGAATGTAAATCTGACGGGCATAGAGGTAATCTGACGGACATGAGAGGGGACATAAATCTAGCGGGCATAGAATGAAAATCTGACGGGCACTAAAATCTAACGGGCATAGAATGTAAATCTGACGGGCATAGAGGAAATCTGTCGGACATGAGACATGACATAAATCTAGCGGGCATAGAATGTAAATCTGACGGACACTAGAATATAGCGGGCATAGAATGTGAATCTGACGGACACTAGAATCTAGCGGGCATAGAATGTAAATCTGACGGGCATAGAGGAAATCTGACGGACATGAGAGGGGACATAAATCTAGCGGGCATAGAATGAGAATCTGACGGGCACTAGAATCTAGCGGGCATAGTATCTAAATCTGACGGGCACTAGAATCTAGCTGGCATAGAATGTAAATCTGACGGGCACTAGAATCTAGCGGGCATAGAATCTAAATCTGACGGGCATAGAGGAAATCTGACGGACATGAGAGGGGACATAAATCTAGCGGGCAAAGAATGAGTATCTGACGGGCACTAGAATCTAGCGGGCATTAACATCTAGCGGACATAGGAAAAGAATCGAGATAATCTGACGGGCATTAGAATAACAGAATAGAGATAATCTGACGGGCATAAGAAAGGGGGGCCGATTGTCCTGGTGGCTGTGAGTCCCACTGGCCATATGTCCAGTGGCTATTTGCCAGGGGGCCATATGTCAGGGGGCCATATGTCAGGGTGGCTATATGTCAGGGGGCTAAATATCAGGGGGGCTATTCACCCTAGAACCGTATAATCCAGTGTCGAAACTTGCTGTGTTGATACGTACAGAGTATACATACCATATAAACCATATATAACCGTTGATACATAGAGTAGATGCCCTGTATAAAGCATGTGTATCAACGGATGTATATGTATAATCCAGTGTCGAAACTTGCTGTGTTGATACGTACAGAGTATAAATACCATATAAACCATATATAACCGTTGATACACAGAGTAGATGCCCTGTATAAAGCATGTGTATCAACGGATGTATATGTATAATCCAGTGTAGAAACTTGCTGTGTTGATACGTACAGAGTATACATACCATATAAACCCTATATAACCGTTGATACACAGAGTAGATGACCTGTATAAAGCATGTGTATCAACGGATGTATATGTATAATCCAGTGTCGAAACTTGCTGTGTTGATACGTACAGAGTATACATACCATATAAACCATATATAACCATTGATACACAGAGTAGATGACCTGTATAAAGCATGTATATACATCATATATATACAGGGCATATATTTTGTGTATCAACATGTTTATAAAGGTCCAATATACACTTCACATGAGCATACATCCTCTGAACTCCATGAATAGCAGGTGTAAATGTTGAACCCTTTCCATACTGATAGTGCCATTTGGCACTTCCGGCATTTTACGCCCATATATAGCTGTTGATCATAGAGTATACATTGCTGTGTATATTGGACCATATACATATGTATACTCTGTGTATCAACGGATGTATATGTATAATCCGGTATCAGGGCAAATAGCCCCATGGACTTTTAGCCCCCGGACTTGTGGCCCCCTGACGACAAGCCCACTGACAATTAGCCCTGAGGATTTAAGGCCAGCGGACCTTCGGCCACCTGACCCACAGCCCCCGGACAAAAGGCCACTTTTTCTAATGCCCGTCAGTTTTGTTATCTCAATTCTATTCTAATGCCCGTCAGATTATCTCAATTCACAGATTTACATTCTATGCCCGCTAGATTTACATTCTATGCCCGCTAGATTCTAGTGTCCATCAGAATACATTCTATGCCCGTCAGATTTACATTCTATGCCCGCTAGATTCTAGTGCCTGTCAGATTCAGATACTATGCCCGCTAGATTCTAGTGTCCGTCAGATTAACATTCTATGCCCGTCAGATTTACATTCTATGCCCGCTAGATTCTAGTGTCCGTCAGATTTACATTCTATGCCCGTCATTTTTACATTCTATGCCCGCTAGATTCTAGTGCCCGTCAGATTCAGATACTATGCCCGCTAGATTCTAGTGTCCGTCAGATTTACATTCTATGCCCGTCAGATTTACATTCTATGCCCGCTAGATTCTAGTGTCCGTCAGGTTTACATTCTATGCCCGTCAGATTTACATTCTATGCCCGCTAGATTCTAGTGCCCGTCAGATTCAGGTACTAGAATCTAGCGGGCATAGAATGAAAATCTGACGGACATTGGAATCTAGTGGGCATAGAATGAAAATCTGACGGGCACTAGAATCTAGCGGGCATAGAATGTAAATCTGACGGGCATAGAGGAAATCTGTCGGACATGAGACAGGACATAAATCTAGCGGGCATAGAATGAAAATCTGACAGGCAACAGAATCTAGCGGGCATAGAATAAAAATCTGACGGGCACTAGAATCTAGCGGGCATAGAATGTAAATCTGACGGGCATAGAGGTAATCTGACGGACATGAGAGGGGACATAAATCTAGCGGGCATAGAATGAAAATCTGACGGGCACTAAAATCTAGCGGGCATAGAATGTAAATCTGACGGGCATAGAGGAAATCTGTCGGACATGAGACATGACATAAATCTAGCGGGCATAGAATGTAAATCTGACGGACACTAGAATCTAGCGGGCATAGAATGTGAATCTGACAGACACTAGAATCTAGCGGGCATAGAATGTAAATCTGACGGGCATAGAGGAAATCTGACGGACATGAGAGGGGACATAAATCTAGCGGGCATAGAATGAGAATCTGACGGGCACTAGAATCTAGCGGGCATAGTATCTAAATCTGACGGGCACTAGAATCTAGCGGGCATAGAATGTAAATCTGACGGGCACTAGAATCTAGCGGGCATAGAATCTAAATCTGACGGGCATAGAGGAAATCTGACGGACATGAGAGGGGACATAAATCTAGCGGGCATAGAATGAGTATCTGACGGGCACTAGAATCTAGCGGGCATTAACATCTAGCGGACATAGGAAAAGAATCGAGATAATCTGACGGGCATTAGAATTACAGAATAGAGATAATCTGACGGGCATGAGAAAGGGGGGCCGATTGTCCTGGTGGCTGTGAGTCCCACTGGCCATATGTCCAGTGGCTATTTGCCAGGGGGCCATATGTCAGGGGGCCATATGTCAGGGTGGCTATATGTCAGGGGGCTAAATATCAGGGGGGCTATTCACCCTAGAACCGTATAATCCAGTGTCGAAACTTGCTGTGTTGATATGTACAGAGTATACATACCATATAAACCATATATAACCGTTGATACACAGAGTAGATGCCCTGTATAAAGCATGTGTATCAACGGATGTATATGTATAATCCAGTGTCGAAACTTGCTGTGTTGATACGTACAGAGTATACATACCATATAAACCATATATAGCTGTTGATACACAGAGTAGATGACCTGTATAAAGCATGTATATACATCATATATATACAGGGCATATATTTTGTGTATCAACATGTTTATAAAGGTCCAATATACACTTCACATGAGCATACATCCTCTGAACTCCATGAATAGCAGGTGTAAATGTTGAACCCTTTCCATACTGATAGTGCCATTTGGCACTTCCGGCATTTTACGCCCATATATAGCTGTTGATCATAGAGTATACATTGCTGTGTACATTGGACCATATACATATGTATACTCTGTGTATCAACGGATGTATATGTATAATCCAGTGTCGAAACTTGCTGTGTTGATACGTACAGAGTATACATACCATATAAACCATATATAACCGTTGATACACAGAGTAGATGCCCTGTATAAAGAATGTGTATCAACGGATGTATATGTATAATCCAGTGTCGAAACTTGCTGTGTTGATACGTACAGAGTATACATACCATATAAACCATATATAACCGTTGATACATAGAGTAGATGCCCTGTATAAAGCATGTGTATCAACGGATGTATATGTATAATCCAGTGTCGAAACTTGCTGTGTTGATACGTACAGAGTATAAATACCATATAAACCATATATAACCGTTGATACACAGAGTAGATGCCCTGTATAAAGCATGTGTATCAACGGATGTATATGTATAATCCAGTGTAGAAACTTGCTGTGTTGATACGTACAGAGTATACATACCATATAAACCCTATATAACCGTTGATACACAGAGTAGATGACCTGTATAAAGCATGTGTATCAACGGATGTATATGTATAATCCAGTGTCGAAACTTGCTGTGTTGATACGTACAGAGTATACATACCATATAAACCATATATAACCATTGATACACAGAGTAGATGACCTGTATAAAGCATGTATATACATCATATATATACAGGGCATATATTTTGTGTATCAACATGTTTATAAAGGTCCAATATACACTTCACATGAGCATACATCCTCTGAACTCCATGAATAGCAGGTGTAAATGTTGAACCCTTTCCATACTGATAGTGCCATTTGGCACTTCCGGCATTTTACGCCCATATATAGCTGTTGATCATAGAGTATACATTGCTGTGTATATTGGACCATATACATATGTATACTCTGTGTATCAACGGATGTATATGTATAATCCGGTATCAGGGCAAATAGCCCCATGGACTTTTAGCCCCCGGACTTGTGGCCCCCTGACGACAAGCCCACTGACAATTAGCCCTGAGGATTTAAGGCCAGCGGACCTTCGGCCACCTGACCCACAGCCCCCGGACAAAAGGCCACTTTTTCTAATGCCCGTCAGTTTTGTTATCTCAATTCTATTCTAATGCCCGTCAGATTATCTCAATTCACAGATTTACATTCTATGCCCGCTAGATTTACATTCTATGCCCGCTAGATTCTAGTGTCCATCAGAATACATTCTATGCCCGTCAGATTTACATTCTATGCCCGCTAGATTCTAGTGCCTGTCAGATTCAGATACTATGCCCGCTAGATTCTAGTGTCCGTCAGATTAACATTCTATGCCCGTCAGATTTACATTCTATGCCCGCTAGATTCTAGTGTCCGTCAGATTTACATTCTATGCCCGTCATTTTTACATTCTATGCCCGCTAGATTCTAGTGCCCGTCAGATTCAGATACTATGCCCGCTAGATTCTAGTGTCCGTCAGATTTACATTCTATGCCCGTCAGATTTACATTCTATGCCCGCTAGATTCTAGTGTCCGTCAGGTTTACATTCTATGCCCGTCAGATTTACATTCTATGCCCGCTAGATTCTAGTGCCCGTCAGATTCAGGTACTAGAATCTAGCGGGCATAGAATGAAAATCTGACGGACATTGGAATCTAGTGGGCATAGAATGAAAATCTGACGGGCACTAGAATCTAGCGGGCATAGAATGTAAATCTGACGGGCATAGAGGAAATCTGTCGGACATGAGACAGGACATAAATCTAGCGGGCATAGAATGAAAATCTGACAGGCAACAGAATCTAGCGGGCATAGAATAAAAATCTGACGGGCACTAGAATCTAGCGGGCATAGAATGTAAATCTGACGGGCATAGAGGTAATCTGACGGACATGAGAGGGGACATAAATCTAGCGGGCATAGAATGAAAATCTGACGGGCACTAAAATCTAGCGGGCATAGAATGTAAATCTGACGGGCATAGAGGAAATCTGTCGGACATGAGACATGACATAAATCTAGCGGGCATAGAATGTAAATCTGACGGACACTAGAATCTAGCGGGCATAGAATGTGAATCTGACAGACACTAGAATCTAGCGGGCATAGAATGTAAATCTGACGGGCATAGAGGAAATCTGACGGACATGAGAGGGGACATAAATCTAGCGGGCATAGAATGAGAATCTGACGGGCACTAGAATCTAGCGGGCATAGTATCTAAATCTGACGGGCACTAGAATCTAGCGGGCATAGAATGTAAATCTGACGGGCACTAGAATCTAGCGGGCATAGAATCTAAATCTGACGGGCATAGAGGAAATCTGACGGACATGAGAGGGGACATAAATCTAGCGGGCATAGAATGAGTATCTGACGGGCACTAGAATCTAGCGGGCATTAACATCTAGCGGACATAGGAAAAGAATCGAGATAATCTGACGGGCATTAGAATTACAGAATAGAGATAATCTGACGGGCATGAGAAAGGGGGGCCGATTGTCCTGGTGGCTGTGAGTCCCACTGGCCATATGTCCAGTGGCTATTTGCCAGGGGGCCATATGTCAGGGGGCCATATGTCAGGGTGGCTATATGTCAGGGGGCTAAATATCAGGGGGGCTATTCACCCTAGAACCGTATAATCCAGTGTCGAAACTTGCTGTGTTGATATGTACAGAGTATACATACCATATAAACCATATATAACCGTTGATACACAGAGTAGATGCCCTGTATAAAGCATGTGTATCAACGGATGTATATGTATAATCCAGTGTCGAAACTTGCTGTGTTGATACGTACAGAGTATACATACCATATAAACCATATATAGCTGTTGATACACAGAGTAGATGACCTGTATAAAGCATGTATATACATCATATATATACAGGGCATATATTTTGTGTATCAACATGTTTATAAAGGTCCAATATACACTTCACATGAGCATACATCCTCTGAACTCCATGAATAGCAGGTGTAAATGTTGAACCCTTTCCATACTGATAGTGCCATTTGGCACTTCCGGCATTTTACGCCCATATATAGCTGTCGATCATAGAGTATACATTGCTGTGTATATTGGACCATATACATATGTATACTCTGTGTATCAACGGATGTATATGTATAATCCGGTATCAGGGCAAATAGCCCCATGGACTTTTAGCCCCCAGACTTGTGGCCCCCTGACGACAAGCCCACTGACAATTAGCCCTGAGGATTTAAGGCCAGCGGACCTTCGGCCACCTGACCCACAGCCCCCGGACAAAAGGCCACTTTTTCTAATGCCCGTAAGTTTTGTTATCTCAATTCTATTCTAATGCCCGTCAGATTATCTCAATTCACAGATTTACATTCTATGCCCGCTAGATTTACATTCTATGCCCGCTAGATTCTAGTGTCCGTCAGATTAACATTCTATGCCCGTCAGATTTACATTCTATGCCCGCTAGATTCTAGTGTCCGTCAGATTTACATTCTATGCCCGTCATTTTTACATTCTATGCCCGCTAGATTCTAGTGCCCGTCAGATTCAGATACTATGCCCGCTAGATTCTAGTGTCCGTCAGATTTACATTCTATGCCCGTCAGATTTACATTCTATGCCCGCTAGATTCTAGTGTCCGTCAGGTTTACATTCTATGCCCGTCAGATTTACATTCTATGCCCGCTAGATTCTAGTGCCCGTCAGATTCAGGTACTAGAATCTAGCGGGCATAGAATGAAAATCTGACGGACATTGGAATCTAGTGGGCATAGAATGAAAATCTGACGGGCACTAGAATCTAGCGGGCATAGAATGTAAATCTGACGGGCATAGAGGAAATCTGTCGGACATGAGACAGGACATAAATCTAGCGGGCATAGAATGAAAATCTGACAGGCAACAGAATCTAGCGGGCATAGAATAAAAATCTGACGGGCACTAGAATCTAGCGGGCATAGAATGTAAATCTGACGGGCATAGAGGTAATCTGACGGACATGAGAGGGGACATAAATCTAGCGGGCATAGAATGAAAATCTGACGGGCACTAAAATCTAGCGGGCATAGAATGTAAATCTGACGGGCATAGAGGAAATCTGTCGGACATGAGACATGACATAAATCTAGCGGGCATAGAATGTAAATCTGACGGACACTAGAATCTAGCGGGCATAGAATGTGAATCTGACAGACACTAGAATCTAGCGGGCATAGAATGTAAATCTGACGGGCATAGAGGAAATCTGACGGACATGAGAGGGGACATAAATCTAGCGGGCATAGAATGAGAATCTGACGGGCACTAGAATCTAGCGGGCATAGTATCTAAATCTGACGGGCACTAGAATCTAGCGGGCATAGAATGTAAATCTGACGGGCACTAGAATCTAGCGGGCATAGAATCTAAATCTGACGGGCATAGAGGAAATCTGACGGACATGAGAGGGGACATAAATCTAGCGGGCATAGAATGAGTATCTGACGGGCACTAGAATCTAGCGGGCATTAACATCTAGCGGACATAGGAAAAGAATCGAGATAATCTGACGGGCATTAGAATTACAGAATAGAGATAATCTGACGGGCATGAGAAAGGGGGGCCGATTGTCCTGGTGGCTGTGAGTCCCACTGGCCATATGTCCAGTGGCTATTTGCCAGGGGGCCATATGTCAGGGGGCCATATGTCAGGGTGGCTATATGTCAGGGGGCTAAATATCAGGGGGGCTATTCACCCTAGAACCGTATAATCCAGTGTCGAAACTTGCTGTGTTGATATGTACAGAGTATACATACCATATAAACCATATATAACCGTTGATACACAGAGTAGATGCCCTGTATAAAGCATGTGTATCAACGGATGTATATGTATAATCCAGTGTCGAAACTTGCTGTGTTGATACGTACAGAGTATACATACCATATAAACCATATATAGCTGTTGATACACAGAGTAGATGACCTGTATAAAGCATGTATATACATCATATATATACAGGGCATATATTTTGTGTATCAACATGTTTATAAAGGTCCAATATACACTTCACATGAGCATACATCCTCTGAACTCCATGAATAGCAGGTGTAAATGTTGAACCCTTTCCATACTGATAGTGCCATTTGGCACTTCCGGCATTTTACGCCCATATATAGCTGTCGATCATAGAGTATACATTGCTGTGTATATTGGACCATATACATATGTATACTCTGTGTATCAACGGATGTATATGTATAATCCGGTATCAGGGCAAATAGCCCCATGGACTTTTAGCCCCCAGACTTGTGGCCCCCTGACGACAAGCCCACTGACAATTAGCCCTGAGGATTTAAGGCCAGCGGACCTTCGGCCACCTGACCCACAGCCCCCGGACAAAAGGCCACTTTTTCTAATGCCCGTAAGTTTTGTTATCTCAATTCTATTCTAATGCCCGTCAGATTATCTCAATTCACAGATTTACATTCTATGCCCGCTAGATTTACATTCTATGCCCGCTAGATTCTAGTGTCCATCAGATTTACATTCTATGCCCGTCAGATTTACATTCTATGCCCGCTAGATTCTAGTGCCTGTCAGATTCAGATACTATGCCCGCTAGATTCTAGTGTCCGTCAGATTAACATTCTATGCCCGTCAGATTTACATTCTATGCCCGCTAGATTCTAGTGTCCGTCAGATTTACATTCTATGCCCGTCATTTTTACATTCTATGCCCGCTAGATTCTAGTGCCCGTCAGATTCAGATACTATGCCCGCTAGATTCTAGTGTCCGTCAGATTTACATTCTATGCCCGTCAGATTTACATTCTATGCCCGCTAGATTCTAGTGTCCGTCAGGTTTACATTCTATGCCCGTCAGATTTACATTCTATGCCCGCTAGATTCTAGTGCCCGTCAGATTCAGGTACTAGAATCTAGCGGGCATAGAATGAAAATCTGACGGACATTGGAATCTAGTGGGCATAGAATGAAAATCTGACAGGCACTAGAATCTAGCGGGCATAGAATGTAAATCTGACGGGCATAGAGGAAATCTGTCGGACATGAGACAGGACATAAATCTAGCGGGCATAGAATGAAAATCTGACAGGCAACAGAATCTAGCGGGCATAGAATAAAAATCTGACGGGCACTAGAATCTAGCGGGCATAGAATGTAAATCTGACGGGCATAGAGGTAATCTGACGGACATGAGAGGGGACATAAATCTAGCGGGCATAGAATGAAAATCTGACGGGCACTAAAATCTAGCGGGCATAGAATGTAAATCTGACGGGCATAGAGGAAATCTGTCGGACATGAGACATGACATAAATCTAGCGGGCATAGAATGTAAATCTGACGGACACTAGAATCTAGCGGGCATAGAATGTGAATCTGCACACTAGAATCTAGCGGGCATAGAATGTAAATCTGACGGGCATAGAGGAAATCTGACGGACATGAGAGGGGACATAAATCTAGCGGGCATAGAATGAGAATCTGACGGGCACTAGAATCTAGTGGGCATGGTATCTAAATCTGACGGGCACTAGAATCTAGCGGGCATAGAATGTAAATCTGACGGGCACTAGAATCTAGCGGGCATAGAATCTAAATCTGACGGGCATAGAGGAAATCTGACGGACATGAGAGGGGACATAAATCTAGCGGGCATAGAATGAGTATCTGACGGGCACTAGAATCTAGCGGGCATTAACATCTAGCGGACATAGGAAAAGAATCGAGATAATCTGACGGGCATTAGAATTACAGAATAGAGATAATCTGACGGGCATGAGAAAGGGGGGCCGATTGTCCTGGTGGCTGTGAGTCCCACTGGCCATATGTCCAGTGGCTATTTGCCAGGGGGCCATATGTCAGGGGGCCATATGTCAGGGTGGCTATATGTCAGGGGGCTAAATATCAGGGGGGCTATTCACCCTAGAACCGTATAATCCAGTGTCGAAACTTGCTGTGTTGATATGTACAGAGTATACATACCATATAAACCATATATAACCGTTGATACACAGAGTAGATGCCCTGTATAAAGCATGTGTATCAACGGATGTATATGTATAATCCAGTGTCGAAACTTGCTGTGTTGATACGTACAGAGTATACATACCATATAAACCATATATAGCTGTTGATACACAGAGTAGATGACCTGTATAAAGCATGTATATACATCATATATATACAGGGCATATATTTTGTGTATCAATATGTTTATAAAGGTCCAATATACACTCTACATGAGCATACATCCTCTGAACTCCATGAATAGCAGGTGTAAATGTTGAACCCTTTCCATACTGATAGTGCCATTTGGCACTTCCGGCATTTTACGCCCATATATAGCTGTCGATCATAGAGTATACATTGCTGTGTACATTGGACCATATACATATGTATACTCTGTGTATCAACGGATGTATATGTATAATCCAGTGTCGAAACTTGCTGTGTTGATACGTACAGAGTATAATACCATATAAACCATATATAACCGTTGATACACAGAGTAGATGCCCTGTATAAAGCATGTGTATCAACGGATGTATATGTATAATCCAGTGTCGAAACTTGCTGTGTTGATACGTACAGAGTATACATACCATATAAACCATATATAACCGTTGATACATAGAGTAGATGCCCTGTATAAAGCATGTGTATCAACGGATGTATATGTATAATCCAGTGTCGAAACTTGCTGTGTTGATACGTATAGAGTATACATACCATATAAACCATATATAACCGTTGATACACAGAGTAGATGCCCTGTATAAAGCATGTGTATCAACGGATGTATATGTATAATCCAGTGTCGAAACTTGCTGTGTTGATACGTACAGAGTATACATACCATATAAACCATATATAACCGTTGATACACAGAGTAGATGACCTGTATAAAGCATGTGTATCAACGGATGTATATGTATAATCCAGTGTCGAAATTTGCTGTGTTGATACGTACAGAGTATACATACCATATAAACCATATATAACCGTTGATACACAGAGTAGATGCCCTGTATAAAGCATGTATATACATCATATATATACAGGGCATATATTTTGTGTATCAACATGTTTATAAAGGTCCAATATACAATTCAAATGAGCATACATCCTCTGAACTCCATGAAAAGCAGGTGTAAATGATGAACCCTTTCCCTACTGATAGTGCCATTTGGCACTACCTGCATTTTACGCCCATATATAGCTGTTGATCATAGAGTATACATTGCTGTGTATATTGGACCATATACATATATGTATACTCTGTGTATCAACGGATGTATATGTATAATCCAGTGTCGAAACTTGCTGTGTTGATATGTACAGAGTATACATACCATATAAACCATATATAACCGTTGATAGACAGAGTAGATGCCCTGTATGAAGCATGTGTATCAACGGATGTATATGTATAATCCAGTGTCGAAACTTGCTGTGTTGATACGTACAGAGTATACATACCATATAAACCATATATAACCGTTGATACACAGAGTAGATGCCCTGTATAAAGCATGTATATACATCATATATATATACAGGGCATATATTTTGTGTATCAACATGTTTATAAAGGTCCAATATACAATTCAAATGAGCATACATCCTCTGAACTCCATGAATAGCAGGTGTAAATGTTGAACCCTTTCCCTACTGATAGTGCCATTTGGCACTACCGGCATTTTACGCCCATATATAGCTGTTGATCATAGAGTATACATTGCTGTGTATATTGGACCATATACATATGTATACTCTGTGTATCAACGGATGAATATGTATAATCCAGTGTCGAAACTTGCTGTGTTGATACATACAGAGTATACATACCATATAAACCATATATAACCGTTGATACACAGAGTAGATGCCCTGTATAAAGCATGTGTATCAACGGATGTATATGTATAAACATGTTTATAAAGGTCCAATACGGCTCAAACTCCTGACTTATGTTGTTTTAGGATAGAGGAAGGAGAAATCAGAAAGTTCTTAATATATTTAAACAATGTCATATTATTGAAAGGTATATATCTTGGCTCCTTGGAACACTTTTTGATACATCTCTAACCCTAGCGGTTCATTTTTTATTGCCTCACAAACCTGATTGATCATTTTCGGGTGACTCCGAGACCAAAATAAGGTGATTATGTACATAATGTCTTAAAGTACATAACAACAACTAATAACTTTGTTTACAAACTGGGACAACATATATCTTAAGGCATACCAAGAATGGATACCCTCAGAAAAATAGTTTTTGAGATACTGCTCCATGAATATTGAAGATTTATCAAGAATATTTAAATTTTAACAGCATACTCTCATTTAACCCTAGTTCACTCGAAATGGTTCATTTTATTGTCAAAATCACTCTACAATATCCTGATGGTATATACTTTAGGAAATATGGACCATTAGGATACTCCGTTAAACCTACTTGGCACAGTACCGGCCTAAAAAGCGGCTATTTTACCTTATTTCGGTCTCTGAGTCACCGGGGAAACTCCGAGACCAAAATAAAATATTCTATAAATGTAGGTTAAATTAGTGGAATCATCAGATTTCTGGTTTAGAGCATTAGAGGGGGTGGATAAGAAGCAGTGGCACTAAAGATAACTAAAATAGATAGGATATTAACAATTCGGTGTGGGTTTTACTATTAACAGCAAGGTGAGTGACTCCGAGACTAAAATAAGAGGGTGACTCCGGGACCAAAATAAGTATCACAATACACATTTGGTCCTGGAGGCTGGAATATTGGATTTTTTTCAAAATTTCTTTTTTCTGGCAAAAGACACAATAGTTACCTCACGATCTGGGGTAAAAGGGATACTGTTTGGATCTTGTTTATTTACTGTACAGTAGTATCAAAATGAAAGGACATTTGAACACTTTGCTGACAATATACACTTAAGTGGCTGTGGAGAAAAAAATACGGTACATATCTAGTGGAATACTTGTGAATCAATTGACTATACCATAGGCCTAATAGAAAATGATATTAGGGATAGGCTGTTACTGTCATATTAGACATGGGGGACATGTAAAACATCTCATTTAAAGGGTTTTTGATGTTTCTAATGGTTTTTGGCCCTTTGGGGGGCCTAAAAATATTGGGCCAATACACAAAAAAAAAGGAAAAATCCCGAATTGTTGGGATGTTTTCTCACATGTACCACATTTTTGAAAAAATTGGTGCAAAACTGGTTATTCTGTAGGGCTATAAGCCTGAAAAGGGCCAGAAATAGCCAAAACAACATAGGTCAGAGGTTTGAGCCATATACCCGTCGATACACAGAGAATATATTGCTGTGTATATAGGACCATACATATCCATTGATAGAATCTGTGGATCAACAGATAGATATGGTCCAATATACAGCAATGTACTCTGTGTATCAACGGATATATATGGTCGTAAAAATCTCTGTGTATCAACGGATATATATATTTGGTCGTAAAGATCACTTGATGAATTCTGTGTATCAACAGATAGATATGGTCCAATGTACACAGCAACGTATACTCTGTGTATCAACGGATATATGGGTCGGATCAAAAAACGATGCAGATCTGGGGGTACACATGGGCAAAACACAAAATTCAAAATTTCACTAAACAACTTTATTTTCTTAAAAGGGTAGCATCTTGGCTGCCTGAAACCACTGTGGAACTCTGTTTTGCCCAAGAATGCAGTTTCTATTCACTGTCCACCACATGCTACTATAATCTTGAGGCGTCTGTGACATTAATGAAGAGTGCACTGCAACAATCTCTTTTAAAGTGACCCAGGAACTCCAAATTTTGTCTCCTATTTGGCTGATCATGTACCATTATTACTGGGAATTTTCAAAGCTTTAGGTCGCAAATTAAAAAAATTGTGGTACTTTCAATTAAGTGGAAATAAGAAAAATCCAAAGCAGTTTGTAACACTTTACCAACTTTAGCCTAGTTTCCTCAAACTTGCTCGGTTTACCATCAAAATAGCTGTGTAATATCTTTAATATGTCTAGTTCCCAAAATATTAATCCTTAGATAATGGTATTGGACCAAACCAGTCATTGCAATGTGGTGTTGAATACTCTATTAACGTCACAGACGCCTCGAGACTCATAACAATTCCCTAGAATCATCATAGAATCATCACAAGTGTTCAGAACATGTTTGAAACTTACAAACAAATACAAAACAGGTTACTGAACTATTTAATGCCAATATACGATGAGATATACCACTCTTAAATTATGCACTCAGTCTTTGAAAATTTAAAAAGTAACATTTTCATCAATTTTCACAACACAATCTGTGTAGCCATGGTAATAGAAATTCAACATCACAATGACATTTCTCCATCTCTAATCTGTAAGGTAAACCTTATTACAGTCATTTAAAACAATAATAATGACTATACCAGACCCCAGACCTCTCTCTGTGTGAGACCTATGCAAGAATTCATTAACGTCACAGACGCCTCATGTAGATATCATACATCATTAAGCACTTGAAACATGAAGTTTCTACTACGGCCAAAGCACCTTGCTCATACTATAAATATATGATAGGGGCTTGTTGTATTAAATATTGGGAGGCTGGGTGCAGGAGTACCAGTAAATTCCTTCAATTACAGAATAATGAGGCGTCTGTGACGGAAATAAAATGGCCTTAAAATGTAGATAAACTTTGAAAAATAAAAGGGTTTCTTGTATTATTTGGGTTCAGATTATTAGATTAGCTGCCCCTAAAGCATGTGGTAAACTTACAGCATTCAATTCAATTAAGTAGTCCATGTATAGCAGACATTCAATTCTCTGAGGCGTCTGAGGCGTCTGTGACAAAAACTCATGAAAGCATAAAATGACATAAAATTGCCAGAAAAAAAGCACAGCCGGGTAAATGTAGCAGCCTAAAATGATGAAGGGGGGTGTGCAGATGGTATATAAATCATAGAATATTATGCTTGGATGGCCTTTTGGTAGATGGTACTATAACTCCTGACAAAATTTCATAGATTTTCAAGAACTTGTTCTAAAAGTGCCAACAGTATAAGTATAATCAAATTGGTTCATAGAAAAAACTACACACAAGAGTAGAGGAACATCTATTCTACCTATTAAAGTCAGTGTATACCACCGGGGACCCATATTTCACGGGCCAAGAACAATTTGCATATACACGCATTACTGTCACAGAGGCCTCCTTTACTGTCACAGATGCCTCACTGGTATACAAATACAGCATCCACAAGGTACATAGGGTATTTATCAATGAAAAAGCTGTTGACAATCCATCAACATATCCATATAAGGGTAATAGATACAAAAAGATTTGAATGAAAGCATGAATATATGCTTGAGAGGGTATAAGGTGTTAAGTGTCTGTGACTGTTTTCCAGAATTTGTTCTGGAAGTGACCGAAATATAACCTTAATCACATGGGATCGTAACAAAACTACACAGAGGGGATAGGGAACATCTATTTTATTCTTCTCAGTTGATATATACCACCAGTGACCCATATTTCATGGGCTAGGACCAATTTTCCTTGTCCTTTCATCACTGTCAC
Organism: Harmothoe impar; assembly: GCA_947462335.1. Taxonomy (NCBI): domain Eukaryota; kingdom Metazoa; phylum Annelida; class Polychaeta; order Phyllodocida; family Polynoidae; genus Harmothoe; species Harmothoe impar. The sequence continues at coordinate 256,333 of CANHQG010000007.1, read as the reverse complement.
AGACGCCTCACCCGTACACAATTACAGCAAACGCAATAAATATGGGGTACTTATCAATGCAAATGCTGTTGATGATCCATCAACAAGACCCGATAGGTATTATAGGGTCCAAGAATTTAAAATAAAAGCATAAAAATAAGCTGGAGAGGGTATTATGTGCTGAGGCGTCCGTGACAGTAACTCGAGTTCCAATACACTATATTCCACATATGGGAGAGAAAAAGTGGGCATGACTAAAAAAATGTTTAGCCATGAGCACACCAATTGGGAGGCTCTAGATTGCTGGTAGTAAGGATATTTAGTGAATACTATTAATAAAGATATAGGCCCTTTTATTACTGTCACAGACGCCTAAGAAACATGTAGTTGCTACACTTGAAGGTCGCTGTTGAAAAATTTGCGCGGGATATGAAAGTGTAACGAACTGATTTGTTCACATAACATATATAGCTACTAGGAAATGCTGTTTAGTGATAGTTTTTGATGTCTCAGCTGACATGATGGCCTTGTAAAACATGGATAATTAGCTAAAAATCATGGATTTTAGCCATTTTTCAACTTTGGAGGCTCATAAATCAGCGAAAAATCATCGTAAATGCAAAATTATAATTTTTCCTGAAAGCCTAGAGTCTGCCCTCCTAGGAAAAACCAACAAAGACCATACTGGTGTATGTATTTATATTCTGTGGCTGTTGCAAAGCAGAAAAATCCTCAAAACCCAGATCAGCATCTTTTTTCGATCTGACCCATATATGGTTGTAAAAATCTCTGTGTATCAACGGATTTATATGGTCGTAAAGATCACTTGATGAACTCTGTGTATCAACAGATAGATATGGTCCAAAAAACACAGCGATGTAAACTCTCTGTACCGACGGATAATTGTGGTCGTAAAATGCCGGTAGTGCCATATGGCACTATCAGGAGGAAAAGGGTTTACCATTTACACCTGCTATTTTAATGGAGGTCAGAGGATGTATGCTCATGTGAAGTATATATTGGACCTATATATATGTTGATACACAAAATATATGCCCTGTATATATAGGATGTATATACATGCTTTATACAGGGCATCTGTATATCCGGATATATATGGTCGTAAAGATCACTTGATAAACTCTGTGATGTAAACTCTCTGTACCGACGGATAATTGTGGTCGTAAAATGCCAGTAGTACCATATGGCACTATCAGTAGGGAAAGGGTTTACCATTTACATCTGCTATTCACGGAGTTCAGAGGATTTATGCTCATGTGAAGTGTATATTGGACCTATATATATGTTGATGAACAAAATATATGCCCTGTATATATCGGATGTATCTGGGTCAGATCAAAGAGTGGTTGTCTGTTTTCCAACAGCTACAGAATAGAAATACATAGACTAGTATTGTCCTCGGTGGTTTAATATAAGGGGGGACACTTTACGCTTTCAGAAAAAAAATCAAATTTTAAATGTTCAATGATTTTTTGTTGAGTTATTGGCCTCCAAAGATAAAAAATGGCTAAAATTCATGGTTTTCAGCTAATAACCCATGTTTTACAGGGCCCTCATAACAACTGAGAGATCAACAACCCTTTCTGAATACTATTTTCAATTAGCTATATATCATATGTGAACAATTTATCCTGTTTCAAATCAATATTGATGGCAAATTCTTCACCAGTGCCCTGCATGTGAAGCAACTTCATGTTCCCGAGGCATCTGAGACAGAAATAAAAAGGGCTATATCTTTATTAATTGTACTCACTTAATATCCTTACTACCCTCAATCTGAAGGGCCCTTATGGATGTTCTCCTATCAAAAAAAGTTTAAATCAGGTTTCAAGACTATTTCCCTGCATTATGTACAATATAGTGTTTTGGAACTCAGGTTTCCATCACAGACGCCTCAACACATTTACCCTCTCCAGCATATATTAATGCTGTTATTCTTGTACCCTATAATACCTATTGGGTATTGTTGATGAATCATCAACAGCATTTGCATTGATTAGTACCCCATATATATTGTGTTTGCTGTATTTGTATATGCGTGAGGCGTCTGTGACGGTAACTGAGGCGTCTGTGACAGTAATGCAGGGATAAGGCAAATTAGTCCTAGCCCATGAATTATGGGTCACTACCATATCAACTAAAAAGAGTAAAATAGATGTTACCCTAACCCTTGGTGTAGTTTTGTTACGATCCCATGTGATTAAGCTTACATTTCAGGCACTTTCAGAACAAATTCTGGAAAACTGTCACAGACACTCAATACCTTATACCCTCTCAAGCATATATTCATGTTTTCATTCAAATCTTTTTGTATCTATTACCCTTATATGGATATGTTGATGGATTGCCAACAGCTTTTTCATTGATAAATACCCTATGTACCTTGTGGATGCTGTATTTGTATACCAGTGAGGCATCTGTGACAGTAAAGGAGGCCTCTGTGACAGTAATGCGTGTATATGCAAATTGTTCTTGGCCCGTGAAATATGGGTCCCCGGTGGTATACACTGACCTATCGAGAATATATTCATGTTTTCATTCAGTTCTTTTGAACCCTATAACTCTTGATGGGATATGTTGATGGATTGTCAACAGCATTTCCATTGATAAATACCCGATGTATCTTGTGCACGCTGTATTTGTATACTAATGAGGCGTCTGTGACAGTAACTGAGGTGTCTGTGAAATTAATGCATGTATATGCAAATTGGTCTTGGCCCATGAAATATGGGTTGCTGGTGGTATACCCTGACTGTAATGAGTAGAATAGATGCTCCTCTACTCTTCTGTGTGGTTTCTTTTATGATCCAATATGATTAAGCTTATACTTTTGACTTTTTTAGAACGAATTTTTGAAAATCTATGCGATTTTGTCAGGATGTATAGTGCCACCTACCAAAAGGCCATCCAAGCATAATGTTTTATAATTTATGCACCACCTGCAAACCCCCCTTTATCATTTTAAGCTGCTGCATTTACCGGGCAGTGCTTTTTCTGGCTATTTCATGTCATTTTATACATTAATGAGTTTTTGTCACAGACGCCTCCGAGAAAAATGAAATGTCTGCTATACATGGACTACTCAAAGTTTATCTACATTTTTAGGTCATTTCATTTCCTTCACAGACGCCTCACTATTCTATCAGCGAAGGAATTTACTAGTACTCCTGCACCCAGCGTCCCCATATTTTGATACAGCATGCCCCTACCATAAAGCTAAAGTACCAGTAAGGTGTTTTGGCCATAGTAGAAACTTCATGTTTCAACTGATTAATGATGTATGATATCTACCTGAGGCATCTGTGACGTTAATGAATTCTTGCATAGGTCTCACACAGACAGCTGGTATTCACCTCTGAGGTATAGTCATACTTATTGTTTTATATGACTGTAAGAAGGTCTGCCTCACAGATTAGAGATGAAGAAATGCCATTGTGGTGTAGAATTTCTATTATCATGGCCCCACGCATTGTGTTGTCAAAATGGGTGAAAATCTAACTTTTTTATTTTCAAACATAAGGTGCATGATTTAAGGGTGGTATACCCATGGTATATTGGCATCAAATAGTGCAGTAACCTCTGTTGTATGTGTGTGTATGTTTTAAACATGCTCTGAACACTTGTGATGATTCTGTGACCATTGTAGGGAATTGCTAGGAATATTGAGGCGACATTAGTAAAGTATTCAACACCATATTGCAATGACAAGTGTGGCCAGATGGACCGATACTATCATCTAAGGATTAGTATTTTGGGAGCTAGACATTTTAAAGATATTACACAGCTATTTTGATGATAAATAGAGCAAGTTATGTACACTCTGTGTATCAATGGATATATTGATAGAATTTGGTTGTTGGCGGGTGCTCGTGCCGATATCTGCTGTGGGCCACGGCACCTCGAGAGGCCCCGCAGGGGGCTCGAGAGGTGCATTGGCCCACAGCAGATATCGGTGAGAGGACCCGCCAACAACCCAAATTCTATCTTTATCCCATGAGAAAAAGGGCCAAGGGTCAAGGTTTTAAATGATTAAAACAATTTAAAGTGAAATAGGCCATCAAATCATGATTATACTGCATGTATCAAGGCGGGATCAAGGCACGATACACAGTTCATCAAAGGATATATATGGTCCAATATACAAAGCAAGTTTCTGCAGACAGGGTTTGTATTGCTGTGTTAAATACTTGCTGTGTATCTTGATACAGGTGGTGTAAATGGTAAATCCTTTCCCTACTGATGGTGCCATTTGGCACTACCAGCATTTTACATCCATATATGTCCGTTGATCACAGAGTATACAATGCTGTGTATATTGGACCATATACATATATGTAAATCAATTGATACACAGAGTATACAAAATCCTGTGTGCAATACTTGCTGTGTTGATACGTACAGATTATACATACCATATAGACCATATATAACCGTTGATACACAGAGTAGATGCCCTGTATAAGGATGTATGTACATCCTTCATATACAGGGCATATATCTTGTGTATCAACATATATATAGGTCCAATATACACTTCACATGAGCATACATCCTCTGAACTCCATGAATAGCAGGTGTAAATGGTAAACCCTTTCCCTACTGATAGTGCCATATGGCACTACCGGTATTTTACGACCATAAATATCCGTCGGTACAGAGAGTTTACATTGTTGTGTATTTTGGACCATATCTATCTGTTGATACACAGAGTTTATCAAGTGATCTTTACGACCATATATATCCATTGACACACAGAGATTTTTACGACCATATGTATCTGCTGATACACAGAGTATACATTGCTGTGTATATTGGACCATATATATCCGTTGATCCACAGATTCTATCAACGGATATATATGGTCCTATATACACAGCAATATATTCTCTCTTTATCAAGGGATATATGGTCCAATATACACAGCAAGTTGCTGCGGACAGGGTAGGTATTGCTGTGTTAAATACTTGCTGTGTATGTTGGACTATATAGTATAACCCGCACCCCGACTTTGGGAGAATGATATAACCCGCACCTGGAAGGCGTTTCACCGTATCATACGGAGGGTCCGTATGACGTTTTTTTGCGTTTCAGTTCATTTTTGCGTTTCAGCTCAACATGTCCGCATCTTACGGAAAAAGATATGGCCGCCGTATGTACATACGGCCGGCCGTATGTACATACGGCGAAAATTGCGTTTCAGCTCAACATGCGGAGCACAAAAATTCCGCATCTTTGGCGTATTTAGTTCAAGATATACGGAGGGGTAGGGGGGGGGTGCTATGTCAAAAAATGCACATATACCCTGCTTTTTAGGGCCGTATGTGTCTTTTGTGTGCCGTATGTGGTATTTTTGCTCCGTATGTGTCATATCACTTCAGATCGTAATGGTGACAAAGAGATGGGGATGGTAGGGGCCGTGAGGAGATGGTAGGGGCCGTGAGGAAATGGTAGGGGCCGTGAGGAGATGGTAGGGGCCGTGAGGAGATGGTAGGGGCCATGAGGAAATGGTAGGAGCCACTACTACCATTTCGTCACCACTACAGCCAGCTCTGTACTCTGTTGTCTACCACCGTTTATACACAAGGAGTCTGTGGGCAAAGTTTCAGCTCTGTAGGGCCATTATTTACCGAGTTATGGAAGAAAAGACTCTTTTTCATGTAATTTCTCCCAAAATCCATATAATTTTTTATTTATTTTTTTATCATGAAGGTAGAAGTTGGACTTAACTAATCTACTCGTTAAAATAATTCTAGGGCCATTTTATTACACATATATATAGCACTTTAAAAGTAGTAGTAGTTGAAATGTTAGCACTCAAGAGGTTTTGCACCTGTGTGGATGGATATGAACTCGCCGCGGTACAGGGGTGGCCCACTCCAGATACCCAGTCAACACTTACATTGTAGCAGTGTGACAGGATTACATTACATTTACACAGGGTTTTTGCATATATATGATTATACTGGTGTGTACATGGAGCTGGCTAAGGGCCATAGCAAATGTATATTGATTATAATTATAATTGTGTGTGGATCCATGTTACACCCATATGTGCAGCATTAGTATAGCCATTGACTGCAAATTCCGGCCTGTGTTGGTGCTGCCACCTAGAGGCTAAGTCAAGCTGGCCTCAACTCCTCTCATATATATATAAGGGAATAGAGATCGCAAGCCAAATGTTGGAGGTCATCTGACCTAAACCATTATTCTGTAAGCTTAGTACAATCCCCCACCTCCCTTCTCCCTTTTTAAAGTGCACATATATATGTAAAAAAAAAAGTCTCTAATATTGTTTTAATGACTAGATAAGTAAAGTCCAACTTCTACCTTTATAATTAAAAAAAGATAAATTAAAAAAATTGATTTTCAACAAAATTATACCAAAAAATGTCTTTTCTTCTGTAGCTCGGTAAATAATGGCCCTACAGAGCTGAAACTTTGCCCACAGACTCCTTGTGTTTAAACAGACAATAGCTATCAGAGTACAGAGGTGCCTTTCCCGACCTTTTCTATCTCTTCCCCGACCTATCCTGTCCCTTCCCAAACCTCTCCTGTCCCTCCCCTGTCTCTTCCCCCAACATACGGACCCTATTTATACCCTCCCCAGCCTACCTCCGTATGTTGCTACATATTATGACATCACAGAGGGAATTCCCTAGGGGTTCCCCGGAATGTAGACTGGTTTTTGCACATTTTTCCAAAAGAGACAGGTGACAATGTCCGTATGTTGAGAGGGCCGTATGTTGGATGCCGTATGTTGTATTTTTATAATAAAAGATACGGAGGGTATACGGAGCACCAACTGAAACAAAAAAAGTAGTTTAGATGTATTTTGTCCGCATCTTGTCCGCATCTTAAGGCCGTATGTTAGGTATAACATCAACATACGGTGAAACGCCTTCCAGGGGTCTAAAAATGGTTATTTTAGTACTGTTCTATACTTTCAAAAACCCTTGTATTACCCGCACCTAGACTTTGGGAATAAGGTATAACCCGCACTAGAGGTTTGGTTCGTGTACAACCCGCGGGTTATACGCGGGAATTTACGGTAATTTACGGTATGATTAATGTCACGCAGGCCCTGATCATAGCCGAACATCCCGACTTTAGCCCCTTGTCATACCTAGATCACATGAAATTCATCGCCCTGAAGGAGATAAAGCCCAACTATTGTATGAAGGCCATATGCCAGTATGATAGAGAGGTGACTGACACGGTGCTGAAAAAACAGATCCCCAAGTTTGACGCGGCTGACCACGGCGAGATGGCAAACAACATGGGCATGGACAAAACTCTGGCCTACGTGAAGATGCAGCAAGAGATGGCAAACCAAATGTCTCTTCTAAACAAGGCCCTGCGCAAGCCACCAGCTAGGCCGTCAAGTCAGGGAAAATTCAGGATCGACTGCCCTGACCACCTGTGCAAGCGGTTCAACTTTACGGTGTGTGATTGGGCGGTATGCAGGAAACAACACTCGTGTGCCGTATACAGAGTAGTTGTGTTCTCAGATAACACACAGGTGGTTTCCGCTATAAACACAGGCAATGAAGCGAGCATGACACAACGATGATTATCCTTAGAAGGGTCTTGTAGTTGGTCTCTTACTATGAGTGTAACGCATGAGATCAAAAACCAGACAAGGTAAATTAGACTTTAATATACGGCGACTTTATTACGAAGGAAACTCTTGAGTATTATAGCACAAGTATAACCATCGGATATACAAGAATCAGAACAGATTACAATACAGGGAAGTAACCCTACAGTGTATTGTTAAGCCCGGAGTACAGGGTGGTCTTGCCTCGACAGTCCCAAACCTGACTGACTTTCAATGGGGAAGTAGTCACCTTATATACACCGCTGCGTAGGCCACGTGACCGTGCTAGCAGCGCCACCTAGTAGGTTTAGTTATGTAACACGATTATATAAATACTACCGAATAGAACCGAGGGTAGTACCGGTACACTACCGTATACAACCGAACTAGAGTGAGTCGGTATATGTAACGAACCGACAATACTCGTTGCAGTTAAGTACACAATAGAACCGTGTCGTTTTACATCATAACAACATATAATGGATATATCACGATAACAGTTAGACTTATAGTCAACCCGTTACACTACCCCCCTCAAGAATGTAGGCAGGGTTGGTTTTATAATAATAATACCTCTTGGATACATTTTATACCACGTATATCTATTTATCAACAAGTAACATTTTTACTCATAGTTAAAACAGGCATACATACATGAACACACAAGTTAACATGCACATAACAGTTTATACCAAAAGTATAGTCTCTGGTATCAAACCATAGTCCCGTAGGCACATGATATAAAAACTGTCCAACTGATAGTCCTTGACTAGTATCAGTTAATAACACAAGGCACCAATAACCACCTTGGAAACTCAACACATCACCTACTACGTTCAGCAATGGTGCGAATCCGTGTGGAGTTAGTGTCCTTATATATATATAATAGAACTATAGTAGTTCTTACTTCCTTTGGCGAAGAAGAGTTCATATATAAAATCCATAAATGCGTATCCTAAATAAGGTGGGATAAGTCATCATCCTTATTAGGGTCTGTACTCCAGTACCTAGCAGTTCATGGTGGTAGAGATGGATAGAGTCCAGCACCCGTATAGTGCTTCCATCTCTCGTGAAATATAAATATAAAAAGGTAGGTCCGTGCCTCCATATATATAGAGTTATCACAGGAGGGAGATCCATGGTATAGTTGAGAACCGACGGTTGTGGCTTAGGTTTAAACCACGGTTGGAGACATCAGGCTGCTTCCAGTTTGGTAGCAGTAGCAACTCGGTAAGTCACGACAGGACCGTCTGTCTGCTTCGGTTGGTCCAGGGGCGTGTTGCGGTGTCGGTTTAGTTTACCTCTGGGGGCGGAACAGTGCACCCCAGAGGGCCTGACAGGGGACCATCTTTAGGTGTCCATAGGGACACCGCCAGATGGCTTTTCCTCCCCATCAGGACTTCCCCCAGGAGGGGCCTGTGTGGTGCAAACCACACTAGCCTCCACCTGAAGGGGAAGGGCCCCACCTGTTGCTGCCGAAGATGTACTTGGTGTAACAGTAGGTTCCCCTCCTGCGACCCCTTGGTCTGATTGTGCCCTGAACGAGAAGGGCATATCATACCGCGGCGGTCTGGCGACCGGAACTGGGGCCACTGGCTGAGCCTGTCTAGGGGCAAGCCCGAGCCTAGACCTGAGATCTGGAAAACCAAATCTCTCCCAGTCGGTCAGCTTCAGCCCGAATTCACGGAAGAACTTGGCGTCACAAGTACTCAACCATGACTCGAGCTGGTCGATCGTAGCCCTCCAAAGGGCATGATCTTCGTCCAGATTTGCCTCACGAGCCGCGAGGATTCTGGTTCGCTCAGTGAGCCAAGCCTCTCCCTCCCTGATAGCCTGTGCCTTGAGCAGTTTGTATTGCTCGTAGTACGACTTTTCTAGGAAGGAGACCTGATACTGGAGCAGCTTACTTGCATTTTCAGCCATCTTCTCCCTGTAATACTCAAATCCGGGGACTAGAGTGTCAGAGAACCCAGCATCGAAGACGGGTTTGTCTCCGGGCAAGACAGGTAAACCTGCAAGCCCATCGTCGACACTGCCAAGCTCGGACCCTGAAGCCACCACCTCTTCATCCCTGCCGGGTTCAGAGGGTGCCTCTTGCTGTTTTGGAGCAGTCGGCTGGGCAGACGCCCCATCCGGCTGTTGTACCGCCAACTGATCGTCATCGACGACCTGTGAGGTACTCTCCTGTGCGGCCTTAGCTTTCCTTTGCTGTTGGCTCCACACGTACTGCTTGACATAGTCAGCAGCTACTTGTCCTGCCTGTTTGTCACCCAACAAGTTCTGAACAATAGCCAGGGCGCTACCCAGTTTCTGTCTCTCCTGCCGAGGCAGTTGATCAGCAACCGGCGGTAGAGCTACCGGAGATACCGCAACGGTACCGACGGTTCGGCTACTGTCGACCTCGGATGTAACCGTGGCAGTGACATTACACTTCCTCACAGGTTCACTGTGAGAGCGATCACGCCCACCTTTGGTCTCATCCTTGGATGACTGACGGCCCCTTTTAAGAGACTTCTTATGGGGGGTACCTTCACTACAGTGGGCATCGGAAGCTCGACATCCGGCCCGAGATCGGTTTGTTCGCTCTTGGCCCCCTTACACAATCTCAGCCAGTCGTGTTCCGTGAGGTAGTTCCACTGTTTAAGTTTGTTTGTACGCCACTTAAAGTGTAGGTTACCTACACGTTTGTGGGCACTCAAAACCTTCAGTGCTGCCTCAACTGCTGACTAATAGTGCGTTTGTGAACGCCCTTGTTATCACACAGATGCCGAACCAGGTCTCCCCTCCGTTGACAACGGAACAAGTCCCAGTTAGTGTACTCGGCGCAGGTGTTCGACGAACTCCCTCGCACACAGTACAGGTAGGGTCGCACGTTCATGTGCTTCTCTACCAGGTGACGGGCAAACTTAAGATCTGGCCACCGTTTTGCTGCTTTAGCTGTGCCCTTGACACGCTGGCAGCGAACGTACGGGCAGGGATCCCCTGGCACGTAGTTCTTCCAAGCATATCTCAGCTTGGCACGGCACGACTTATGTATGTTCGGCTTATTCCCCTCAACCACTGACCTGATGTACACAAGGTACCAGTCAATGGGATGGGAGTCGCCGGACAACCAGTCTTCGTCGTCAAACCCCTCATCAGTGTGTGGCGGCGGAAGAGCCATTCTGCCATTTTCCTGAACTAAGTCAGAAAGGCTACGGTTCTTTTGCTCAGCATCACTGAGACAGAGGTTGAGATGAACGTGCGCCGCCTTCGCTCGTAGACGCCGATTATCCCTGCTCTCTGCGATAGACCAGCCCTCGGCCTCAGCCGCGGCTATCTTCTCAGCAGTTTGCTTGAGCCTATCAGCCTCAGACAGCACGCCTTCCACATTAGGCGTAGCATCAGGGGACGACGTTGCCGTCTTCCTCTTGTGCTTACGCTTACGTTTGGGCTTGGCTTTAACCGTCGACCTATCCGATGAATAGGTTCTTTAGCCTTTGCACCGTCGGCGGGTTTTGGTGAAGATCCCACAGCAGGGTCCTTCACCTGGATAGTACCGTCGGGACTACCCAGACCAGGTTCCTTCTTCGGAACAACATTGCCAGACCCCTCAGGGTTAGGCTCAGTTGGTGCCGAAGGTGAGTCTGAACCGACGGTTGGAGCACGTGTGGTGTCCATGTCATTGTCAGACTCGAGAACCTGGTCCTCCTCGGCAGAGACTACAGCCTCCGGCCGAGCCGAGCATTTTCCATCTACTCGGGCTGCCATACTCACAGCTCAGGTGTAGGTGAACCTCACGGTTCACTCACCCAAGCCTTTAGTATGACAGCAGGAAACAACAGTGTAGGTACTGCCGGGCAGACCTAGGCACCTCTGATCAACACGTTACCCTGCAGGCAAACGTGCTGATCTGAAGAAGCCTGTCTGCCTGTGGGGCTTACATACCCCACCCGTCCCCCGTGACCCCGCCCCCTGACCGACCTTTCAGCCAATCAAGGGCTGCGTCCCCAAAGACCCGCCGAGGTGACCCAATTTCCCACGCCTGATTTGGCACGAGAAATCGATCAGGTGACGACGGACAGCGCCCTTCCCACGCCGGCAGTATCAGGCGGTGGGAACGTCACCGTTGTTTACCATTTCGTGGCAGAGCCACAGGAAAACCCGGTGGTGGTACACCGGCGTTAAAGGACATAATATAGCAGCATGTTACTAAGCAATATGTGGTCAAAATTAATCCCATACTTAGAATTAACCGGCCAAGCCAGCCACCCGCCTTGAACACGTGCTTTTCTACCTCCAACGGATAACCACACCGGATAACCCTTCTCTTCTCGTTGTGTTTTGGTGATCGAGTACCGGGCCGATGACCACCGACCCAGTACGGAACTGTCCATGGAAATTTAATCAAGCCAGCAGCTAAATGTCGTCAACAAGTGTGGAAAAAAAATGTTTACACATTTTTATCCCGCTCTCTGACATGTGTACTCCTCCGTAGACCTTCTACCGGTAGGTCCAGTAATTTTGACACCGGCGGTGTCAAATCACTGTGTTTACCGGTGTCTACGGTTAGCCCTTTACGCACAGCTGACCTTTTTTTACGAGGCCTACTGCGCTTGGGCTTGGTAATACACGACTGTGGTTCAATCGGTAACTTCCTAGGACGACCCCGTTTCCGTGCTACCGTCGGTACCGACGGTTTGACCGTTGGTCCTGCCTTCGGTACCGTAGGTAGTTTAGAGTCGGTTGGTGCTGTTACTGGACCAGTGCCAGCACCGAGGGAATCTTCACCGTCATCTATATGTGGTACCCCATACCAAGGTCTGAGTCTAGCCACATGTGATTTAGTTAGAGTCCTTTTTTCCAAACAAATTATTACAGTAGTTTCGCTCACCACCATAGTAACCGTATTCGGACCATCCCAAGAGTACAGAGCCTTTACTTTTGAATTAGGTGTGCTAAACCTTGCGACCTTATCCCCCACCTTGAATTGGCGGAGTTTAAGGCCTGTGTCATAGCCCACCTTCTGCAAAGTAGCAGATTTTTCCAAGTTGTCCCTTACTACTCCATAGGACTCGCGTAATGATTGCCGCAATGACTCTACAAACATTACTGTGCAGGGTTGCTCGAGCTGGTGTCCCTGCACTCCATAGACCATGTCACTCGGCATGACTATGTCTTCACCCATTACGAGCATATTAGGCGTACAGCCCGTCGACGCATGTTCGGTAGCATTGTAAGCACGGGAGATATAGCGAGCGTGCTCATCCCAATCATCCCGATGCTCATTAACCATTGTCGTGAGACATTGGATCAATGTCCGATTGAAACGTTCCACCATACCGTTCGATTGTCGTTGATAGGGGTTCGTATGCGTCTTGCAGATGTGTATTTTACTACACAGTTCTGCCCACAGTTGAGATTCAAGCTCACGACCCTGGTCGGAGTGAAGCATTAAAGGACCTCCCCACATGAGGATCCAATTCTCGAAAAGTGCTTCAGCGCAGGTAACAGCTGTATGATTTACCAACGGATATACTTGGACGTACTTGGTATAGTAGTCCTGTACCACCATCATACAGGTATTCCCACGGGGGGTCGTGTTGAAACCACTAATGATATCAACAGCGATCCTGGCAAACCGAACACCGAACAGCTCTTGACTTAGAGGTAGTTTACCCATGCCAGGTCCAGGCTTTGATAAACAGCATTGGGGACATTGCTTCACCCAACGCCGTATGTCCAAAGTCATACCAGGCCAGTAATATCTACTCTTTATCTTTGCTTCAGTTCGTTGTCTGCCAAAGTGTGCTGAAGTTCGGTGGCCATGACAGTATTTGAGCAACTGTAGTCTGAGTGACAAAGGCACTACAGACTGAGCTGCTCTCTTCCTGCCAGGTTGCACCCTCCGGCGGCACAATACACTGTTCCGTATAAAAAGATTATCCCACTGCACTAACAGTTGTCTAACTTCTTTACATTCCAGTGAAAGTGCGGGGCGAACAGGCTTGGACAGCCCCAGCAACTTCAAGGTATACACCCTCGAAATCGCCAGATTCACAAGCTGTTCATCTTTCAAGTGATTCAACGTCCAGTTAGGAACTTTCGCACCCACAGACGCAATCACTGCATTGTGAGACCCACAGTCTACACGGTGACAGTTCCGGATAGGATAGCGGGACAGGCTGTCCGCATTCACATGATCTACTCCACTCCTGTGTATGATATGCTCATTCGTCATGCCAAACTCAGAGAGGTGGTTCAACCATCTACCCATCATACCCTCCGCGTCCTTGAAGTTCAAGAGCAACTGGAGAGATGAATGATCCGTCCGTACGAGATATGTACTTCTTTGTGTAAACCACCACTGCCAATAGTTCACGCTTGGTTGTGCAGTAGTTACGTTGTGTTTTGCTTAAACTGTTGGACGAAAGTGCCAGCGGCACTTCTTGTCCATCCTGGATCTGCGACAAGGCAGCCCCAATGCTTGTATTAGAAGCATCGGTGTCCAAGATGAACTTACCAACAGGTGCAGGGTAGTGCAAAACAGGTGTTTCTAAAAAGAGTCTCTTTAACTCCCTGAAAGACTGTTCTGCGGCTGGAGACCAGACTACTTTAGCCTTAGCCTTCTTCTCTCCAATCATCAGCTCTTGTAAGGGAGCTGCGACTCTCGAGAATCCAGGTATAAAATCTCTGTAGTAAGAACAGAACCCAATGAAAGAGCGTATCTCTTTCGTGTCCATCGGACGAGGCCAGTTCTGTACTACTTCGATCTTATGAGGATCAGCCATGATGCCATGTTCAGAAACAATTCTACGCAGGTATTCCACTGATTTCCTAAAAAGCTTGCACTTTGAAGGTTTCAATTTCAGACCGAATATGATAAAATTTGTTTCAGCACAGCTTGGAGATTCTGTAGAGTTTCCTCCACAGAACCCCCGAAGACGATGATGTCGTCCAAATATACTAGGCACTTTTTCCAAAGTAAACCCCGTAACATGGTCTCCATCATCGCTTCAAAGGTTGCCGGGGCATTGCATAGCCCAAATGGCATGACGTTGAACTCAAATAGTCCCATATGGGTAGAAAATGTGTTTTTTTCTCGGTCCCAGGGGTCCATGCCGATCTGCCAATAACCAGATTGTAAATCCAGTTTACAGAACCATTTCGCCCCACCCAGAGATTCCACACATTCATCTATCTGAGGTAGAGGATATGCATTCTTTCTAGTGAGTCCGTTCAATTTCCTATAGTCGATGCAAAATCAACAGGAACCATCCTTTTTGGTGACCATCACCACAGGACTTGACCAAGGACTTTCACTAGGTTGAATCACCTCCTCATCCTCAACCGACATCTTTTCTACCACAAAGTCCGTAGTCAGAGAATCAACACCATAGGCTCGCGTAGTGTTACCAATAGGTGTCCCTTTTGATAGAGTGATTTCTCCACTACTCGAGTTACAGATTGGTATTACCCCCCCACGAGCGTTGGCCAGGTAAGTATGATAGCCAGCAAGGCCTAGCTCGGAGAGCTTTTGATCTTCTGGTTCAAACATACCCTACCGTTTGGCCTGCACTCCCACACAGCTGACTAGGACATCTGAAACATGTCCAGGTGCTAGCTTTGTGTCCTGTGCCATTGACGCCACAGAAGAACCATTCCTTAAAACGCACTGTACAGATTGTTTATAAGGATGTTTAATCTGAAGTTGGCCTGTTGCGGTGTTCATTGTCACTCCGTAAAGAGCAGCAAAGTCCATCCCCAGGATGCCATCATCAGTGATGTCGGTGATGGTTGGACATATCCAGTATGTCTTGCCATCTACCAACATAGGTTTTACAGTTCTGCCATAAGTCTGCATACTATCTCCCGTAGCTGTCCGAGCCTTTACTCCTAGTAGCGGAGCATCGGGCTGGTTGCAAAAACGGGCCATGAATTTCCGATCAACCAGGGTGTGTGATGCACCCTTGTCGACCAAAAATTCACCACGCGTCCCGGAAGTAACCAGACTCAGGTACCAACGTTGTCCCCGAAAAGGGACACACTCAGAGGTTAGCATCGGGCTTCCCCCTCCATCCATAGCAACCCCTTTTGTCAGGAGGTAATCCCAACATGGGTCGCTCGGGGAGTCTTGAATCGCACTGCTCTCGGCAATCGATTCTAACCAAGACTCCTCTAAGCCAGTGACTTCAGAATCCTCAGGATTCCGTTTGTCTTTGCCAGCCCCGCCTTGCCAGACGCTTACAGGTTGTACAGACCCTTCTGCCTCTGCGTGGCCTTGGTTCATGGAAGAGTTAACACCGTCTACTAATCCCTTACAGGTATGGCTAACTGCGGGGGCGCCATCCTTGCCAAGAGGATGGGCCCAGTTCAGTTTTCTGTCTCCTTTTTGGTTTTAGCAGCGACGGGTGCAGGGGCTTTGCATTCGCTAGCCCAATGACCCATCTTCTGACAGCGTCGACATGGCTGAGGTTTTGTGTCCTTATTCTTCTTTTTCTTTCTCTTTCCAGATCCAGAACCAGAAGTGGACGCAGAGCTCTTTTCCAAGTGCTTCCGCACCAAACCCTCAATCATCTTCTCCATGTCCTTATCAGGCATCACTGCCGCCACCTCCTCAGAGGCGGGCTGTTTTTTCTTAGGTAGTTTCGTACCAGCCTCTGCCACCTGAGCTCCTTTCGGGGCCACAGATGGGGATGCTGATACTCCCCCACTAGGAAAAACAGCCTGTTTGGTGTCATACACATCTGCATGGTCGAATAGGTCTGCCAGAGATAAATCCGGCTGCCATTTCTCCCTCAGATATGCCTGGAGGTTGGTGTCCCTGACTCCATTGACAAACCTGGAGGTTAACTCCGGGATGACAGTGGGGGTGTCAGGTCTACATCCCTGATAACACTCCGATATCAGTTCCTGTAGAGCAAATCTGTAGGATCTCAGATGCTCGTCCTTGCGCTGGACACGCTTGAGTAACTGAGTCCTTCGGTAATGCTCACCAATCTTCCCAATTGCCCATTCAGCAGTCTCTTCAAAGAGCCTGCTTTAGAGCAACCAGCGCTTGCTGATTGTTCCAGCGATTGCTCTCCACAATAGCCTTGAACCTAACTTTGTACTTCCTCCAGGGCGGCGTCCCTGTGAAAGGAGGAATATCAATGGCCTTTTGACGGGCTGCATCTGGATGCTTCAACTCCCCAAAGTTAAAAGGAGCATATCTCTCATCCAAATGATCGATATCCCTTGGGACGATGTCAGTCCCCAGCTTCTCATGGCAGGGTTCCTGTCATACTTAGCCCGCTGGACTGGTGTTAAACCTTGTCTAGCTCTGGGCTTTGGTATAGGAACCGAGACCATCCTCTGCTGCTGGTTCAGCGTCGTTGAACCAGTGGATGGGTGGGTGTACCCTGGGGGAGTCGCCGTTCCCCCGAAGGCGCCACCACAGACCGGAGTCTGTAGATAGCTAGCCCCCATCTGAGGTGTCATACTCGATACCGTAGTATGTACTACCGGCGGGATACCAGAAGGTATCCCTGCCGTGTACACATTGGGTGTAGGTACGACCGGGGGTACCACCGGAGTTGGTGGTGGTACCTGTTCCGACTTCTTCTTCAGGTCATGGTTGGCTTGCCTCAAGCTTTCGAGGTCCTGCCTGGCTAAGCGGAGCTCAAATCCTTTCCCAAGGTATTCAAGCTTGCCACCTCATCTTCACCAGACACCCTCTGTCGCAAGAGTTTGTCAACCTCCACCTCATGAGAAGCCATCTCCTCTTGGAGTTCCAGAAGGAACCTTTTCTTCTCATCAACCTCCCTTAAATAAATTCCTAGTTTGTTTGATGGAACCAAGTTCCCTCCGGGCCTCTTTGAGGTCCTGCAGTTCAGACTTCCTGGTCATGATCCCTATATCAGCCAGTAGAGTTTTATCCAGCGGTAAGCTGGATGGTTCCTCTACGGCTGGCAGGTTCACTGCTCCAGGAGTCTTTGCCGCCACGTTAGTCTTCACCGATGGTCTACCACCAGCCACACCTTCGGGTTTGGGAGTGGCACCATCAGTGAAAACCAACGTGTTTGGATCCAATGAAGGATCCGCTACCGTCGGTGTGGAACCGACGGGAGCAGGGCCGAGAGACTTAGCCTCTCTACCCGGTATTTTCTGACCCTCAGGGCAGAAAAGGTTCGTGGAAAGGGAGTCCAACGATCTCCTGGGGCTGATATCAAAGGGTCCGGGGACCGGAGATTGCTCTCCGTCCTCACCTCTGGCAAAAGCCTCCACAATAGGATCACCTATTGCTCCTTGGGAGAGGTCCTCACCGTGCACCTCCAAGCCTGCCCGGCTCTCCCCCCTATTTGATTTGCCCGTGAAGAACCGAACATTTTGTACGGCCTCCTCACGTTCCTCAGCAGGGGTTTTAGTCCTGCCGCTGAACGAGCTGACAAAATCGTATAGGGAATCCATACACTATAAGCCTATTTAATACCTTATCACGGTCAGTTCGATCAAATGGTCACGGCACCAGTGTAGTTGGTCTCTTACTACGGGTGTAACGCATGAGATCAAAAACCAGACAAGGTAAATTAGACTTTAATATACGGCGACTTTATTACGAAGGAAACTCTTGAGTATTATAGCACAAGTATAACCATCGGATATACAAGAATCAGAACAGATTATAATACAGGGAAGTAACCCTACAGCGTAGTGTTAAGCCCGGAGTACAGGGTGGATTTGCCTCGACAGTCCCAAACCTGACTGACTTCCAATGGGGAAGTAGTCACCTGATATACACCGCTGCATAGGCCACGTGACCGTACTAGCAGCACCACCTAGTAGGTTTAGTTATGTAACACGATTATATAAATACTACCGAATAGAACCGAGGGTAGTACCGGTACACTACCGTATACAACCGAACTAGAGTGAGTCAGTATATGTAACGAACCGACGATACTCGTTAGATGAATAAAACAGTTAAGTACACAATAGAACAGTGTCGCTTTACATCATAACAATATATAATAGATATACCACGATAACAGTTAGACTTATAGTCAACCCGTTACAGTCTTTTGGCTATCTGTTATTTATAATTGTCATATCACAGCAACTCATATTCCGGGCCACGTTAATGTGGTCGTAGACGCCCTATCTAGATTATTATTTGAAAACAGCAAATTTCCTGATTCCCTGTGTTGCAGGGGCAAACCAGAGGTGCATGCACCTGGACCGGATGGCGGCAGAGGCGAGAGCCAACGTCTGGTCTACCGCCACCTGGCGCACCAAAGCTTCGCAGTGGAAGCGCTTCATAACATTCTGCACCTGGCTCGGGGTCAGGGTGCTACCAACGGATAGCCGTACCATGTCACGCTACATAATGTTTCTCTCGGACAGCCTCAAATTTAGCACTATAGACAACTACGTTAGCGGTGTCATCAGTCTGAAAAAATATTTTGGGTACTGTGTGCAATTTATTAGGCAGGACTTTGCCTTTAGTGCAACGCTGAGGGGACTCGGCCGGATGCTGGGCGACCGGACACCGACCAGGGTGACGGTCACGGTGTCCAATCTACTCGCCATGTACCGCCTAGTAAACTTCAAAAACCATTATGACTGTGTGATGTGGGCTTGTCTGGTCACCAGCTTTCGCTCACTACTGCGGAAGAGCAACCTTGTACCAGCGACCTTCAAGAACATAACCGGCCACTTTATGCAACGAAGCTCGGTCAGGTTCTACCCCTGGGGGATGATGCTGCGCATTAGCAGTTCAAAGACTATACAGTTTGGCCAGCTGGAGCACCTGGTGCCCATCACCTACACCGCGGACTCTCCACTGTGCGCAGCCTCCTTGTTAAGGCGTCACCTCTCGGATTCTCCGGCTGACCCCTCCGCTCCCCTCTTCCTGGCTAGGAGAGGCTCCCACCAAGTACCGCTGACGTACCCGCCTTTGCTCAAGTTCCTCAAGGGGCTGATTGAGGGCATCGGGATGAACCCGGAACGTGCGGGGGTACACAGCATGCGGAGGGCGGGGGCAGCGTTCTTTCACCAGTCGGGCATCCCCCTGGAGGACATAAGGCAGGTGGGCCACTGGGCCTCCCTAACCGCACTCATATACCTTGCCAAGCCCATGTCGGCGAGGATAGCCATGGACAGAAAAATTACAGATGCACTTATCGCGGCAAGCAACTACTGAGACTAAAGACATACACCTAGCCCCCTTTCTTACAACTTCACTCCAGTTTGGGTGTGCCGGGTCACGGTTGTAACAAACGGTTAAGCGCCAATGCCCCTCGTCGTTAACCTTTTTCTTAAACTGTAGTCAACGGTAATGTCGGGCATAACTTCAATTGGGGAAGTTATTCCCATATTAGTGGTCCTACCAGTGCCACCTAGTGCTTCCCCCCGGCAGCAGTCGTGGAACTCTTCTCCAGGGGAGGGGAGGTAGCCAGCAGCAAGCAAGCAGGCAGCAAGGCCAGCAGCAGGCCAGCAGAGACTTTGTTTTTTTTTCTTTTTGTTATTTCTAAATAAATAGGCCGGGTCACAGTTGTGACAAACGGTTAAGCGCCAATGCCCCTCGTCGTTAACCTTTACCTTAAACTGTAGTCAACGGTAATAACATATATATAGGTCCAATATACACTTCACATGAGCATACATCCTCTGAACTCCATGAATAGCAGGTATAAATGGTAAAACCTTTCCCTACTGATAGTGCCATATGGCACTACCGGCATTTTACGACCATAAATATCCGTCGGTACAGAGAGTTTACATTGTTGTGTATTTTGCACCATATTTATCCGTTGATACACAGAGATTTTTACGACCACATATAACCGTTGATACACAGAGTGTACATTGCTGTGTATATTGGACCATATATATCCGTTGATCCACAGATTCTATAAACGGATATATATGGTCCTATATACACAACAATATATTCTCTGTCTATCAACGGATATATATGTATTATACATCCTATATTTTGCACTACATATATTGGACCATATATATCCGTTGATACACATTCATCAACGGATATATGGTCCAATATACACAGCAAGTTGCTGCGGACAGGGTAGGTATTGCTGTGTTAAATACTTGCTGTGTATGTTGGACTATATATATCTGTTGATACAAGTGGTGTACATGGTAAACCCTTTGCCTAATGATAGGGCCATATACATATATATCCGCTGATACACAGAGTATACATAATTCTGTGTGCAATACTTGCTGTGTTGATACATAGAGAGATCAACAGATCCACAGATTCTATCAACGGATATGGTCCCATATACACAGCAATATATTCTCTGTGTATCAACGGATATATATGTATTATAAATCTTATATATTGCACCATGTATATTGGACCATATATATCCGTTGATACACAGTTTATCAACAGATATAAATGGTCCAATATACAAAGCAAGTTGCTGCAGACAGGGTTTGTATTGCTGTGTTAAATACTTGCTGTGTATGTTGATACAGGTGCTGTAAATGGTAAACCCTTTCCCTACTGATAGTGCCATTTGGCACTACCAGCATTTTACGCCCATATTTATTCGTTGATCACAGAGTATCCATTGCTGTGTATATTGGACCATATACATATACATTTCTATCAGTTGATACACAGAGTATACACAATCCCGTGTGCAATACTTGCTGTGTTGATGCGTACAGAGTATACATACCATATAGACCATATAACCCTTGATACACAGAGTAAATGCCCTATAAACAAGAATTGCGGTTGTTGCCGCGTAAAAAAATGCCTCAGGCATTTTTATACGCGGCAACAATCGCAATTCTTGCATTTGAAGGAACATAATGTCTACATGGTTGGTATATTTGTAGGGGACCCATTCAAGACACCGTATAAACAGGGCGGGAGGATGATATAACTGACAGATGTGACACAACAGGGGAAAATGTGCCATTACAGGGATTTAGTGTAATATACAGCCACTAGGTGGCCACCAGTGCAGCAGCATACCATTATCTTAGCAATTTATCATGGAACTTATGGAAACTTTCCCTTGCCTGATTTTGACAATCATAACTCAAAGGATCACTATGACCTTCTCTTCCAAATAAATATTAACATGTATTTGTCTGATTATCTGATTTTGAGTACACCAACAGCTTAAAGAATTAGATGTAGTTTTATGGAGAATGTTCTGAGTCCTACTAAGTAGGACTAGCACTGTCAGTGCTTAACACAGAGACAGGTTCATATGTGTTGCTAAGAAAGGCTGATTCTGATTATTTTGGGGGTAGGATTGCCAGAATTTGGAAAGGAGATGTGGCCAATGATAAGGTTCCATGATAAGTCAGTAGGGTTATTTCATATTGTTACATAGGTAGTGGCCACCTAGTGGCTGTTTATGTCACTAAATCCCCGCTATGCTACGTTTTCCCCTGTTGCATCAAAAATATGAGAGTTATTATGAATTCCTTGGGTCCTTGTTAGGAGTGGGGTAGGTAGGATTATATTCAACCTCAGGAGCATGGAAATGTGTGTTGCTAGGCAGATAAACAATTAGAATAGCTGTTGCTAGGCAACCAGCTGTCTTAGCAACAAACCAATAGAACCATTGAATTCCTTGGGTCCATGTTAGGGGGGTAGGTATGGTTATAATCAACCTCAGGAGCATGGAAATGGGTAATGCTAGGCAGATAAACAATTAGAATAGCTGTTGCTAGGCAACCAGCTGTCTTAGCAACAAACCAATAGAACCATTGAATTCCTTGGGTCCATGTTAGGGGGTATAGGTATGATTATAATCAACCTCAGGAGCATGGAAATGGGTGTTGCTCGGCAGATAAACAATTAGAATAGCTGTTGCTAGGCAACCAGCTGTCTTAGCAACAAACCAATAGAACCATTGAATTCCTTGGGTCCATGTTAGGGCTTAGGTAGGGTTATAACGAACCTCAGGAGCATGGAAATGGGTGTTGCTAGGCAGGTAAACAATTAGAATAGCTGTTGCTAGGCAACCAGCTGTCTTAGCAACAAACCAATAGAACCATTGAATTCCTTAGGTCCATGTTAGGGGGTATAGGTATGATTATAATCAACCTCAGGAGCATGGAAATGGGTGTTGCTAGGCAGATTAACAATAAGAATAGCTGTTGCTAGGCAACCAGCTGTCTTAGCAACAAACCAATAGAACCATTGAATTCCTTAGGTCCATGTTAGGGGGTATAGGTATGATTATAATCAACCTCAGGAGCATGGAAATGGGTGTTGCTAGGCAGATAAACAATTAGAATAGCTGTTGCTAGGCAACCAGCTGTCTTAGCAACAAACCAATAGAACCATTGAATTCCTTGGGTCCATGTTAGGGGTTAGGTATGGTTATAATGAACCTCAGGAGCATGGAAATGGGTGTTGCTAGGCAGATAAACAATTAGAATAGCTGTTGCTAGGCAACCAGCTGTCTTAGCAACAAACCAATAGAACCATTGAATTCCTTGGGTCCATGTTAGGGGTTAGGTATGGTTATAATGAACCTCAGGAGCATGGAAATGGGTGTTGCTCGGCAGATAAACAATTAGAATAGCTGTTGCTAGGCAACCAGCTGTCTTAGCAACAAACCAATAGAACCATTGAATTCCTTGGGTCCATGTTAGGCGGTATAGGTATGATTATAATCAACCTCAGGAGCATGGAAATGGGTGTTGCTAGGCAGATAAACAATTAGAATAGCTGTTGCTAGGCAACCAGCTGTCTTAGCAACAAACCAATAGAACCATTGAATTCCTTGGGTCCATGTTACGGGGGGTAGGTATGATTATAATCAACCTCAGGAGCATAGAAATGGGTGTTGCTAGGCAGATAAACAATTAGAATAGCTGTTGCTAGGCAACCAGCTGTCTTAGCAACAAACGGATAGAACCATTGAATTCCTTGGGTCAATGCTAGGGGGTATAGGTATGCTTATGATCAACATCAGGATCAAAGGTTGATTAATATTTATTTTATCATTATATGCATAAATTTGTGTTGTGACACCTTAAAACAAAATGGCGGCACCCCTTAAAACAAAATGGCGGCACCCGTACTGACTTCCTGTCAAATGAAAACAATATAATGCCTCAACCTGGTAGTTCGCAAGCTCACCACCAGGGCCCCTCCGGGGCCTTTCGGCCGTAAAAAACTAGTATATACATCTTATATATACAGGGCATATATTTTGTGTATCAACATATATATAGGTCCAATATACACTTCACATGAGCATACATCCTCTGAACTCAATGAATAGCAGGTGTAAATGGTAAACCCTTTCCCTACTGATATTGCCATATGGCACTACCGGGATTTTACGACCATAAATATCCGTCGGTACAGAGAGTTTACGTTGTTGTGTATTTTGGACCATATCTATCTGTTGATACATAGAGTTTATCAAGTGATCTTTACGACCATATGTATCCGTTGATACACAGAGCTTTTACGACCATATATATTCGTTGATACACAGAGTATACATTGCTGTGTATATTGGACCATATATATCCGGTGATCCACAGATTCTATCAAAGGATATATATGGTCCTATATACCCGGCAATATATTCTCTGTGTATCAACAGATATATGTGTATTATACGTCCTATATATTGCACTACATATATTGGACCATATATATCCATTGATACACAGTTTATCAACGGACATATATGGTCCAATATACACAGCAAGTTGCTGCGGACAGGGTATGTATTGCTGTGTTAAATACTTGCTGTGTATGTTGATACAGGTGGTGTAAATGGTGAACCCTTTCCCTACTGATAGTGCCATTTGGCACTACTGGCATTTTACGCCCATATATATCCGTTGATCACAGAGTATACATTGCTGTGTATATTGGACCATATACTTATGTACACTCTGTGTATCAACGGATATATATGTATAATCCCGTGTCGAAACTTGCTGTGTTGATACGTACAGAGTATACATACCATATAGACCAGATATAAACGTTGATACACAGAGTAGATGCCCTGTATAAAGCATGTATATACATCCTATATATACAGGGCATATATTTTGTGTATCAACATATATATAGGTCCAATAAACACTTTACATGAGCATACATCCTCTGAACTCCGTGAATAGCAGCTGTAAATGGTAAACCCTTTCCCTACTGATAGTGCCATATGGCACTACCGGCATTTTACGACCATAAATATCCGTCGGTACAGAGAGTTTACATTGTTGTGTATTTTGGACCATATCTATATGTTGATACACAGAGTTTATCAAGTGATCTTTACAACCATATATATCCGTTGATACACAGAGATTTTTACGACCATATATATCCGTTGATACACAGAGTATACATTGCTGAGTATATTGGACCATATATAACCTTTGCTCCACAGATTCTATCAACGGATATAGATGGTCCTATATGAGTCAGGCCCGAGAAGATTGGACTTTGTTGGTGATTTTTAGTCTTTTTCACCTTCCACCAGCCACACATTAAATACACCTGTACTATACTAGGTCTTTTTGATATCATGTAAGGGAGAACACTCTAGGCTTTCAGAAAAAAAAATTAAAAGTGAATCGGACTTAAATTTTTTGATTTATGGCCCCTCAAAGTTGTAAAATACCCCAAAAACAAGGTTCCAGGCAGTTTTAATATTTTTCAAATGTCCCCTACCACTACTATTGCAATCAGAACCCTTCCTATCCAACAAATATTATGAGGTATATGTGTTTACTGAAAGGTTCAAGCATTTTTACCTGGATGTCTAGCCCAAATTTTTTACCATGGCCCCTACTTTCAGAAATGGCATTAATGTAACCTCCGCCACTTTTACTTTCTGGACTGATGTTTGCCTGCTAAGAATAACAATCTTATATTCATTTTACCCTCACTATAAGGAGGGCTGTGGGTAGTAACACTGGGGAAAAAATTGTGGGGCTAACTCTAATATTTACGGTGCCAGCCCCCGATGAGTGGTTTTGTTACCGAGGTAAAAGTGGCAGAGGTTACACTGTTAAACCTCAAAAACTGTACAAAAACCTTTCAACTCACTCTTCTAACCTTTATATATCATGGGGACATACATTTTCTATCATTCTGGCCACTATTTGCAGCCTAAACTTGCTTCAGTGTATTGAGTGGCTGTGTTTTTGTTGTTTTGCTGTAACCTCCGCCAATTTTTATGTAATCTCCGCCACTTTTACTATGATACCATGCCCTAGGCTCAGAATAAACTATGCAGTGGACTGCTCCATAGTTTATATTATAGCAGTACTTCCCCTTAAGCTGTTCAGTATGTCAAACTTAACCTGATGCCCTATATTCGCTTACTGGTAGTGCTTTTCTGGTAAAAGTGGCGGAGGTTACATAAAAGTGGTGGAGGTTACACACAAATACTTTATTCAGTCATAGAAATGTTAATATCAACAAGATCAAAGTGAATCCTCTCAAGCACTTTGGAGAGGTATATATTTTAACATTCAAAGCAAAAAAAAAAGAATTCCACTAAATCTTTGACATGTCAGGATCAACCACCAATCATGTATTCTCTGCCACTTTGACTTTTTTTGATTTTTTGGTTAAAATCCTACTTCCACTCAGTCAATCAGCTCAATATTTTAACTAAACATGCCCCTATGGTACTTCTATCATCTCAAATAGTCATTTTGTCAATATTCGATACTTTATTTTTGCATGCTGGATAATTCAATAATAATCAATGATATATGCGTAACCTCCGCCACTTTTACTCACTTATTTTGATTATGATGACAAAAATAGTCTATTTACATGTAAAGTGATATATAAGATTGAAAGTATACATATTGAAGATAATACACAGCAAATCTTATGATAAACAAAACACCTTTGAGCAAGCTAAAGTAAAGTTTGTGATTCTTGGTAAAATTTGCAACATTTTCAAGAGTTTTCGAAAATTGGTTAACCCACAAAATGAAAAGTCTTTGTCTGGTGCTTATCAAACTTGGTATGCATGATTATATATCCTTAGGAGCGCCAGTACTTTCTGCCAGGGGACCCCCAGAACGTACTGATGTAGGGTGTAAAAATGGCCCTCAATATGCCAGTGCTTTATGTCAGGGGACCCCCAGAACGTACTGATGTGGGGTGTAAAAATGGGGCTCAAAATGCCAGTGCTTTCTGTAATAGGGCTGCCAGAACGTAATATGTGTAATGGATTTTTCAAGATTTTGGCTACCAGAACGTAATGATGTGTATTCAAGGACTGATTTCCCTCTTTATTTAATATAAATTGTGATGCCCAATACACATTGTCCTACTCTGGTAGGTCTAGCTCCAAAAGCTAAACGCATTAAAACGTTCTGGCATTTCCATAGCAAATACACAATTCTCTGGTATACTCAAGCCTTAATACACATGAGCCCACTATGGTACACATAGTTCCAAAACCTAAAATGTTTTGGCAGGTAGGATATAGGCTGCAAATACACATAGCCCCACTATGGCAGCATGGTTGCAAAGACAAAACGTTTTAGAACGTTTTGGCAGTTCTGTTATGAAGCATAGTAGGTATACATTAGCTGGTCTAATGTAGGTTCCAAATACACATAGGCACGCCATGGTAGTATGGTTGCGAAGACAAAACGTTTTAGAACGTTTTGGCAGTTCTGTTATGAAGCATAATGGGTATAAATTAGCTGGTCTGATGTAGGTTCCTTATATGCATAGGCCCACTATGGCAGTATGGCTGCATTGGTATATAATGGATTATATTGGTACCTACCCTGTAAACAGGCTACAAAATTCCAACATTGCTCAGAGGTTTCCCTAGGTTTCCTTTCAACTAGACGTTTTTAACTAAGTTTTTCTGGAAGGTTTATGAATGTCAAAATGTTAAGGTTAAGCTACTTTCTACAGATGTTATATCTTGTATTACATTGCTGTCCTTCATTCAGACATAAACATACAAATTGAATCTACTTAATAAGTCATATTTTTTCCTAATTTCAGACGTAGTTCAATGTAGAATTACCCAGTTTTTCTTGTTCATTTTTATATAGTCCCTATATAGTTCAATGGCTGACACTAGTTGGCAGCACTATCAGGTATCAAGAGAATCTGACAGCCTTCAAAGAAATTTACCACGTTCAAGCAGAAAATTCTTATGAATTATGAATTTAGTATTATGCAAATTAGAGGCATGTCATTGGATATTCATATGCAAAGGGTAGTAGATCCAAAAGATGTGCCTAATATTTGCATTGGGACCATCTATTGGTTGGACACCACATTGGTGGTAATGCAAGAAAATAATATAAAGCCTCTCTACAGCCAAAACTACCGTATTTCCCTGTGTATTACCCGGGGCCAGTGTATAAGCCTGCCCCGTGTATAAGCCTGGGCAAAAGGTGATTTCAGGCCATAACTCGACTTCTACTTGGAGTATTTACATAATTCATTCGGCTATATGACCCCTATTTAATCCATTTATGTCCCTAGTCATTTTAAAGAGAAATAAAGCTTAAATTGGTAAGAAAATTATTGGAAATATTGCAGTAAATGTGCCGGAAACTAGGTAATTCTGAAAATTCTAAGAAGGTATCAGAGCGTTTCTACAGCTAAAAGAATATAAGCCTGCCCCAAGTATAAGCCTGCCCCGTGTATAAGCCTGGTCAGTTTACCACTTAGTACTTATATAAGCCCAGGCTAATACACGGGGAAATACGGTATGCCTTGTGCATGATATCTTTACTGTGATATATCAGGTTGTCCAGTTAAGCTAGGATGATATATTGTATGGAATGAAGTGAGATTTATAATTGAATTAGTTATTTTGTATGAATAATGTTTGCAAAATGTAAATTTGTCTGCACTATCATCAATGATACAGATAAATTCCTGCATTCCAGGTTTTCATATAGAATGATGTTTTAAGTTCAGGGTTATTTTCAAGTTTATTTACGTCAGAAGAATATTGAAAAATGTAAATCAGACTTATACGTCTATGATACATATTGGATTCTATTGGTAACTATTGAATTCTATTGGTACCAAAACTAGAATCACGAATATCGTCACTGCTTATCCTCTGTTCAATACAATCTATTAGAATCCGCTAGAATCTCCCCACAGCAGCAGCTCTCTGTTCTGCTGGTGTCCGTGCTGAATCCAATAGTTACAAATAGAATCCTATATATATCATAGAATCCAATAGATACAAATAGAATTCTATTGGCACCAATATAATCTAAATGGGATTTTATTGGTATCTATGGGTACTGGCATGGAGATTGGCAGAACTGAGATTGGCATAATGGAGTTTGACAAAACAGAGATCTGAAGAACAGACATTCAGAATGGAGATCGGCGGAGCGAAGATTGGCAAAACGGAGATCGGCAGAACAGAGATCAGCAGAACGGAGATCAGCAGAACGGAGATCAGCAGAACGGACAGCAGCAAAACGGACAGCAGCAAAACGGACATTGGCAGAACAGAGAGCTGCTGCTGTGTGGAGGTTCTAATGGATTATAGATTGTATAGATCAGAGGATAAGCAGTGATGATATTCATGATTCTGGTTTTGGTACCAAAAGAATCCAATAGTTATCAATACCCAGCAAACTGGGGTGACTCATGGCCATCCTGAGTGAGGTCCTCACTCAATGTGCTAGATGAAATAAAACTGAGTGATGTGACGCCATCAATCACTCAGCATCACTAGGGATGGCCACGCTGGTGATCACTCAGCATCACCAGGGATGGCCATGTTGGTGATCACTCAGCATCACCAGGGATGACCACGCTGGTGATCACTCAGCATCACCAGGGATGACCACGCTGGTGATCACTCAGCATCACCAGGGATGGCACATTGACCAATTAGCACTGAGGCAGGGGGGGGGGTATTTTATTCATAACATTGACAACATCATTTAAGCTGTTCATCCAGAATCTCTTCTTATCTTGGCAATGATGAATACTTGAAGTCCTTGTGGGAGTGTCTGTTTAAATTTAAGCAAACATAATGGATTATTATGGAGGAACACAGTGTACATGGCAAGGTTATAAAACTGTTTAAATGTTACTTTGAAAGTGAAATTCCCCTTTTATTATTAATCAATTATGTTATACATATATAAGAATATAACAATACAAGTAAGGTAAAGAAAGTGCCAAAAACTACCATAGAACCTACCAATAAATGTGTCATTCCAGTCAGTGAATATACTTCCTACCTATGATTATAAAAATAGTAAAGTAAAATATATTAGAGAAAAATAGAGACATAAAATAGGCAAGAACTGTAGAATTCACAATCAGCTGATGGCTGAGATTTCACCATGACTTATATAGGACAACCCACCTCACATCTGTTCTCCTTGCCAGTCTCTGCCTGTCTGTTGTGAATGCTAGAAGTTTCCACTGAGAACAAAGAAAGGGCGGGAAATTTGAAATGGACCAATCAGAACTCAGGAAACCAGGATGTGTGTGACCGTGAGTGATCATGCGCCATCCTGAGTGAGACTCACCACGAGTGGCGCCTAGTCACTCAGTGAGTGAGAACCATGTTAGCGACTGTGAGTGATGATGTGCCATGCTGAGTGAGAGCTGCCATGCTGGTCAGACAAAGAAAGTTCCCCTTTTATCACTCAATGCAAGAATGTTTTACCATACTGTTGTAAATCCTTACCTGTTACTCATGATTATATGATACCATGATGGTCACTGGATATCATACTTTCCTATTCTTGTTAGAGCAAGGCTGATCAATGTCTATAAACTGTGTAAAATGTAGACAATTTCATTTCAGTGTTAAGTCCCATAGACAAAGGAAAATTGTATTTTCTGTCTTAAATCTTAATCTAAAATCATATTGTTGGCTCTCATGATGTGCACATTTTCATAGTGATTATAATCATGTAAAAATCTGGTCCATATGTGCGATAATATTAATGAAATCAACATCAACTTCTATTCCCCCTCTGCAAAATACAAGCAGTATACCTCCAATGCTAATATCCTGGTGATGCTGAGTGAGCTCACCACAGTTGGGAAATGAGTGAAAAGTCACCATGCTGAGTGAGACCCACCAGGAGTGGCGCGTTGTCACTCAGCGTGTGATCACCACAGTGGCAAGATGAGTGATATCTCGCCATGCTGAGTGAGACTCACCAGGAGTGGCGCATTGTCACTCAGCGTGTGATCACCACAGTGGCGAGATGAGTGATGAGTTGCCATGCTGAGTGAGACTCACCAGCAGTGGCACATTGTCACTCAGTGTGTGATCACTCAAATAATCACCCCAGTTTGCTGGGTAGTATCCAATATGTATCATAGAATCCAATAGATACAAATATAATTTGATTGGTACAAAAAGAATCCAATAGGTATCAATAGAATCCTACGGGATTCTATTGGGTACTGGCATTGAGATTGGCAGAATGGAGATTGACAGAATGGAGATCAATAGAACAGAGATTGGCAGAAAGGAGATCAACGGAACAGAGATCAGCAGAACAGACAGAAGCAGAACTTACAGCAACAGAACGGAGAGTGGCAAAACGCAAAGTGGCAGAACGGAGAGTAACAGAACGGAGAGTAACAGAAAGGAGAGTGGCAGAATGGAGAGTGGCAGAACGGACAGCGGCAGAACACAGAGCAACTGAATGGAGATCGGCAGAACTGAGATCGGCGCAATGGAGATCAGCAGAATGGAGATCAACAGAATGGAGATTGACTGAACCGAGATTGGGAGAATGGAGAGCTGCAAAAGGGAGAGTGGCAAAAGGGAGAGTGGCATAAGGGAGATCAGCAGAACAGAGAGTGGCAGAACACAGAGTGGCAGAATGGAGAGTGGCAAAATCACAGCTGGAATTGCATAATATTACCGAAAATGTGGTATTCTTGACAGCCAGTGGAGGGGACTAAAAATGAACTCCCCAAAATGGTGAAATAGTATGGCTTGCATTTTTCCATATTGTATCAATATAAATAGAGTTAAATGCACCACAATAGACTGAATGGAGATGGGCAGAAGGGATATCGGCAGAACTGAGATTAGCGGAACGGAGATCAACAGAACAGAGAGTGGTAGAACGGAGAGTGGCAGAACGGAGAGTGACAGAATGGAGAGTGACAGAATGGAGAGTGACAGAATGGAGATGGGCAGAATGGAGATGGGCAGAATGGAGATTGGCAGAACGGAGAGTGGCAGAATGGAGAGCAACTGAATGGAGATGGGCAGGATGGAGATGGGCAGAACGGAGATTGGCAGAACGGAGATTGGCAGAACGGAGAGTGGCAGAATGGAGAGTGGCAGAATGGAGAGCAACTGAATGGAGAGCGACTAAATGGAGATTGGCAGAACGGAGAGTAGCAGAATGGAGAGTGGCAGAACGGACAGCGGCAGAACACAGAGCAACTGAATGGAGATCGGCAGAACTGAGATCGGCGCAATGGAGATCAGCAGAATGGAGATCAACAGAATGGAGATTGACTGAACCGAGATTGGGAGAATGGAGAGCTGCAAAAGGGAGAGTGGCAAAAGGGAGAGTGGCATAAGGGAGATCAGCAGAACAGAGAGTGGCAGAACACAGAGTGGCAGAATGGAGAGTGGCAAAATCACAGCTGGAATTGCATAATATTACCGAAAATGTGGTATTCTTGACAGCCAGTGGAGGGGACTAAAAATGAACTCCCCAAAATGGTGAAATAGTATGGCTTGCATTTTTCCATATTGTATCAATATAAATAGAGTTAAATGCACCACAATAGACTGAATGGAGATGGGCAGAAGGGATATCGGCAGAACTGAGATTAGCGGAACGGAGATCAACAGAACAGAGAGTGGTAGAACGGAGAGTGGCAGAACGGAGAGTGACAGAATGGAGAGTGACAGAATGGAGAGTGACAGAATGGAGATGGGCAGAATGGAGATGGGCAGAATGGAGATTGGCAGAACGGAGAGTGGCAGAATGGAGAGCAACTGAATGGAGATGGGCAGGATGGAGATGGGCAGAACGGAGATTGGCAGAACGGAGATTGGCAGAACGGAGAGTGGCAGAATGGAGAGTGGCAGAATGGAGAGCAACTGAATGGAGAGCGACTAAATGGAGATTGGCAGAACGGAGAGTGGCAGAATGGAGAGTGGCAGAACGGAGAGCGGCAGAATGGAGATCGGCAGAGCAGAGATCGGCAGAACAGAGATCGGCAGAACAGAGATTGGCAGAACAGAGATCGGCAGAATAGAAATCCACAGAATGGAAATCAGCGAAATGGACAGCAAACAGACGGACAACGGTAGATTGGACAGCAGCAGAACGGATAGGGGCAGAACGGAGATTGACAGAATGGAGATTGACAGAATGGAGATCGACAGAACAAAAAAACGCAAATCAAACATATGTCTAAACTGTTTTACTTTCAAGTCGTTGTAAAATAGTACTCCCTACTGCCATAGCGTTCTAAAACGTTTCATTTGCAGGGTATAGTATAAGAGTACAATAGATACCCTACTGCCATAGCGTTTTAAAACGTTTTATTTTCAAGCTGTAGTATAAGAGTACATTAGATTCCCTACTGCCATAGCGTTCTAAAACGTTTTACTTCCAAGTTGGAGTATAAAAAACGTATCAAAACGTTTTAATACTCTCCTTTGCATATCACTGGCAGAAGTGCCAAGTCCTGCTAAAGCGTATTGGGAACAAATGCTAATTAGCATGAAATTTATCATATCATATGGTAAAACTAATGAAATCCTGAGATGATACTCAACTAGAAGCATCTAATCATAGTAAAAACTCAAAATAATTTGAATAGAGCCATTATAACATTACAATATGTACAAATATATTTACCATGTATTTTCAAATATTGCAAAATTAGAATATTATCAATTTTCGTGGTTAATTATTACTAATAAAACATTAAGTTTTGAAGTATGGGAAGGCAGTAGTCATAGTACCTTATATCATGCATATACATTATAAAAGAAATAGTAACGATCTAGTGTAATATAGCCCTTATATGTAACATTGAAGTCCTTGAAATATGTGAAAATCACTGGCGTTCGGGGCCATCATCCAGCCAGATACCTGGCATTTAGAAGGCCCTTTTTACACCCCACATCAGTACGTTCTGGGGGGCCCCTGACATAAAGCACTGGCGTTTTGGGGGCCATTTTATACCCCACATCAGTACGTTCTGGGGGGCCCCTGGCATAAAGCACTGGAGTTTGGAGGGCCGTTTTTACACCCCACATAAGTACGCTATGGTTGTGCTAAGGATATACCGTAGCTACTTGTAGACAAAATTATAAGTTACTGTAGTGTTTTTCAGACATTCTATCAAATCTGTGATATTTTGGTTGTAACCTCCGCCACTTTTACTCTAGGTTATGTTCACGGGATAATAAAAACCACCCTATTAGCATGTAATCAGCTTTTACCAGAACGAATCATCACCTGAAAAAGCCTTATTGCAAAAGGTGAGAGACGAGTCTCTTGTCTCCTACACCTGGGAAAGACAGACATTAGCTGCTATAGAAAGGATTCTTACCCTAATTAGACTTTTGGTTTCTTTGATTGTGGAGACAGAATAATCTTTATACCACATTCAATTATCCGTATGTGTAGGCTCTATTAGGCCAATTCTAGAGACAAATAATTCCTTTTCACAGCCCTATGTTCCATCTTTATGTTTATGTTAGGCCAAAATTAGAGACAAATAATTTATTTTGACAGCTATATATTCCCACCATTATAGGCCCTATAGGCCTAGTAGTCCTACAGCTACGTTTCTGTAAATGAGGGGGTGGGCACGGGGTAGTCGGTACACCATATAATAAAAACGTGCACATCACCTAAAATGAAACAAAAAAACGAATGGACAAAGGTCCCGGACAAAGGTAGACCTACAATCCTCTATTTTCCTATAATTATTAGCGTTTAAATAGGGCCACTCATTGCTCATAGCACCCATGTAGGCCTTCGCCTATTGTCCGGTTCACATGCCCCAGTTTAAACCTAAACCATACTTATATTATCAGAATTAGATTCATAGTCGTTCTGCCATATAAATTCGTAATGAGGTCCTTAGAAATGGATTATGGCAAAGTGAGAGACTGATATTTTCTTCCTTTAAAACGTAGTTGTGTTCTACTGACAGGTAACTTCTTGGCATACACACTAGATGGCAGTAGGCACACACATTGATCTGATCTGACCCCTACTGTAGAATTTGCGAACTATTCTTGAGCCAAGGTCTCACCGTATATAAAAAATGACATATTTTCCATATTAAATGCTTACTACGATGCTACTCAGATCTGTGGTTTTATTCACACCAATTGCATCAATAAACCATATTTTGTTTGTTGATACAACAGAAACTGCTGTTTGTGGAATATCCCATATTCATTTTCAATGAATATTGAGATATTGTACTGTAGTGCATCGATCTAGCTCATTTCCCACGTTGACTCACTGAAACAAGATGGATTTTGATGCAGACAACCAGACAATCAAGGTAAGTTTACTCCTTCTGATATCCCTCTCTCTATCTGGTATATGTTAAACCACTCTTTCACGCAGCCAAAAGGCTGGGATAAAGCGAGGCCCTTTACAATGACGGTATATCAGAGAGGAGAGGCGGCGTGATGATAGTTGGACAGGTCCCCAGAAGTCCCACCAGTGCCTAGGTTGCCTTGGTTACAGAGTGATAACACACAACCCCGGCCCCGCACCTCCAACCCCACGTAGACCAACACTGTCCTGCTATAGGTGGGGAGTACAGCAGTGGAGGGGGAACGACAATGTGTGACACAGTGTTCTCTCAACTGCACCAAGCCTAGTCATCAGCCAGCAGCCAGTGCAGTCAGAAGGTAGGGACGGGTGTGGGCAATGGGTATAGAGGGATGGGTGATGTCAGCCTTCACCTTGCCACCACCTTACCCAGCAGAAGGATCAGGACGGTGGACAACTCCCTCCCTACTACCCCCCTCCCCCTCTCCCCAACTCGACCCTTTCCTCTGCCCCCACCAGAGCTGGCCTCCCACATCACAGGTCTGTTTGACTATAAAACACTGGCACACACTGGACACAGCCAGCAACATGAGATCATGACATGAGGTTGTAAGGAGGGAAGGGTGGAAAAAAATATGCAGCTAGGCCTACATTGAGCTACCTTAGGGAGTGTTCATTATTTATGGCAGGGGGGCGGTGAGCATTTGAGGGGGGGGGCAATTCTTTTTAGGGGTATTCAAAGGGGGGGGGCCTTTTTTTTAAACCCTATTCTTAGGGGGGGGGCTTTTTTTTTAGGGGTATTCCTAAAAATGTCGCGAATTTAGTACATTGAAATGTCGCGAATTTTGGTAACAGCCTGTGTTATACTTTACCAAATTACGTCAATATTTTCTAAAATTTTCCTCAAACTCCCAGCAAATTTCTCACTGCATCACTTTTGGCACTCAGAATAGCCCACCGTTTTGTCAGTCTTCAAAAAAGTGCCGGCCTCATGTAAGCACTGAGGGTAAGGGAGCTTCCAATTTATAAGCACTGGGGCCCTTAAACTCAAAGGTATGTAAGTCAAGTGTCTGAGGTTTGACTATTATCACTCACCAGCGAGTATCATGAGATTTTTACACTAAAACACCTTACAAATGGATGTATTTGTTGCAAGGTAGTAAATTGTAGGTAAAAAAGTGCCCAGGATTAAATGCATAGCCTACAATTAGTAGACACCAACATCGTTTTTGTAATAAAGTTGAAAACGATCCAGGGTGAGGTTGGGGGGGGGGGGCGCCTTTTTTTCAACCTATTCCGAGGGGGGGGGCCTTTTTTTTCCAACCTATTCCGAGGGGGGGGCCAATTATTTTTGATGTATTCGATTTGCCAAACGCTCACCCCCCCCCTGCCATAAATAATGGACACTCCCTTATTAAACCAGTTTTTTTTTTCATTTAATACAACAGTAAGCTTTACAAAGTATGACCCTTTCTACGGGAAACAACTTTTGGGGCTGCAGAATGCACCCTTTTCCTTCAAATGGTGCAACCAATCGTTCAGGTGCCCCTGCCCCCAAGCTGTACAGTGGGCACCCTGCCTCACGTACCTACCTTACATTGGGTGCATCAGAATGGCGCAGGTAGACCTAGGTGAGGGAGGGGGGGGGGTCTGACTCCCAGCACACAAACCTCCTGTCAAAATAGATATTATCTATGACGTGATCTTCATGCACTACACTTCACGGCTAGTTTTTGATATAATGTTATCTGTCTTTGAAAAAAGTATCAGCTTATGTGTGTCAATATGGCATAAGCTTTGCATAACGCTGTTGTATTATGTGTGAAAATTTGAAAGAAACCCCCACAAGTATGATTTTATTCAAGCGATACTTTGTGCCAGTTGCAGGGATCTTGATAGGATATTTTTCAATGGGACAATGGCGCACTCCTTAGCACAAACAATGCGCCATTTTGAGAGGTGATAGGCCATCCTACTTCCCATAGTATTATACAAGTACTTTATGTACAAATATATAAATTGACAAATATTTCATTGTATTTAAACGACCAACAATATCATATTTTAATTTTTAATCACCGTGTATGGTATACGGCTATAATCTGTAATCACTCATTATATTTATTTGGCTCCACATATACCTTATGCCAGACTTCCTGGGGAGGACCCTGACTGTGAGGTCATTGTCTCAATTTCTGGTATCAATAAAAACATGGATACCACTCCCAGAAATCTAGTATATTGCACATTAACACCAGCTACTGATAAAGTATAGACATCATATCGTATCAAAGGCCTGTCCCTCTCACATCATGTCCATGTGGTGTCGGAAGTTAAAGCACCCTTGCTATGTAAATATGTAGGAGCAGAATTTCTATCTTTTGGCTCATCTCATAGACTCGATCATCCTGAATACGATCACACTTGGTAGGCCGAAGACCTACCATCACTTATGGAAAACTTAACCTAATGGCAGTCTCGCAGCAACGGGGGGGGGTGGTGGGTTTCCTCGTGTAGCGCGCAAAATTGTTTACACCCCCCCCTTACTGCCGAAAATCGGCTCGCGCGTGGGCCTTTTGAAGCATTGTAACGCGCGGGCTTTTTGGCTCAAAACAGGTTTAATTATTTTGACCCCCCCCCAAGAGCGGTCCAAATTTTTTTGCCCCCCCCCGGTCAAGGGGTCCAAATATCTGATGCCTTAACCCTGTTGTGTCTTTGGCAGCCTCGCCAGCTAGTGTGACATAAGGTATACACCTACCTGAGTTTGAAAAAATGCTCCACACGTTACATGCCTACAAGTCTCTATTGTAAATAAACCAGTGATGAATGCCTGAGAAGGCTGAAACGTCTCATTACGATCAAGGAATAAACGCCCTGGGCTCAAAATCGTCCTACCGTAAATTCTCAGACTCAGCTTTCTTTTGATACCAAACATGCCTATATAGGGTGCGGCTTATACGAGAGTTTTTATTAGTATACTACAGTACCAAAATCGTAATATTCAGACCCCCTCTGCAGCTTATATAATTTATCAAAGTTAGGGGTGCGGCTTATACGCGAGTTAGGCTTATACGCGAGAATTTACGGTATGTGTATTTCGGGGTAGGAGCGAGTCCTCATCCTATGTAGATATTAATAATGGTATAACAAATACTTGATCTGTTGGCTCCATATCATGTATTCTAACTGGTATCTGTGTGGGAGCAAACTTTCTGTAGTCAAATGTGTTTGATTGGTATTTTAGGGGTCGGGTGAGGGTTAGAATCCCAGGGTTAGACTAGACTTCAACAAGTTGTCGGAGACTGGACCTATATGTCTACAGATGTTATACCAAATTATTGATATTTTTACTTTTTATTTTGGATTTTAACGGGTATCTATGTAGGAATAAATGTTCTGCGGTCAAATTTGTTTGATCTGTATTTGGGGATCGGATCGGTCAGGGTTTACCTAAAGTGAATCTCCCATCTGAAGGCGATCCCACATTCTCTTTCTAATTAAGGAGTTTGGTTAACAGGGTTGACAAGGGGTGAACAATACCCTCCAGTGCCCTTGCTGTATTACTGTGGCTATCCCTGCACTGGCCTGCGCAGGTCTGGAACTGCTGCGCCAATTGAGAATTATGATACTGCGCAACTAGCTAAAGCCTGCGCAGGTTCGGAACTGTGCAAGTTCTGATATAGCGTGTGACACATGCACTATATCCATGGCCAACCTCCACCTAGTACAGAGCGGTCAAGCAGTAGTGGTGAATGCTCACACCCCATCAACCTCCAGTTGCAGGATATACCTCTGCTTAAAACAATAATCAAAGTTGAATTTCGTCCTACCCTTTTTAGCCATAATACTATATTATATAAACACCCATCAGTAAACAACACACAACTGATATGTTTATATTATAATGATTCACATGAATGTAAAACTATATATTTCATAATGGATGTTTTCCTCATATTCTTGCAGAAAAAGAGGACAGTCTTCACCAATGAACAGTCCGCGATATTTGAGCAGTATACCCAAAATGGTCTTGTCGGGACATCAAAGGCAATGCACCACAAAGTGGATGAGGTGGTGGCTGCTACTAAGCTGCCTAGACAAGTTGTAATGGTAAGTTCTTTCATCAGTTTTACAGTTCTTTTTTTCTTGAAGAAAACTGGTCTTTGATACTATATCTTGACAGAGAGTTCTTCCCAACAAGAAGCAGCCAATTTTATGCTAATCTGTCATACTTTTCTTATGCTACAAGGCATAAAAATAGAATGCTTTTACTAAGTAGGTGGTCTAATGCTACTGCAGTGTATACTTAATAACCGAAGTATAACTCTCCTGCAATATTGTAGACCTTTACATCCAAATGGTTTAGAAATAGTGGGTGAAACTTTTATGTTGGCAAATGGGCTC
This sequence comes from Harmothoe impar, assembly GCA_947462335.1. NCBI lineage: Eukaryota > Metazoa > Annelida > Polychaeta > Phyllodocida > Polynoidae > Harmothoe > Harmothoe impar. The sequence goes on along the minus strand of CANHQG010000007.1, from coordinate 216,839 downwards.
CTACTCAGGGGTCAAGACATATGACAGAGTGCGTCATCCGCTGTAATATGATACCAAACATGGGGTACTCTGACCAGAAGCTGTAGCAAAAATATTTTCATCATATTCAGTAATATCTTAAACTTTAACTCAGTAGATTTGATCAGTGGTGATGCTCTGGCCGCCAGTGGCCTGCTGGCGGGGAGAGGCCCAAGGTGTACAGTGGTTGGTGCTTTAAGAAGAGATAATACTAAAACAAACTAATTTTTTTCACATTTCTCCATCATTTATCAAATTTTTCAAAAACACTTTTTTCTTTTTTTGCTGTCAACATAAAAAATCGGGGGTAACCCTTGTCGGCTGAAGTTGACAGTTGACAGCACCAATTTTTTGGTGAGCCTCCTCGGCTAATGTTGACAGTTGACAACAAGAATTTCCGTGGTTGACAGCAAACAAAAAAATTACTACGGCCCAGAAAAGTGAGAAAATAATTTAATATGAAATAGTTATCTTTGATGGCGACCGTAGATGACAGGAACAATGGACAATCATCAAAACCCTAAAGTATTCTCTTTAGTGAATTAGGAGAGAAAAATCGAGTTAACTTTGAATGAAGTACATATTTTTTCGGTAGCCTCTTTTGGTTTATATGTTGCTGTCAAGCACCTCAAGTCTGATCCAAAAGGGTGGGTATCAGCAGCCAACTATTGCCGTTTTATATTGAAGAATGATTTTTTTTTGGTGGGGGGAGGGGGGCAAAAAAAGAGAAAATTTGGCAGACAAAGAGTTATCACTAGATAGTCGATTGAGACCTCCATATATAAAATATCATCAGGTCACTTCACCTTCCTTGACCTCCTTCATTAAGTCAGCGTAAGGTTTATCATGTCATTTGTTGTATTCTCTAAACAATGTAGCCCTTTTACTTACTGTTTCACGGAAATTCTTATATAGTATGAACACATAGAGATATTAAATATGATCTGGTCATGTGTTTCTTCAGAACAAGGTGCACAACATTAAAAGGAACACAAAACCCACCAAGAACACAAATGCCGAAAAGCCTCCCGCGAAAATGAAAGGAAGACACGGTTATAACTTATATTGCAACGAAACGAAAAGTAGTGAGTAATGCATCATTTGTTTCAAATTGTGTTGAATATAATTATAGAAGTGCATTATAATCTTTCCAAATGAACCAATTTCCCGAGAAGTTGGAGTTGTGAGTTATGCCTTGTGTGATACACACCAGCTCCAACAAGTGAATAAAAGTTCCAAAAGCATGGACATCTCTGTATTTTGGAGTAAATGAATTTATGATTTACATAATGAAGATAGGTTTAATAGCTAGTTTGAAGACTATAGCATGAAGAACCAAGCAACAGAGAATAAGATGCAGTTTGTCCATACTCAGTCTCCCAACCCTTAGTACGGAGATGCTTGCTGTTCACATTAGAAACCTCCGCAAAAACCCACAGGCCACATGAGGAGTACCTGACTGAATATATAAGTATTTTAATCATATTACTGGATCAGTGTGGTACAAAGGGGAACGGGATTACATGAGTGATACTCCCTTGTGGATTTACCACCAAGTTGAACGTATTCCAACCCGGTAACTGTAAATCATGTCATTAGCCTTGTTCAACCCATCTTGATCCTGTATTTTCATCACTAAATTAATAAACCCCAATGGTCAGCTACTTCATAAGTAGGAAATCTGTTTACTGCAAAACCTTGTGTAAAACATAACTCATGTATTAGCCACACCCTAAATAGGAATGTTTGGTAGTCTGACTTACAAGCATACAAGCCACAGCTTTTACCAAAGTTTTACGGTAGTACTTTAATACTTATACTTATACCATCAACATCTATATTTTATTTTGTATCATTTCAGGTTCATCTGATTGTAAAATCCGGAACCAGAACTATGGTGCAGGGTGGAGAAAATTAGGAATTACAAAGAGGAATGAATATAATAGACGAGCCAAGGAAGCTAAGAACAAAAGTTTGAGTGAGATGAATGAAACAGAACGGAAAGCTGCAATCTCACGAGCAAAGCAGGCCATCAAAAACAATGTAAGTCTGTTGTAACATCATAGCTAGCACCCAAAAGTAGAAATCGATTGACATAATACTACAAAAATATCAGAGTTTTGGTCACTTTGCTGATCAAACCTATGACAGTACAACTAGGGTCCTCGATATACCTTTTCGACTTGTCCACCCTGACCAGTAACACCCCAAGGGTTATATGTGGCTTTATGAACACCTCCACTGGATATTAAATTTTACCCTTCAAATATTTCACACATCAACATATTGACAATTGATATTGAAAAGAATATCAATGTAGATAGTGGACCAAAAATATTTCCGAAAACTGCTTTGCAATTTTGTCCAAATATCAGAAAAAATCTTGAAAAGGCCACACTTGAATATAAAGTCTGTTTTAGGTGGACTTAAATAATCTCACCCAGCCGGATTTTTTAAATTTTTCTAAAAATTGTTTCTTTTAAAATAATAAATTTTTCAAATGTAACCTTGTTCAGCAAGATGAAACGCTTTTCGCAAGACTTTTTTCAATTTAATTTTCTGAAACGGTCTTGATAATGCGGAGAAAAATCAACCGAAGCTTACGGAGTTCAACTTGTTTACGCCCAACTGCTTCAATTGGGGACGGAGAGTAGAGGATGCCTGATAATTTGCAAAACCAAGTTGTGTTTCGCAAAGTTTTATCTGGCCAAGTTACATCTTGTGAAGTTGTGTCTGGTAAATGTCAGGGAGGTCTGTGTACAATTCCACCGTTGTCAACTGACAGCAGGTGTGCACAATGAGACAGAAACTATCTCCACTGAGGTCAGAGGGCGCTTGCACCCTTGCAATATTGCCTACACCCACCTCCTCACCCACCCTTACCTAGTTTTGAACCAGGAATATATCTCTGCTCTCAAAATTGACAAATCCTGAGATTGATTTACATCACAATTTTCAATGAATTACTTTTATCACCTACTCACCCTTACCCTGATTCATCTGTGATGTAAATCACATACATAATCTGTGGCATTAATTATTGACCAGTCAAACTCTTCAAACTTCAAAGTACTAGTGGAAATAGCACTTTTTAGCACTGCTTTCTTTTACATTCTCACACAAACTAGGGAAGGTAGATGACTTTCATTCATTTAGACTATGCGTTTTGTTCAGCACTTTGTTATTGACTGTCAGATATGAAAATGAAAACAGACCTGACACATACTAGGAAAAGACACAGAAAACGCTTCTCACTTGCTTTTCATGAAAACAATTTTCTTACCATTTTTCTATCTTTTCAATCAGTTCAAGCGTTTGCATCAACTGTCAGTGCATGGACTGGGCCTCACAATTGATGGTGAAAGCCTTGATACATACGTTTGTGGTAGTGGCAGCACAGTGTTGGATCAAAATGAGACTTTCCTAGAGACTGAACTGTACCAGACATCAGGTTTGTATAATCCCAACCTGAATGCCTATGTTGCTATATCGCCAATTCTAAGGAGGGCCACTCCAATTTTTTATATATTTTTCATTACCACATGTGTCTCCAAAATTGTCCTTGGGAGATTCTCGATTCAAAAACATCATTAAAATAGAAAAATATGGACATATTTTGTATCAAATTAAAACTTACAATGCCACAAATGCAATGGCCCAGAGGAAACATGCAAATTCACAATTTTTGCAGACCAATAATGTTAGAATTACTAAAATGCCACTAATTACTAAAATGTTCTCACTGATAGCCTAAATTCCCTATGTCTCATGGCTTGGTGATGATATTTTTTGGAGTGGCCTAATTTGTCATACTTACATAGTAGATAAAATACAGTGATTAAATTGTTTCAGTGTCGATTCACCTAGATTTTCTTCAGGTCATCATACAAACATGCGGCTCATATGTAGCTACTGCAATGTTCACATCAGACAGATCAATATTTACATTGAAACAATGACCATATAAATAGGTCTCACAAGTAAAATAATGGGATTATTTCCTGCAACAGTAGCTTCAAACAAAGTATACTATCATATATCCCACAGGTAATGTGTATGTTATTATCATAACATTTACTTTTTTCAGGACTGAGTAAGCCAATTACAGTATCACCTACTACAAGCAGTGATAAAAGGAAAGTCGAAAGAGAGTTATATCAAGAGAAGTTGAATGGCTTGTACCGTAAGTTTAATCATTCACGGCATGTAATGTGATATGCCACTGCTAACGCAAGGTGGTACTGATGGTGTAAAAGTGGAACCAAAACTTTAAAAAAAATATGGTCCTCATCAAAGCAGAATGATGGTTATGATTGTGTGCACAGTTGGCTTTTATTTACCATTTCATATTCAACAGATCACAATGTTTCCACCAGAGTAGGCCTTCATATGGTGATCTAGTATAACAATTTGGCTAGGCAACCCTTGTCTATTTTGCTTATGCCTACAATAGTTTTAAAATAAAATAAAGCTAAAATTCACACAACAACTACTGGAAATATTGAAATAAACAAAGCCAAGTCATGAACCGTGGGATTCATATATTTAGTCAGGCCCAACAATGCACATTGTAATAATACTATATTCCTCATTCATAGTGTAAAAACAAGCTCGACTTTGTCTTGTTTCAGGGAGCTTTACAAAACATTCCAAGAAAAGGTTCCCATATAAGGATTACGGAGAGAATAACGTTCCATTCACCATAGAAGGGCTCCCTGATGGTGTTGTTATTCAAAAGTTTGCCTTCATGGAAAAGGATGACATCACTAAGATTTTAATGGCTTCTCTTCAGTTTGTTACCAAAGGTAAAATATATGTTTGATGACAGTGCTTCTAGCTCCTGAACATCGAGAGAATAAGTGCAGACATGTTGTTATGTCTGTTGCAGGGAGTGGGTGGAAGTGTTGGTATTGTAACGGGTTGACTATAAAGTCTAACTGTTATTGTTGTATATCTTTTGTATGTTGTATGATGTAAGACAACACGGTTCTATTGTGTTTAATAACTGTTTTATTCATCTAACTAGTGTCGTCGGTTCGTTACATACACCGACTCCTCTAGTTCGGTTATCTATACGGTAGTGTACCGGTACCACCTTCGGTTACCGTCGGTAGTTGTTACATAAGCATTTTACATAACTAAATCTAACAGGTGGCGCTGCTAGTACGGTCACGTGGCTATGCAGCGCTGTATATAAGACGGCTACTTCTCCGTTGGAAGTCAGTCAGGTTTGGGACTGTCGTGACATGACCACCCTGTGCTCACGGGCTTAACTCTATGCTATAGGGTTGCCCCACTGTATTATATATCTGTTCTGATCTTGTATATCCGCTGGTTATACTTGTACTATAATACACAAGAGTTACCTTTACAATAAAGTCGCCGTATATTAAAGTCTAATTTACCTTGTCTGGTTTTTGTACTCAAGTGTTACATACGTAGTAAGAGACCAACTACATTGGTGCCGTGACCACTTGATCGAACCGACCATTGATAGGGTATTAAATAGACTTACAGTATATGGATTACCTATACGATTTTGTCAGCTCGTTCAGCGGCAGGACTAAAACCCCTGCTGAGGAACGTGAAGAAGCCGTACAGAATGTACGCTTCTTCACAGGCAAATCCAATAGGCGGGAGAGCCGGGCAGCCTTGGAGGTGCCCGGGGACGACCTCTCCCAAGAAGCAATAGGTGATCCTATTGTGGAAGCCTTTACCAAAGGAGAGGATGGGGAGCAATCTCCAATCCCGGGACCCTTTGATATAAGCTCCAGGAGATCGTTGGACTCCCTTTCCACGAATCTTTTCTGTCCTGAGGGTCAGAAAATACCGGGTAGAGAGCCTAAAACTCTCGGCCCAGCTGCCTTCGGTTCTACACCGACGGTAGCAGATCCTTCATTGGATCCAGACACGTCGGTTTTCACTGATGGTGCCACTCCTACACCGAACGGTATGGGGGGTGGCGGGCTATCAAAGAAGACTAATGTGGCAACAGAAGCTCCTGGTAAGGGGTACCCGCCAGCAGTAGATGAGCCATCCAGTTTACCACTGGATGGGGACCTACTAGCTGCCATGGGTATCCCCACCAGGAAAACTGAGTTGCATGAGCTCGCGGAAGCCCGGAGGGAACTTGCTTCCATCAATCAAACTAGGAAGTTATTCCTAAGGGAGGTTGATGAGAAGAAAAAGTTCCTACTGGAACTCCAGAACGAGATGGCTTCCCACAAGGTGGAGGTTGACAAACTTTTGCACCAGAGGGTGTCTGGCGAATGTGAGGTTGCAAGCTTAACTTCCTTGGGAAAGGATTTGAGCACGCAGCTCCACTTAGCCAGACAAGACCTCGCAAGCTTAAGGCAAGTCAATCAGGACCTGAAGACAAAGTCGGAGCAAGTACCACCACCTACCACGGTGGTACCTCCAGTCATACCCGCACCCAGTGTGTACACGACAGTGACACCTTCAAGTGTCCCGCCGCTAGTACACACCACGGTAACAGGTATGACACCTCAGATGGGGGCTAGCTATCTACAGACTCCGGTCTGTGGTGGCGCCTTTGGAGGCACGGCAACACCTCCAGGGTACACCCACCCATCTACTGGTTCAACGATGTTGAACCAACAGCAGACCATGGTCTCAGTTCCAGTACCGAAACCCAGAGCTAGACAGGGCTTAACTCCTGTCCAGCGGGCTAAGTATGACCGGAACCCGGCTATTGAGAAGCTGGGGACAGACATCGTCCCGCGGGACATCGATGAACTGGATGAACGGTATGCTCCTTTCAACTTTGGGGAGATCAAACATCCTGATGCAGCCCGTCAAAAGGCCATCGATATTCCGCCTTTCACAGGGTCGCCACCCTGGAGAAAGTACAAAGTTCGGTTCAAGGCTATTGTGGAGAGCAATCGCTGGAACAATCAGCAAGCGCTGGTTGCTCTGAAGCAGGCACTCTGCAACAGGCCAGGTGAACCAGCCCTTTTGGCGTTCGAGAGAGTGAAGATCAAGACATTGAGCTCACTTGAAGAAACAGCTGAATGGGCGATTGGGAAGATTGGTGAGCATGACCCAAGGACTCAGCTGCTCAAACGTGTCCAACGCAAGGACGAGCATCTGAGATCCTACGGATTTGCTCTACAAGAACTGATTTCCGAGTGTTATCAGGGATGTAGACCTGACACCCCCACTGTCATCCAGGAGTTAACCTCCAGGTTTGTCAATGGAGTCAGAGACACCAATCTCCAGGCATATCTGCGGGAGAAATGGCAGCCGGACTTATCTCTGGCTGACCTTTTCGACCATGCAGATGTGTATGACACCAAACAGGCTGTTTTTCCTAGTGGAGGAGTGTCGGCAGCTCCATCTGTAGCCCCGAAAGGAGCTCAGGTGGTAGAGGCCGCCACAAAACCACCTAAGAAAAAACAGCCCGCCTCCGAGGAGGTGGCGGCAGTAATGCCTGACAGGGACATGGAAAAGATGATTGAGGGTTTGTTGCGGAAGCACTTGGAAAAGAGCTCTGCGTCCACTTCTGATTCTGGATCTGGAAAGAGAAGGAAAAAGAAGAAAAAGGACACGAAACCTCAGCCATGTAGACGCTGTCAAAAGATGGGTCATTGGGCTAGCGAATGCAAAGCCCCTGCACCCGTCGCTGCTAAAACTGAAAAGGAGACGGAAAACTGAATGGGGCCCATCCTCTTGGCAAGGATGGCGCCCCCACAGTTAGCCATGCCTGTAAGGGATTAGTAGACGGTGTTAACTCTTCCATGAACCAAGGCCGCGCAGAGGCAGAAGGGTCTGTACAACCTGTAAGCGTCTGGCAAGGCGGGGCTGGCAAGGACGAACGGAATCCGGAGGATTCTGTAGTCGCTGGCTTAGAGGAGTCTTGGTTAGAATCAATTGCCCAGAGCAGTGTGATTCAAGACTCCCCGAGCGACCCGTGTTGGGATTATCTCCTGACAAAAGGGGTTGCTATGGATGGAGGGGGAAGCCCGATGCTGACCTCTGAGTGTGTCCCTTTACGGGGACAGCGTTGGTACCTGAGTCTGGTTATTTCCGGGACGCGTGGTGAATTTTTGGTCGACACGGGTGCATCCCACACCTTGGTCGATCGTAAATTCATGGCCCGTCTTTGCAACCAGCCCGAAGCTCCGCTACTAGGAGTAAAGGCTCGGACTGCTACGGGAGATAGTATGCAGACTTATGGCAGAACTGTAAAACCTATGTTGGTTGATGGCAAGACATACTGGATATGTCCAACCATCACCGACATCACTGATGATGGCATACTGGGGATGGACTTTGCTGCTCTTTACGGGGTAACAATGAACACCGCAACGGGCCGACTTCAGATTAAACATCCTTATAAGCAATCTGTACAGTGCGTTTTAAGGAATGGTTCTTCTGTGGCGTCAGTGGCACAAGACACAAAGTTGGCAGCAGGACATGTATCCGATGTCCTAGTCAGCTGCGTGGGGGTGCAGGCCAAACGGCCGGGAATGTTTGAACCAGAAGATCAAAAGCTCTCTGAGTTAGGTCTTGCTGGCTATCATACTTACCTGGCCAACGCTCGTTGGGGGGTGATACCGATTTGTAACTCGAGTAGTAGGGAAGTCACTCTACGAAAAGGGACGCCTATTGGTAACACCACGCGAGCATATGGGGTAGACTCACTAACTACGGACTTTGTGGAAGTAGGTGTGGTGGCGGGAGACTCTTTCCACGAAGAGGCTCTAGCTAAATCCAACCTACCGAAACATTTAAGGTCCCTGTTGTGTGAGTCACACCTCACAACCCTAGAGAGCGAAATGGTGGCAAATGAGCTGTCGGAGTTATCTGACGCCTTTGCGCAACCAGGAGATCCTCTAGGGCGTACCGATACGGTACAACACCGGGTTGACACTGGGGACGCGCTTCCCAGTAGAATCCCCTACCGTCGGTTACCCATGGCTAAAAAAAGTGCTATGGAGGCTGAGGTAGAAAAGATGTTGGATGAAGATGTGATTCAACCTAGTGAGAGTCCATGGTCAAGTCCTGTGGTGATGGTCACCAAGAAGGATGGTTCCTGTCGATTTTGCATCGACTATAGGAAGTTGAACGGACTCACTAGGAAGAATGCATATCCTCTACCTCGGATAGATGAATGTGTGGAATCTCTGGGTGGGGCGAAATGGTTCTGTACACTAGATTTACAATCTGGTTATTGGCAGATCGGCATGGACCCCCGGGACCGAGAAAAAACCGCATTTTCTACCCATATGGGACTATTTGAGTTCAACGTCATGCCATTTGGGCTATGCAATGCCCCGGCAACCTTCGAGGCAATGATGGAAACCATGTTACGGGGTTTACTTTGGAAAAAGTGCCTAGTATACTTGGACGACATCATCGTCTTCGGTGGTTCTGTGGAGGAAACTCTACAGAACCTCCAAGCTGTGCTGAAACGCATCTTATCATATGGTCTGAAATTGAAACCTTCAAAGTGCAAGCTTTTTAGGAAGTCAGTTGAATACCTAGGTAGAATTGTTTCTGAACATGGCATCATGGCTGATCCTCATAAGATCGAAGTGGTACAGAACTGGCCTCGTCCGATGGACACGAAGGAGATACGCTCTTTCATCGGGTTTTGTTCATACTACAGAGATTTTATACCTGGATTCTCGAGAGTCGCAGCTCCCTTACAAGAGCTGATGATTGGAGAGAAGAAGGCTAAGGCTAAGATAGTCTGGTCTCCAGCCGCAGAACAGTCTTTCAGTGAGTTAAAGAGACTCTTCTTAGAAACACCTGTTTTGCACTACCCTGCACCTGTTGGTAAGTTCATCTTGGACACTGATGCTTCTAATACAAGTATTGGTGCTGCCTTGTCGCAGATCCAGGATGGGCGAGAAGTGCCGCTGGCATTTTCGTCCAACAGTCTAAGCAAAACACAACGTAACTACTGCACAACCAAGCGTGAACTCTTGGCAGTGGTGGTTTACACAAAAAAGTACAGACATTTCCTATATGGTGGGAATTATCTCGTACGGACGGATCATTCATCTCTGCAGTGGCTCCTTAACTTCAAGGACGCTGAGGGGATGATGGGTAGATGGTTGAACCACCTCTCTGAGTTTGGCATGACGAATGAGCATATCATACACAGGAGTGGAGTAGATCATGTGAATGCGGACAGCTTGTCCCGCTATCCTATCCGGAACTGTCACCGTGTAGACTGCCGAGACTGTGGGTCTCACAATGCAGTGATTGCGTCTGTGGGTGCGAAAGTTCCTAACTGGACGTTAAATCACTTGAAGGATGAGCAGCTTGCAGATCCAGCTATTTCGAGGGTGTACTCCTTGAAGTTGTTGGGCCTGTCCAAGCCTGTTCGGCCCGCACTTTCGCTGGAATGTAAAGAAGTTAGAGAACTGTTAGCTCAGTGGGATAATCTTTTTATACGGAACAGTGTATTGTGCCGCTGGAGAGTGCAACCTGGCAGGAAGAGAGCAGCTCAGTCTGTAGTGCCTTTGTCACTCAGACTACAGTTGCTCAATTACTGTCATGGCCACCGAACTTCAGCACACTTTGGCAGACAACGGACTGAGGCAAAGATTAAGAGTAGATATTACTGGCCTGGTATGACTTTGGACATACGGCGTTGGGTGAAACAATGTCCCCAATGCTGTTTATCAAAGCCTGGACCTGGTATTGGTAAACTACCTCTAAGTCAAGAGCTATTCGGTGTTCGATTTGCCCGGATCGCTGTTGATATCATTAGTGGTTTCAACACGACCCCCCGTGGGAATACCTGTATGATGGTGGTACAGGACTACTATACCAAGTATGTCCAAGTATATCCGTTGGTAAATCATACAGCTGTTACCTGTGCAGAAGCACTTTTCGAGAATTGGATCCTCACGTGGGGAGGTCCTTTAATGCTTCACTCCGACCAGGGTCGTGAGTTTGAATCTCGACTGTGGGCAGAACTGTGTAGTAAAATACACATCTGCAAGACGCATACGAACCCCTACCGACCTCAATCGGATGGTATGGTGGAACGTTTCAATCGGACGTTGATCCAATGTCTCACGACAATGGTTAATGAGCACCGGGATGATTGGGATGAGCACGCTCACTATATCTCCCATGCTTACAATGCTACCGAACATGCGTCGACGGGCTGTACGCCTAATATGCTCGTAATGGGTGAAGACATAGTCATGCCTAGTGACATGGTCTATGGAGTGCAGGGGCACCAGCTCGAGCAACCCTGCACAGTGATGTTTGTTGAATCACTTCGACAATCATTACGCGAGTCCTATGGAGTAGTAAGGGACAACTTGGAAAAATCTGCTAGTTTGCAGAAGGTGGGCTATGACACGGGCCTTAAACTCCGCCAATTCAAGGTGGGGGATAAGGTCGCGAGATTTAGCACACCAAATTCCAAAGTCAAGACCCTGTACTCCTGGGATGGTCCGCATACGGTTACTATGGTGGTGAGTGAAACTACTGTAGTAATACGGTTGCAAAAAGGGACTCTCACTAAATCACATGTGGCTAGACTCCGACCTTGGTATGGAGTTCCATATATAGATGACGGTGAAGATTCCCTCGGTGCTGGTCGAGTACCAGCACCAACCGACCCTGCGCTACCGAAGATACCGAAGGCAGGACCAACGGTCATACCGTCGGTACCGACGGTAGCGCGCCGAAGGGGTCGTCCTAGGAAATTACCGATTGAACCACAGTCGTGTGTTACCAAGCCCAAGCGCGGTAGGCCTCGTAAAAAAGGGTCAGCTGTGCGTAAAGGACTAACCGTAGGCACCGGTAAACAAAGCAAGGTGATACCTCCGGTGTCATCATTGCTGGACATACCGGTACAAGGTCTACGGAGGAGCACACGTGTCAGAGAGCGAGATAAAATTGTGTAAACATTTTTTTCTTACCTTGTTGACGACATTTTGCTGCTGGCTTGATTAAATTTCCATGGACAGTTCCGTACTGGGCCGGTGGTCATTGGCCCGGTACTCGATCACCAAAACACAACGAGAAGAGACGGGTTATCCGGTGTGGTTATCCGTTGGAGGTAGAAAAGCACGTGTTCAGGGCGGGTGGCTGGCTTTGCCGATTAGTTCTAAGTATGGGATTAGTTTTGACCACATATTGCTTAGTAACACGCTGCTGTGTATATCCTCTAATGCCGGTATATCATTCCCGGGTTTTCCGGTGGCTCCGCCACGAAAATTGTAAACAACAGTGAGAGTTCCCACCGTCGGATATGCCAGACGTGGGAAGGGCGCTGCCCGCGTCACCTGATCGATTTCTCCCGCCAAATGAGCCGTGAGAAATTGGGTCACCTCGGCGCGTCTTCGAGACGCGACCCCTGATTGGCTGAGAAGCCGGTCAAGGGGCGGGGTCACGGGGGACGGGTGGGGTATATAAGCCCCACAGGCAGCCAGGCTTCTTCAGATCAACACGTTTGCCCGTAGGGTAGCGTGTTGATCAGTGGTGCCTAGGTCTGCCCGGCAGTACCTACACTATTGTTTACTTGCTGTGCTACTAAATGCTCGGGTGAGTGAACCGTGAGGTTCACCTACGCCTGAGCTAACAGTATGGCAGCCCGTGTAGATGGCAAATGCACGGCCCCGGAGAAGGCTGAGGCCTCCGATGGGGAAGACCGAGTTCTCGAGTCTGACACGGAAATGGACACTACCGGTGCTCCAACCGTCGGTCAAGGCTCGGCTTCGGTACCAGCGGAACCTAACCCTGAGGGGTCGGGTGATGTTGTTCCGAAAACAGAACCTGGTCTGGGTGGTAGTAATACCAACCAGGAGGAGAACCCTGCTGGGGGATCTTCTCCGAAACCCGCCGGTGTAGTGACACAAGAACCGACGGTCCCTGATGGTGATTCATCAGACGGGTCCACGGTTCGTGTCAAGACCAAACGGAAGCGGAAGCGAAAGAGGAGGATTGCATCTTCCCCTGAAACTCCTGCTACCGAAGAGGTCGCACCGACTGAGGCAGATAGACTCAAAGCTGTTGCTGATAGACTGTCCAAGGCGGAAGCCGAGGGATGGTCTGTCGCAGAGAGCAGAGCCAATCGCCGCCTCCGCGCCAAGGCAGCGCATGTTCGTCTAAACCTGTGTCTCCGTGATGATGACCGGAAGAACCTGAGCCTTTCTGACTTAGTTCAGGAAAATGGCAAAATGGCTCTTCCTGCACCTCACACGACCGATGGTTCGGATGACGAAGACTGGTTGACAGGTGATTCCCACCCCATTGACTGGTACCTCGTGTACCTCAGGGCAGTGTTGGAAGGGAATAAACCTAACATCCATAGGTCATGCCGCCCCAAGCTGAAATATGCTTGGAAGAACTACGTGCCAGGGGATCCCTGCCCGTACGTTCGCTGTCAGCGCCTGAAAGGGGCTTCGACAGCAGCAAAACGGTGGCCAAACCTGTTCAAGTTTGCCCGTCATTTGGTAGAGAAGCACATGAATGTGCGTCCCTACTTGTACTGTGTGAGTGGGAGTACTTCTACTTCCTGCCCTGAGTACAGTGACGGGGAACTATTCCGTTGCCAACGGAGGGCTGGTTTGGTAAGGCATCTTTGAGACAATAAGGGCGTGCACAAGCGCACTATTAGTCGTGGAGTTGAGGCTGCACTGAAGGTTTGGGGGTGCCACAAACGTGTAGGGAATCTACAGTTTAAGTGGCGAACCAACAAACTTAAACAGTGGAACTACCTCACGGAGGCTGACTGGGAGAGATTGTGTAAGGGCGCCAAGTGCGAACAAACCGATCTCGGGCCAGATACAGAAACTCCGATGCCCACTGTCAAAAAGGATACCCCTCCTAAGAAGAAAGATCTGAAAAGGGGCCGCCAGTCATCCAAAGATGATACCAAAGGTGGACGTGACCGTTCCCGCAGTGAACCTGCGAAGAAACGTGTCGCCACCGCCACGGTAACATCTGAGGTCGACCGTAGCCAAACCGTCGGTACCGTCACGGTATCTTCGGTTGCATTGCCCCCGGTTGCTGATCAACTGCCCAGGCAGGAGAGACAGAGACTGGGTAATGCACTGGCTATTGTTCAGAACTCTTTGGGTGACGAGCAGGCGGGTCAGGTCGCTGCTGACTATGTCAAGCAGTACAAGTGGAGTCAGAAGCAAAAGAAAGCTTCAGCCCCACAGGAGAGTGTCTCACCTGTCAGTGACGCTGAACAGGTAGAGGTACAACAGCCGGATGGGGCGTCAGCCCAGCCGACTGCTCCACCCCAGCACGGAGCAACCTCTGACCCCGTAAGGGATGACGAGGTGACTCCAGTACCTGAGCACAGGGCTGTTGACGAAGGGCTAGCAGGGTTACCTGTGTTGCCTGGAGACGGTCCTGCTTATGACACTGGATTCTCTGACACTCTAGTCCCCGGATTTGAGTGCTACAGAGCTAAGATGGCTGAAAACGCAAGTAAGCTACTCCAGTTTCAGGTTTCTTTCTTGGAGAAGTCCTACTTTGAGCAGTACAAGTTGCTCAGAGAACAGGCTATCCGGGAAGGGAAAGCTTGGGTTGCTGAACGCACCAGAGTCCTTGCCGAGCGTGAGGCGAGTCTGGAGCAAGATCATGCCCTCTGGAGGGCTACGATCGAACAGCTTGAATCAAGGTTGACAACTTGTGACGCCAAGTTCTTCCGGCAGTTCGGGCTAAAGCTGACAGAGTGGGAGAGAACTGGTTTTCCAGATCTCCAGTCCAGGTTGGGGCTTGCCGCAAGGCCTGCTCCTCCTGTGACCCCGGTACTGTCAGTACACCCACCTAGGTATGAGATGCCATTTTCTTTCATGGCACAATCTACCCGGGTGGTCAGTGGCGGGGAGCCTACTGCGGCGCCGAGTACCCTCTCGGTAGCCCCAGGTGGAGCCCTTCCTCTCCAGGTGGAGGCTGCTGTGGTTTACACTACGGAGGCCCCTCCTGGAGGAAGTCCTGATGGGGAAGGAAAGCCATCCGGCGGTGTCCCTACCCAGTGGGCACAGAACATTGAATCAACATTGAAAACTTGTTGACTCTGTTGATTCAATGTTGATGCAACGTTGATTCAACATTGAACTGAGTTTTGTGCCCACTGGGTATGGACACCTAAGGTTGGTCCCCCGTCAGGCCCTCTGGGGTGCACTGTTCCGCCCCTCGGAGGTAAAACTAAACCATCGACGCAGCTACACGCCCCTGGACAACCAAAGCAGACCGACGGTGCTGTCGTGACTTAACCGAGTCTCTACTGCCACCACACTGGAAGCAGCCTGATGTCTTCAACCGTGGTTTACTACTAAGCCACAACCGTCGGTGCTCTACTACTGTCCAGGGCTCCTGATCCTGTGGTCACATTCTACTATTGTGACCTATGAACTATTATATGGATCATCCTCCTGTGATAATTATTTATAGGGAGGCACGGACCTACCTTTTTATATTTATATTTCACAAGAGATGGAAGTACTATACCGGTACTGGACTCTATCCATCTCTACCACCATAAACTGCTACGTACTGGAGTACCGCCCCTAATAAGGATGACGATCTATCCCACCTTATTTAGGATACGCTAATATGGATTTTTATATATAAACTTTTCTACGCCAAAGGAAGTGGGAACTGCTATAGTTCCAATTATAAAACTTTTCTTCGCCAAAGGAAGTGAGAGCTATTATAGTTCTATTATTTATATATAAGGACACTAATTCCACACGGATTCGCACCATTGCTGAATGTAGTAGGTGATGTGTTGAGTTTCCAAGGTGGTTATTTGGTGCCTTTACTTTTAACTGATACTAGTCTAGGACTATCAGTTGGACAGTTTTTATATCATGTGCCTACGGGACTATGGTTTGATACCAAAGACTATATTGTTGATATAAACTGTTATATACATGTTAACCTGGTTGTTCATGTATGTATGCCTGTTGTTACTATGAGTAGAAATGTTACTTGTTGATAAATAGATATACGTGGTATATAATGTATCCAAGAGGTATTATTATTATAAAACCAACCCTTCCTACATTCTAAAGGGGGGTAGTGTAACGGGTTGACTATAAAGTCTAACTGTTATTGTTGTATATCTATTGTATGTTGTATGATGTAAGACAACACGGTTCTATTGTGTTTAATAACTGTTTTATTCATCTAACTAGTGTCGTCGGTTCGTTACATACACCGACTCCTCTAGTTCGGTTATCTATACGGTAGTGTACCGGTACCACCTTCGGTTACCGTCGGTAGTTGTTACATAAGCATTTTACATAACTAAATCTAACAGGTGGCGCTGCTAGTACGGTCACGTGGCTATGCAGCGCTGTATATAAGACGGCTACTTCTCCGTTGGAAGTCAGTCAGGTTTGGGACTGTCGTGACATGACCACCCTGTGCTCACGGGCTTAACTCTATGCTATAGGGTTGCCCCACTGTATTATATATCTGTTCTGATCTTGTATATCCGCTGGTTATACTTGTACTATAATACACAAGAGTTACCTTTACAATAAAGTCGCCGTATATTAAAGTCTAATTTACCTTGTCTGGTTTTTGTACTCAAGTGTTACATACGTAGTAAGAGACCAACTACAGTATGTTTAGGCAGGCGACAATTTGAACCCCTCTCACAATTTGAACCCAGAGCAGAAAATGTGAAAATCCACCCATCCTCTTGCTGTAAAAAAGTTATGTTTATATGTTTATTTTACGCTATTTCTTTAGTTTAGTTTACACAGTTACCTACTCTGATGCCGAAGTCTCAGGCCTTTTCTCTTTTCAAATACATTCAATACTATAAATGAAATTGGAAGCGTCCCTGAAAAAAAGTGAGCCCCCCCCCATTCATACTAGCCTAGGCCAGGACAAACTGTGCAGCATAATATGACGAAAAACTATCAGTGAGTCTGATGACAAACTATCAGTGATTCTGATGACAAACTATCAGTATTTCTGAAGACAAACTCTAGCCAGTATCGGCGATTGTGACAACAAACTATTGATGATTCTGACAGCAAACTTTCAGCGATTCTGACAGCAAATTATCAGTGATTCTGACAACAAACTATCGGTGATTCTGACAGCAAAGCATCGGCGATTCTGACAGCAAACTATCGGTGACTCTGACAGCAAACTATCTGCGATTCTGACAGCAAACTATCATCGATTCTGACAGCAAAATATCGCCAATGCTGACGGTAAAATTAAACAATATAACATTATAGGAAGTGACCTGATTGCTAGGTGATGTGGTAAGTATGCTAGGTAACATAGCAATGCTGCTTGGTGACGTAGGAACTTCTCTACAACTGTGATGTGTCACGAAGTGGGCATGGCCCTGGGCAAAGCCCAGGTGGGTCTCACTTTAAAAAAGTATTCATTACTCATGCACATGATTTCAACTTGATAAATAACATTTATGAATTATCTTGTTGGCTGAGTAGAGGTACATTGAGGTTTCAGATGCAATCAGTAGTTTATTTCTGAGTGAAAATCGCTTCTCTACCTGTTGATTGATCTATTATAAATTTTCAGTTGATGATCAGTATGATGTCGTGCCACAGACGAAGCCCAAGAGATCCCGCAAAAAAAGTAAGTAAAATGAAGGAAAAAGGTAAAGAATTAATATCAATCTTTACAGCATGTAGTGAGGACAGCTTCATACACACCCAGAGGCAGCCTTTTAAGGGAGTGTTCATTTATTAGTTACAGGGGGAGTGGTGGGTTGGGGGGGAGGCGTAAAAATTTCCCACCCCTCCTGAGGGGGGGTGGGAGCGTAAATAATTCTGACCCCTCTTGACAACAATTTAAGCCCCTTTTTAGCAAAAAAAGCCTGCGCGTTACTATAGTTCAGAGGTGGGGGCTCCGCGCGAAATCTCACCACCCCCTGTAATTAATAAATGAAACTAATGTCTTGGCAGGGGTGCTGTATCAAATCATCCTACATTATTGTTTCATTGCATCCATTGTCAGGTTTCTTACATATCTATGTTACCAAGTTGGAGCAATGTTTTGTTGTAACCCAACTGAGCACTTGGTTAAGATAAAATCTTGGTCTTAAGAGTTATTTCAAGACCCTCACACTACTGCGGTTTGAACAAGCGCCTGTCTCGTATAACGGCCAATATGGTATGGTAGCCAATTGCTGTATTGATTTGAAAAAGAGAAAATTTAATGAAATGTAGCCTTCAACAACACAATTGCAAGTTGGAAAGTTGAAAAATCCATCTCATCTTACCCTGCTACCAGTATCTTGCAATGAAGATGCATATGGGGTCCTGTGGTTTGCACCCCATTAAAATTTGATATTTTGATCACTGCATGACACTTTTGTATACTTTTGTGTTTAATAGACCCCACTCCCCGACCCCTTTTTTCAATTCCTGGAAGCTACCCATCCTTTTTTGGTCTACAATTGTATGCTCGGATGATAAGTACACAGGACAAGCAAAATAAATATGTCAATTGTCTTCAGGTAGACCTACAATGCCAGAACCAATGATGACTGATGTACCTGCTGCTGCTGTGACCCAACAAGAACCAAAAGCAAAAGACTATTTTCAGTTAGGTAAGAAGTATGGCAATACCTTGTGAAGTTAAAATCATTGGTTCTGAACATCTATAACTGATACTTTATGTTTATATGAATATGTTAAACCTGCTTTGCATGAAATGGTTTATCTGTATTACACCCGGTTTCTATAAACACTACAGAGAAATTATAATTATGTTAGGCATTACCAGATTTGTACCAATATCACCAGAATATGAATGAACACCTGATTCATGCTGAAAAGGTATTAAGATATATGTCTTTCAAAGGGTTTAGAATAGATTGTGAAACTGGGATATTGCAGTACCGTACATTACCTCATACTAGCTGCCATTCATGAATGATAGTGATAGCATTCCCACAAAGTGTAGTTACAGGTAGTACAAGAGTTTTGGGACTTTGGGATTTCAGACATTGCTGTGAAATCAGTCCCCACCCTCCCACGGCTTGCTCCTTTGGGGGTTACACCTCGCCTCAACCCTCACCTACAGGAGGTAGCTTGAAGTAGTTCTTTTGGTGGTAACACCTTACCCAGGTAGAGAGCATTTGGCTGTTGGCAGCACAGGTGGGGGTATGGGTAATATTTAGCAATTTTCTAACTGTGGGTTATCCAAGTTTTTTTTTCCAAGGGGCATCCAGATTCTCTGTGCAGGTCATAGGATTCTCCCAAAATCGGGGTGCGGGTAGAATGCAGAAATTTACGGTAGTTATCTTTTATCTTCACATATATTAATGATACTGAGTAGAGGCAAAAATTATTAAATAATATAATTCTCTTTTATTCCTCAGTCGAGAATGGAGACATCATTTCAAACAATTCACTTCCCATTTGTGTTGAAGTGTCATCACAAGAATGTTTTCTAAACAATGCAGGTAAGAAAAAAAGGGATGAGCAAATTCTATACATTTATTCCTCAGTTGTTCATGACTAATTTATACAGGGTCAATGTATTGCACTAGGAGAGACATATGCCTACTATGGTTAACTTACCTCATACTATTTACCAAAGTCTCACTGGCAGTACCCAGGTTCCTGAGATGCAAATGCATATACTTGATTATCATACAGGTGACATAGATATAGGACGCTTTGAACTTCAGCTTGGTATGTATCCGTTGTCTAAATTACGTTCTAGATTGAGATTACAGTTTGTATTAAATAGTTCCCCACTTACTTCATGAAAGAGTTGCTCCTTTCTCTTATTTTGCTGAAATTTTTGTTTTAAGTTTAAATCCTACTTTTCTGTAAACGATTGGCCAAATATTGTGGAGTGGATTGTAATAGATAACTCAGAGATACATACAAGTAAAATGTGAGGGGGGGAAACTATTTCTCAAAAGTTTTAAGACATTTATATTACATCAGGTAAAATCTTTGGAATCCCAAGAAATTCCACCACAAAGTGTGTTACCTCAGTGGTTTCTTGTTACTGTCCACATCAAACAAACCATAATTAAGGGAAAATGATTTCTTTGATTGATTTTTCCCTTTACTTATGGTAGACATGCAGGAATTTTTTAATTGGTTTTGGATTTTCAAAGAAAATCCGTCCCAATTTTTTGATCCACAAAAATGCATGTTTCAGCGTTGGGGAAAATGATTTCTTTGCCAAAGAACTTTCTTTTGAAAAACATTTGAACAAATTTAGGCATATTTGTAATAATACCAACACCTTTGGCGTGGCATTAAGGCCATCTCCCCCCCCCCCCCCCCCCAATCATGAAAAAAATTATTAAAAGCAGAGGACAATTTGTAGCCTATCCTCACAGAGCATCGCTACAGTCCCAGTCACATCATACAGCTGCTGGAAAGACGGGCCAGACACACGGGGTACCCCATGCCCCCTTGCCAAGCACACCATCATTAGTTACATGTGTCTTCATAATTACAAGGCCGCATGTTTGACTGTAGCCACCTCAGTCTCCAAACAAATACTCTCGGAGGTACCTGGTTGGGGAATTTAAGCTAGGATATCTTCATCATTTCAATTTATTTCATTACTATACATACAGGGGGAGGTAAAACGAATATATACTATGGAATTCTGTCGTATGTAATCCCTATTCATCTAAAACCATTTAATTTTAGTGCCATGCTAAAGGTAAAAACAATGGCAGATTTCTGTAAATCTTTTGTCTCTTGTGCCGGACACTGTGCAAGATTAGGTGTAGGGGTGTCTTCAATGGTGATTTGCTTTTTAAGTACGAATTGATCATTAAGACACATTGGAATAGGAAACTAATGCCTCAAAATATGTATGATATAATTTTAAAAAGACTGGTCGAGCTAGCTGGGACTTCTCTACCTGGTTCTTTTGCTGAAAACTTTGTTTCATCTGGTTCTTCAAAAGTATTCCAGGCTGTCGCAGTGAATAATTTAATTCTGACAAGCAAAAAAGTAACTCTTTTTTTAAAAGAGTAATTATCACACACGCTGTTAGCTAGAAATAACATGCATGATCATTACATTGGCAAATCAATGAACTATTACAAGTGTAGTGAACTGTGAAATTTGTGCGCAGAAGTTTTTTTAGGCCTCAGTAAAAAAAATACACAAAAAAACCCTGGTCATAGTGTTCAGTCCTTTATAATGGGAGACAACCTGAGTAAACCCTTTTTTTAAATCAGTTGTAAACTGCAGTAAATGTAACCACAAATATATGCATTATTCCACTTTCAGATGCCGCAGGCAATGTGATCAGTATGGTGCCAGTTCAGCAGCATGAGGATGTCGAAGGTAGCGGGCTCAGTGGGGTGCCAGTTCAAGAGCATGAGGATGTCGAAGGCAGCGGGCTCAGTGGGGTGCCAGTTCAAGAGCATGAAGATGTCGAAGGTAGTGGGCTTAGTGGGGTGCCAGTTCAAGAGCATGAGGATGTCGAAGGCAGCGGGCTCAGTGGGGTGCCAGTTCAAGAGCATGAGGATGTCGAAGGCAGCGGGCTCAGTGGGGTGCCAGTTCAAGAGCATGAGGATGTCGAAGGCAGCGGGCTCAGTGGGGTACCAGTTCAAGAGCAAAGAAAAGAGGGTAAAAACGTCTTGTCTCCTATATCCTGGCAAGAATGCTGTAATTTTATAATGTAATAAACAACCCCAATTACACGCTGCAGGGGTACACACTAACGCTGGCCCGGGAGCCAATGGGCCGTAATTTTGGGTCTGGGCCCATAGTTTTCTTCAGAATTACCTTCCCATGGGCCCGGGTGGCCCACAGGAAATTTTGTAAGATATTTGATAGGAATATAACTGATCAGTATACACATGTAATATGTAAAATGTGAGGATTTGAAGCATTTGGTGTCATTTAACATCAATAAATCAGGAATCTATATCATTTTCTCTTTGGAAAAAGTAAAATATATTTGCTGGCGCACAGCTGAAAGTCCGGGCCCATAGATTTTTGGAGCAACGGGCCCGGATGGCCCACAGCTGAAAAAGTTAGTGTCTACCCCGGCGCTGGCGACTGTTCACGTTGAGCCTCTGAATCACAATGGCCGATATCAACCCAAGCAAGCCGATATCAACTCCTTCGTCTCTGATTATATCCATGAAACCAATGCTAGTTTCCTGGCATTCATAAACCATTATACAGATGATAAAATAATATATCACATCATTTCTCTTAGTCCAGATAGGTTTCTTAAAAGCCATCCTCCTGTGTCACTGCCCACAACTCTATGTTATACATCCATTATTATACACCCACTGTATCATGTGAATGAAATGTCAAGGGAGTCAGCAGAAACCCAGTTCCTTATAACTTATACCTTAAATCAATGTCAATTTTTTCCCCTTTCCCAGACGGACTATTGCAAGTCACTGCTGCAGCAGAAATCACTCACAGCCCAGATCCTGTTGGCTTCCTGACCGGGAAAGTTCCTGACACAGAGACCCTAGATACTACCGGGCAGGTTATGGTATCAGAAATTGCTTATGAACTGGATCCAGTGAAGATTAATAAAAGAAAGAAAAAAGGTGAGAATACTGTATCACTTAACCCTTGAAGGATGCATGTTGGCATTACTCAAGATTTGTCATCATGATGCACCAATGCAGCCCAGGCCAGTACTCCCCGCAGGCTGCATTGCTGTATCATCATGCCGACCTTTTTTAGCCCATACCCTGTGGGCACAAAACATTGAATCAACATTGATAACTGGTTGTCAATGTTAATTCAATGTTGATGCTGACTGGGTAGGCAGGTCCCGGCAGTTCTGGCCTGTTGCGTCATGGCTACCCCCATGGACGTCCTCATAATAGGAGACCCCAAGAGTGTGAGTTGTAGCAGCATCCGAGTGTATGGCTATCACTCTATACTTATAAACTTTAAATTCATTGACTTGAAATTTAACTACTTTATTGTAGTTTTGATACTTACAAATATATCCAATGCAATAAAAAGTATTGTATTCATATTCCTACGAATTCATATAACATGTGGATCGTAACAGCAATATTTAAACTGATTTTATGTGAACAGATTTGAAAAAAAAATCTATAAAAACCGCAACTCTTAAGCAATTGTGATTTTTTTGCCTAACTTGAGAAAGAAATTGTATAAATAGTGTACTAGCTACATGTATATTCTAGGTGAAGCCAAGAGATGTAAGGTGTGCTCACTGGAGCAGCTGAGAAATATTGAGTTCAGTGAACCTGGATACACTGGGAATGGTCTGGCCTTGTACTGGGCCGTACTGTAAGGGGTGGGGGGTGGGGGGAGTACCATTTTCAATGTAGCCAGGTCGGCTGGAAAACAGCCCAGGTTGCCAGGTCGCTTTTTACCCCTGTAGGGCCACTATTCTAATCCCGAGGACTTCATATAGAATTGTACTGAATTGTGTCAGCAGATGTTATACTGTATACACACAAGCCTGGGTGTGGGTTGACTCGGCCCCAGGTTGGAGGGTGGGGGGTGGACTGTCCCCGGGAATGAGGGCGGACTTTGCATTTTAGGACGTCCTATCCTCCTCGCCATTGCTTAGACCTGATAGGATAGGCATGATGTGTGCACCGTGTGCATCTGTGGTACGCTTCCATGCATGAAGCAGCTTTTCATTTCTTGGGCCGAGGTACCAGTTCTGCTTTGTCTATAGTTGCTAGCTGGTGTGCTTCTGAGAAGTCTGCTGCCTGTGTGTGACAAGTACGGAGCTTGAGGAGACACGGTCACTTATTGCCTGTATTTGTTATCATTCAGTTTATAAAGAGCGACCTATTTGCCCTTCTGATACACGAATCAAAAGCCCTGTGGACAAAGGACCCCATATAATTTGGCGCTCAGGAACACAGGCCCCATGATAAATAGCCCTGCGAAAGATCGGCCCCATGACAAATAAAACTTTGATTTTTGGGCATTTCCCCAACGCCCTAGCATAGGTCATACTAACGTCTGCGTATAGTCCATACTAATGTCTAATTATAGTCCATACATACGTCCGAGTATACTCCATACTAACGTCCCAGTAAAGGCCATGCTAACATGGGAGTAGAGGCCATTCTAATGTTCGAGCACAGGTCATATTAATGTCTGAGCACAGGTCATAATAACTTCCCAGTGTAGGTCATACTACCATGTGAGGACACTTGGATCTTAGTATGACTTGAGCTCGGACGTTGGAGGCATGGCCTATTGTGCAAAGGGCTTACAATTATGGGGGATGATTGTCATGGGCCGATTGTCAGGAGGGCTCCCGACCTGGACACCTCCTCTTGTATACTCAATCACTACATTTGTGGTACCCATCCTCCAAAATACACGCAGGGTTAGGGTGTAAGACAAAATATTACCTTCATACTATTATACTTAGACTTTGCATGCACATATTGAATAGTTCACTCTATATTTTACTCTTCTTTTCATATTATCCAAGAATAATACATGTTAAGTTTGTTTCCATTGTTGTATTTTTCAGGTGCTTCTGCGAGTTGCAAGATGACCAACACCCAAAACATAACTCGTTTCTTCAAAAGAAATACCTAGGTTATTTTACTGATCAAAGGAGATCAGGGAAAGTTATAAGTGCAACTGAACAGGCATTTACATGCATTAATGTTTTTTGATACTTAAATCAATCTTAATCTCTTGTTACCCTGTAATGTAACTTACAC
This sequence comes from Harmothoe impar, assembly GCA_947462335.1. Classification (NCBI taxonomy): domain Eukaryota; kingdom Metazoa; phylum Annelida; class Polychaeta; order Phyllodocida; family Polynoidae; genus Harmothoe; species Harmothoe impar. Next base: position 192,184 of record CANHQG010000007.1, on the reverse strand, counting down.
ATTCCCCTACATTTCTTTTTAGGGTTTAGATATAACTGGAACGATTATTTTTGGGTTACTAAGTTTGGATACAAAATGTCTATTATTAATAATTGAACCATGTTTGTTTTTATTTGTTATCATTGTATTGAGAGGAGAGAACTCTGAGTCAGTCATTGGTTTTAATTTGTGGTTTGTGAAGCATGCTGCACGTCATTCATGCAACATAGCATGTGTCATACATTTTATTGTTGGTAAGACAAGATATGCTGTAAATCGACAAGCTGTCATTACAATATATTTTAGTTTATGATTTAAAAGTATTACATCACACAATTGTCAATCTGTAACTATTTCAAGTTAATAAATACCTGCACTGTGTTACCAGAAAAGAAAATACTGCAGGTTGTTTTAGTCAAACCTTTCACACATATATGATATCTTAATATATTTATGTACAAACTGCGGTATGGAACTTGTCCCTACTTATTTTGTTATAAAGTCACAAATAGTTTGTATGTACAGAACACTATCTTATTCGAGTGGATTGTAAAAAAGATTCTGTCTTTGTTGGCCCTGGTTCCTGTCTGAATAATACAATGTGTGGAAGTGTGGTGTGGGATGTGGAGAAATTTCAACAATCATGTCATGCTCATACAAATGAAGGAGCCATGATCAATGATCACCAGATTGAAGAAAAAATGAGCATTGTTTATTGATATTTCAACAAAATAAATCTAAATAAGCATCTCATGTTTTATATGGTAAAAAGTATATACTCAGTTATGTTATAAATTATAGTGCAAGGGAAGTCTCAGGAAATCTGAGTTAATACATTAATAGATGGTTTGTTCCTCTTGAAATAAAGTTTTAAAAAATCCATTTCGCCGCTGTTTTGTCACCTTTTTGGAACAATGAAGTTTCTATGAAGGAAATTCTTTGCTTCACCACTGAAGTTGGTGATGTAATTCATAATGGGAAATAGATGGATAACGTTCTTCTGCACCAAGACTAGTGCAGTACACGGGTTAGCACAATAGAATGAGTACTGAGCTGGTAGCCGTGTGTAGTGCAGAGCTGCCAACTATTGCGAATTTTTCATAATAATATGAATTTGAGACTTTTTTTACAGCCTGATAACAAAATGATGAATTGCACTCTCTAATATACAAATTTTGAGGATTCTGTGGGACGGCTTAAACATTAATATAGGGAACTACTAGAAATAGTGCCTAGGCTTCTGACCCTTGAAACTACACCCTTAAATATAAACAAAATTTTTGAATAACTCCTAAAAGCGTGAGGAAAATCGAAAAATTGTAAAACCTTATTTGTATAAAACTGTACTACGAGCTGGAGCACACAGGAAAGAGGGCCCACACATGATTTGCTCCCCGGATAATTGGCCCCCAGAATGTACGCCCTTCAGGTGTTTAGCCCTGTGATAATAGGCCCCCTGAATATAGGCCATAGGTCCGTCTCTTCCTAATCTGACATCCAATCAAGACTGCAGGTTATAACATGATCTAACCTCCGATCCACCTAACCTCCAGTCAACCTAGCCTCTGATCAACCTAACCTGCGATCAACCTAGCCTCCGATCAACCTAACCTCCAGTCAACCTAACCTCCAGTCAACCTAACCTCCAGTCAATTCAACCTCCCATCAACCTAACCTCCAGTCAACTTAACCTCTGATCTTTGCTAGCAGCCCTCAGTTTTGTGGGCTCACACTTGTGGACTCACACTGCCTGACTTTCAGGTGATAGTGGTTTTAGCGACAATAACACTGACTTTTCTAAGTGATATTGGGCTAGCAATTTTGAGACTATCTAGCCTGGTGGTTGGAAGATGTTAGGTGATTGGAGGTTAGATAATTGGAGGTTAAGTGATTGGATGTTAGGTGACGGGATGTTAGATGAGAGCTGACTAGAGATAATGACTGGATGTTTCAAATAAGTGTTGTGGTACCAATAGATGCTACCAGTGGTAAGCAGGCTAGACAGAGTGGGCTAAGTGCAGGTGAACCCAGTGAACCCACTGCGCGTGTGAGCCAAGCCGGGTGCCGCACTGCTCGTGTGGGCCAACTTGGCATGCGTGCCAAACACCTCACTGCACGTGTGAGCCGAGTGGTCACTCAGTGCAGTTGAACCCACTGCGCATGAAAGCCGACTCGGCACACTGTGGGTGTGGGCCGGGTGGTAGGCACCCGAGCCCGACGCCTCAATGCGCATGTGGGCCAAGTGGTCAGCATCCATGCCGGACGCGGCAGTGTACATGTGACCTGACTAGCCAGCTACATCCCTGCCAGATGCCACACAGTGCGTCTGGGCCGAGTGACGCTGTCCCTGCCGGACGTTGAGCTTCCGGCTCAGGTGCCGCACTGCGCGGTTGGGGCGGGTCGCGGCATCGGCCCCGGACGCCAAGCTTCCAGCCCAGTTGCGCACAGGGTATGTATAGCTGCTGCTTGCCACCACCCAGCCAGTTGGACCTTGGCCTCACTGGGAGTCACATGGTGGTGTACAGTGAGAAAGCTCTGTCTGACCAGCCCTATCCCCACCTATTGGTTATTCTAGATATACACTAAGATCTGTACTTTGCGAACACAAGAATTTGCCACACAATAAAGAGGATTATTCTTACTTGCTGCAGTCTGGTCATTTGTTAGTAGTAACATCTACATAAGAAAGAGATAGTGGCATTGCACGTTAGATATTGGCGTTAGGAGCATGGCGTTAGGAGCATGGGGGGGGGGCAAATCATCTGGTGGCCAAACATCATGAGGTTCCAGTTCCAGACATTGTATAAAACATCTAATTTGTATACAGTTATCTATTTGACAAGATCTCTATTAACTGTTCAACTTTACAGAAAGAAAAGGGAGATTAGGGGCAAAACCCCAGATATATTAATAAATATTTATCTGGATCTGATCATCTGAAAAGAAAAAGAAAGAAAGGGAGTGTAGAAGCCATAGGTACCAGATTGTTGGACATAGGTGCCAGGTTTAGAACCGATACCTGCTTTCAAACAGATCTGGGGGTAATAAGGTTGTTAAATTAATACTTTCTGGGCCTTGAATAGGTGCCTGTATATCGTTTTTTGTTAGATATTGGTGCTAAATTGACTTTGAATAGGACCCTATTGTCTCCAGAACTGCAAAAAAGTGTGTTTTAGCACTATCTATATAATATACATCGCCCTGACCCCATTGATAATCAGATCAGAATAATTTTGACAGGAAAAGAACCGTTATGGAACCAGCTTTCAAAAGATGTGAAATATCCTATGCTGACAAGTGTGGTTAAATAATAGAATAACTAAAAATACCAAAAATATTATTGAAAATTGTATAAAAATTACTAACAATGCGCGGTCAGGCATGAGTGAAGCAGATTAATTAGGGATATTCACTGGAATATTGATGAAAGAGATGAAAATATTGATAAAGAATATTTTCATTAGTTCTTACTAAAGATTAACATTATGGTGTCACTTTAATGTCATTTTGATTGTTATTATACTGAACAGAACAATGTACAAATTAACGCAGATATCAACAAACTCCTCATTTGGAATATAAAAAGATGGAACTAAAGTTATTCTTCTATCATGCTGGAAGAATTCTCTCCATGGTAACCAAATGTCAACAAATATATGTACTAAATTTTGGGGAAAATATTGTTTGAAAAGGAAACGAGTCAAGGATAATTCTAGATAACCATGAAAGGTGAATGAATTTATGAAGCATACTGTCCCCAATCTCCATTTACCCTGGTAGTTAGACTTACCAAGGTATTATAATCTTTTTGATCAAAATTTGATCAATAAATGTCGAAATGCACTAAAGGTTTATTGTAAACAAGTCAATCAACATTCATACTACATCATTTAGAGTCCATTAATAGGATGAATATATTTAAAGACTATAAATAGAAGAAGGCCAGAACACTGTTTTAAAAGGAAATGCCACCTGGTGTCAAAAATTAAACCTAATGGAAAGTATTCATTCTTTATTCCTACAGCTATACATTTCTTTCATTTGAATGAACTATTTGGGGGGGGGGCTATCCGAGTATGACATAATAGATGAAGGGTATTGGGGTACATGGAGAAAGACCATGCTGCTCCTATCATATACTATAGAATGGAAAGTATGATAAGGCCAAAAAAAGAAGGTTTGTTTCAGGTAACATGGTCAGAAAATGTAGGGTCAGCAGGTCGGATTTTTTTTTTTAACTTTTTTTTTTAACATGAAAGTACTGGCCAGCGTTCATGAAGGCCCTAAAATTGACCTAAAGAAGGGTAAAGATACGGAAATGTCTTTAAAATTGCAAAAGAAGTAGAGTCGGCCCTGTTTTGATAGGGTTGGTCGAGTGACCTGATACAAACCTTTTTTTTTGGCCTAAAGACACAAGGCTATAGAGATCTTAAAAAATCCCCGAAATTGAACCCAATGGAAGTCATGATTTTTGCTTTATTATACCTAGAATATGATAGTGATACTAGATAAAGTTGCTCACTTAATTTTAAAGGCAGAAACCAGTAGAATTGGGTAAATTGCTCTTTTATTTTTGTTCATAATTTACTTCTTTGTTTCTATATCTCTCCTCCCCTTTCCACATGATTTCTCTATAGTTAGCATTATTTCTGGTCCGATTCGCATCCTGTAAACTTCTTGGTGCAGAGCTAGATACTGGTTTTACCTTTTAATTGTATCTAAAAATCAAGAAACCCTTTATTTATTTTTTTTAAATAGCACTTGTATTAACCAATGAACGAATGTTAAGTTTGGAAAGTACTGATTGGTCAAGGCCAATGCTATCCACACGTGTAGAGCATGCGAATAGTGGTTGCTGTTCCCACGCCCTCAGTGTGTGAATAAGAACCCTTGCCTACACCCTGGATAGGGTGTGAATAAGAGTTCTTCTTCACACCCTACCCAAGCAACCTTCTTTCCATATGCCAATAGTAGTGCCGCAGTACGCCATTGCAGTGGACTTACGGGCTTCAAGGGTAAAAGAAATAGGACTATAGTATGCTACGTATAACTAAGGTACGTAATAGCCCCTGACATTATAACAGATTTATTACATTAAAGTTTAAAAAAAAAAAAAATCATTTTTTCATTTCATCTAGTTTTTTCGGTCTAAAATGTTTAGATGGATGTGCATTACACATTCCCCACTTTGCTTGATAGGGGAAACGACCCCAGTTGTGTAATAAGGATACTGTCCCTGAGGCAAGTGTGCCACTGCTGTCTGGTGTATTGCTAGGACATTCTATGGTGTTTGGGTTGTTGCATTTCACTTCTGCTTCGTGGTTCACAGGATGTTGATGCTTGTGCTTGCTCATCAAATGAAGAATTTATCAACCTAAAATTATGCAAATATCTTTAGAATCTTAATGATCCTCCAAAAAGAATATGGACTGTGGTCAACACAAGGGGAGCAGACAGAATTGCTTTGAGCTGAGCTAGAGGTATGGTTGGTTCACGACTTTGTAAAAATTGGATCCTCTTTGACCAGGTGACTTCTTTGACTTGGTGACGTCTTTGATAGGGTGACATCTTTGACCGGGTGACGTCTTTGACAGGGTGACGTCTTTGACCGGTCGACGTCTTTGACTGGGAAACGTTATAATAGCATAAAGTTTTTTATATTTATATGTAGCCTCTTTTACATGCATTATAGCATAATGTTGTATTTTTTGCTCTGACCGGTCAAAGACTTCACTTTCTATGTTATGTGGAATTTGAAGAGCTACACTGTCCAAAGTGTTATGCAATAACCATCTACATATTTTTACAAATAGTAGAGATATGGGGGAAAAAAATTAAAAAATTAAAAAATACCTTTTCTAGCCTCCCGGTCAAAGACGTCACCCGGTCAAAGACTTTCAATGTGGGTCTCATACCGCACTGAACGATGCTCTGAATCATGGTGCTGACCTGCCAAACCAGGTGGTACCGATCTCTTAAAGAAGAGTTCTCTTTAGATTGTATGATTATTTAGTTTCAGTGATGCCCTTCTTATTTTATAAATAAGTGAATGAGTTAATTTCTGCCCATACTCCAAGTACTGTCTACTTCATGATGATGCTCCGTTTTTACATCATACATTAATAGAAAAAGTGACCATAATTACTGTTAACTCAATCCACACAAATCAGTTGAAGGATGGGCTTAACATAAACAAATATATATAGACTACCTCTCATTATTTGATGGTATACTGAGGCGTGAATGGTATGAATGTGAGAACAGATTTTATTTGGATTCAGATTACCGTATTCAACGTAATAAGCGCACAGTGCACTTAAAAAATTATTATGGACACCTTTTAGTACTTAAGAGTTTAATTGGGGTCAAAAATGTTGATATTTTTGGTTATTTTTAGTATAAGAATTAACCAAAAACGGGGGGTGTGCGCTTATTAGGGGGTGTGCGCTTATTACGTTGAATACGGTACTCATTCCATGGCGAGTTTGCAGTGGTGTAGCAAAACTGTAACCCAGCTAAAAAAAAAAATGTTACGTCAAATTAATGTTTTAATCTTTATGTAACGTTTTGCCATAAGAAGGAGCCATACAGAAACGTCCTAAAATATTGTATAACATTTTCTGTTTACTGGAAATCCTGCCCCGTCTATGTACCACACCAATCCAGTAACGTAGGTGGCATTCAAGTGTTAGGCACCGCGCTGTTGTGCAGTGGTTAGCTTGTAACTCTTTTTTTTTTAAACTAGTCAACACACTTCAATCAGAATATAGCTTGTGATAAAGATCATTTATTAAACATTGAAGACCCTAAAGATGATAATTAGGTATGTGGTCTATGCTTTCTAACAACTGTCTCCTCTATTTGTAACATGTTTTATTCGTCAGTTTGATGTACCCCATCCTATTGGAAATAACACAGTATCTCCAAATCATATTAGCATACAAAATAACAAAGTATTTAAAGCAGTAAATAGATAGCCATATATAGACAGGTAAAGCTTTGGTATACATACCAGACCCACCTTGCCGAGTTCACCAAACAGAGAAAAGTAAAGGCGCTGCCATAACTCTTGTTAACTATGGTAGCAGAGTCATGATGACTGTGGTAGTAGGGTGACAGATACTATAATCATACCCCTCGGCCATTGTACAACTTGACTTGACCTTCAGGGTAGAATTCAGTGCAGCTCACTTGGCTCTCTTATACAAGGAGAATTTCTAATTTTCATTTAGAAAAATACAACAACACCACGAAGAAAAACTTTCTGCATAAATATCTGATGTAAACACCAACATAAGGCTTCCGTTTGTCCTATATATAACAGGCTTAAGATTAATAGTAGAATGTGGTAATAATGCCAGACAAAACATGCTGAAATAATACTGAACTTTACTTTTACACTGTCATGTTGAATTAGGTCTGCGCCACATTGAGCTAGAAAAAGAACCTTCCTCCCAGTGGGCACGAAATGCAGTTCAATGTTGAATCTACATTGAATCAACATTGAATCAACATTGTCAACCACTTTTCAAAATTGATTCAATGTTCTGTGCCCACTGGGCTGGAGAGTAGAGTGCACCGTTTCCCAAGGCCATTCAATGTCTTTTATATGGGTAATTGAATATGAGTGTCATGAAGGTCTCCCTCTTATTCCTCATCTGAATACACCTCATCATCTGATGGATGTTCTGTTTGATCAAGTCTGCGAGGCTCGTCATATTCTATGCGTGTCCTTCTTGGATTCTCTGAGGCAAACCTCTCTCTGTATGATGTATCAACCTGTTTGGTTACTGCTATGGCCCTTTCCATGGCTTCAGCTATGAAAGCCTGTTCATTCTCATTTGAAATAAGCTCTGCAGTGAGAACTGCCAATGTTCCCTTCTCTACTTGATTAGTAGGGGGAACAAGTGACTTGACCTTCTGATCAAGTAGCTGGTGAATATGGGAATAACTAGTTAGCAGTGCAGGGAACTCTATTGCTATCGCACCCAGCTCTTCTTGTGACCGCCTGATCAGGTTTTGCGACTCGATAGCCTCCCTCATGATAGTGAAGGGCACTGTGTGAACCCCAGGGAGATTTGTGTACAGCGCTGACTCAGGGTCCTTAACATTTTCAAAGGAAACCTCTGGTACAGCACCAAGTCCATTGTACTGCTGCACCAATGTAGTCAGCCTTGTGTTGGTTTTCCTAATTTGGGTTGAGAACTGTGATGCTTCATCGTTACCACCTGCAATGATATAGAGAAGTTCAGTGAGTGGTGTGAACGGTATCAAATTCTAATTGCATTTTTAACATGACAAAAATCAAGATATAAAATCTATTTATTGAATACATTATTCAAAGGAACATGGTCATTTTTTATGAGGTTTTATTATTGATAAACATAATTCGTAAATCTCAAGAAATACCTGTTGTTGATGGATAAAATATTTAAATGCTATAAATTTCTCAATATTAGTTTAAATCACCCAATATCTGAGGACGACATACTTAACCCATGTATGTTTAGAGATGTACTATTATGGACTCATCCTGATGCATTAAAGTCATGTACACAGGTACTTGCACAGTGAGGACAACATTTGACATGTAGTCATGAACACTAAAGGGACAATATCACCACTCAAACTCATACACTAGAGCAGCACTAGCAATGTGATTGGGACAGGCACGGTGATTATGCAGCTTTAAATAATATATGCAATACAGATATCCCTGAACGCACATCAGTTTTGACAAAATATTACAGCAGAAAGGAAATATGATATTTATAGTACATACGTGCACGTAGTTTTAAGATGAGCAACTGCTTGCGGTCTATGGCCTCCTTGTGCATTTTCCACAGAACGTCATCCCTTTTAATTTTTGAGGCCTTATCCAAATTTTCTGTATACTTTCGAGATCGAGCTGTCCATCGCTCCCGAATTTTCTTTGCCTTCTCTGTCTTGTTCAATTTCTCTTCAATTCTGGAAATACAAGATAAACTTTGTTAACTTTCACAAGTCGTACCATATGCGGAGTCTAAGTCTGCAAAATCGAAATGGTTAGATGCTTCAGGACAGTATTTAATTCATTCAAGGCTTTGTCTCACGACCTTGAGCCAATGTTTTTGTCTCTGACCGGGTGCCGTCTCTGACCAGGTGCCGTCTCTGACCAGGTGCCGTCTCTGACCAGGTGTCAGAAAAAAGGTGTTTTAAAAAGAATTATGCTCATATAAGGATTTGTAAAAACATTATGGCGGTTGTTATATAATTATGATTATAATTACAATTAGCCTCATACTGTTAGTATTTTGACCCGGTCAGAGACAAAAACATTGGCCCAAGGTCGTGAGACACAGCCTCAAGTGCCTTCTGGCTGGTGCCTCCTGACTGGTTGACATGCTGAAACTGTGCCTAATCTGCTACATTAAGGGTACTCCAAGCTGAACCAGTCACTACTTCTAAACAGCAACAAGGTAGCCCATATAGGGTTATGAGGTTAATTCAATATGAAAACGAAATCTCCCCCCAGTTAGTAAAAAATGTTCCAAGCCGTTTTTCTATGGTTTAGAATATCTTCTATATCAGAGTCACCTTTAACTCAGATTAGTACCATATTCAACATAACAAGCTTAAGAGCACATCCCCTAATAAGTGTACATCTCCTACTCAGCACACGTCCCCTTTTTGGGCTGATTTTAGATAATAAAAACCCCAAAGTATAAGAAATTTTGAGCCCAAATAAATTCCTAACTACTAAACATGTGTCTGGTATATATTGTTAAATGCACTGTGTACTTTTTACATAGAAACTTTAGTTTATAAATCTTTTTACATGCACTGTGGACTTAAAATTTCAAATACAGTACATCTCTTTTTGGAAAAAGAAAGAAATTATAACGACATAGAACACTGTATGCCCAAGCTGTTTTCAAAGCTGGAAAAGAGAGAATTATTTACCTGTCTAACTCAGCTCTTGCTTCAAACTCTCCAGCTTCTATAGGTTTGTCAACCAAACGCCAGCTGAAATATATATACAAAGTTTAATACAGCAAGAAATATTTTGTAGATGGTGACATGGAAAAATATAATTACAAAAGACTGGTTGCCCACCACGTAAAAAATTGTAATGAAGAGTTTGTGTATTCAATTTGATTAGGTTTTTAATAGACCACTCGAACTGCAGTTCTAGAATGCAAAAGAAAAGGTATATGTTTATTGTGGGAAACCTTTACAGTGTAGGGGCACGAATGCTATTTATGTATGAAGTCATGTTACTTATGTATGTAGTCGAACATCTACTCTTATACTTTGTCTAGCCGGAAACAGGGGACTCTCCAAGCAGAGGTGAACATTATAAATACTGCTTCCCATCCCCTGATTCAGGCAGACCTTCTCAGGTCTCAGGCCCCGAATGATTGCATGAAAGCTATATACATATAGAAAGTCTAACAAATCAAAGGAACTCATTCGAGTTGGTTAGCTTTACTGTCCAGGTTAGTCCTAAATAAACTCTTCTTCGCGTCTCACTAAGAATTCTGCGGTTCGTGTCCTTATTTCAAATCCTACGATAAAGACGAACTCTACAACAGTAATTCTAACCCGTTTATAAAATGCAGAAGCCTTTTTGGCTTTATTGCTTAGACACTGATGTGGATCTTTATTATAAGGGTGGTTCATGTAAGTACTGCGTTTCGTTTCAGAGCCAGTCAGGTCTGCCTTCCCTGAGGTAAAGGGCTACCCTATATACAGTTTAGAAGCAATCCGGGCGCTGTCTGTAGTGTACATACGGGTTCTTAACTAGCTGCGTTCAACTACCTACCTCATATAGATATACAGGGTCCTACAGTTACAAGTGTTATTTTATAATAGAGTGAAACTTGGCCACAAATGTGGAGGGTAGACCTTGTACGGACCTGTGAAGGGGAGGCTGGGTGCTGTGTGAGGACATCATCCCCCCCCTTCAGCCCTTTGATGTGGCTGGCTCGAGTAGGTAGGTACAGACCTGTCAGGGGGAGGGGACAGAGGGAGACGGGGGGCTGTGTTGTTCCTGGCCGGCTCAGGTGTGTAGGTACAGACCTGTCACGGCAAGGAACAGGGGGAACTGGGGTTGTGTGAAGACCTCAATTCCTCCAGGGCATCTTTGCTTTGATGTGGACTGCACAGGGGAGAATAATTACCTCGTTATAATCAAGTTTAGTGCCAGCCTAGTTCGGTCCAGCAAATTTTCTTTACTATAGAAATGTATGAAAGAAAATCAGGGCTCTACAAATATGCTCGTTGTATCCATGCTTGTTGAAACCAAGACTTACTGTGCTCTCCTTCAAAAGTGGAATATGAAGATGACAGACATGGCCGTGTGATTGTGTCAAGGCGGATAACACAGGGATATAGCCAAGGCTAAATATGATTCAGTGCAATACCGGTTCTGGGTCCTTCCACATGGCCAAAATAGCAGAGCCTGATACACAACTTATTTCATATGGTGTACATGCAGTTGGTTCAATGATATTATATCAACATGCATGCCCAGCTAACTCCTCCTTACATGCCTGGTGCCCATACAGGAGCTACAAAGGTACTATTCCAAAGTACAATTCTATTTCTGTAATAGGTAACTCTAGACCAACTCCAATCCTTGAACTTATGGCTTTACATGCACTGCCTTTGTTTCAGATGTACATTGCACAACAAATAAAAAATAGTAAATGTATGTACCTTAAGGAGAACCACTTGTTCAAGAGAACTGCATACTCTGTTTCCCATGTACTTTCTGGAATTAGATTTAAAGGAATAGTAATTTATATAATTTCTTTCTGAGTAAGGTTTTTATGACACAATTTCAATTTGCACTACTACGCTATGAAAATATAGAAACTCTTGTCATTGCATCCTATCCAATATGCTTTAATACCATAAGATGAACTGGCATTAATGTTTTACAATACTTCTTTGCTCGATAAGAAAGCACCAATCACCTCTGGCGTGTATTCTATATATTTTAATCAGGCCCCTTTTTCCCTGTTTCTTCACTTTACTTCTATTCAGTTTGGAGACAAATTTCTTTATGGGACATAATTTTTACCTGGATTCTTTCGTCTTGCATAGCGAGCCTTCCATAGCTTGTCCCAATTATCGATGCCCTGCGGTGATACATCTATACCTTGTGCTATTACAATAGGAGAACAAGTTTGTGAGTTTTTTTCATCGATAAAGCCTCATTTATCTAATGGTGGTTAAATGTAGTGCTATTTGGTATGGTGCTAAGGGTATCTTCACTGGAGAACACAAGTTGAGCTTGGTGTGCAGCCTGATAAACGATTTTTGACTGGAAACATTTGTCATCTTCACCAAATGAGGCAAAAGGACACTACACATTCTAAAATATTTACAAGGGTAACTGGTAAGTCCTGGTATTCACCACCAGCTATAGTACAATTTTTCACTTGCTGTTACATATGAATCAATATACATTGTGAATCAATTCCATTACTATAACTATAATGAACCTAGCCAGTACCCAAAATACCTATGTCTGAGTCACATCTTTCTCATTGGTTTACGTTGATGCATTGACAATCAACAGAGAAAAATCATAAGTCGAAATAATTGCTGACAGTATCTGATAATCAGAAATATTACTTCTTTTTTAAACTCATTACTGATACAAACCTCTCAGTGGTGCAACAATACGTTCCAGGTTTACTCGATTTTTGGCCTCAAGCTCACGTGCATTCTCCAAGCGTTTGGTCAGCTTATCAGCTACACAAAGAAAGAAGTTCAGGATATGAAATCGATGACCATGCTAGCAGGGTCTGTAATGTGTGCCCCCCCCCTGGGCAGCACAACTAATCCCCCTTGTCTTTTTATATAACTACCTTCCACACCTGATCCCTCATCTTGGTGGCCCAATTGCCCCCACTACTCCACAACCAGCCTTCAAACAGGTTTCAAAACTGAATAAAATTTTCAAGGGAAGGTTGATTGATAGTACACTGATAGCACTTTGCTAGACAAATGTCATTACATGAAGCATTACATAAAGCATGGTCATTTGTTTCATTGGTTTGGCTGCATTGGCCAGATTATATCATAAATTAGACATACACTTCACCCTAAATATAGCCATACCTGCAGAAAATGTTGCTTTCCGTGCAGAATGTATTAGAACATCAGTGAGCAAGTCCTGTCTGTTTGATGCGGTCATTTCCTTTGATATGTAGGTGAAATTACCCATAGTTGACCACAACCTTTCTGTATTCTCTCCATCAGCTAGGCGGAAGGCGACTTTGTTCCGAGGACTGTACTCTGTCTACAGAAGAAAAATAAATTGCATTCAGCTAGAGACAAAATGAGTTATTCTTTCCAAAAATCAAACAGTAGAAGTTGAATTCAACATCAATAACATCATATTTCACTTGCCGTCTCAGGATATATGTTTGCGACTCCTGATGAACCTACCCTAGACTATTTGTTAGATTGTGCACAAGCCTGAACATGCACTCGACTATTTAGTGGTCTGACTCAACCTGTACAATCACCAAACATCTGGATGATAGCAGAGGATTCCTATATCATGTCATGTTTTATACAGCACAGTAGCTGTACGATCATACTCTATCATACTGGTTATTCATATTTTATAAGAAATAAGCTTTGGGGTTTCCTGACTGTTCTCTAGTTGTGGGTCCAACACCTACATTTATTTATTAATGTAAGTAAACAAGATAAATATGTATCAGCTATATTGCTGTTATTTCAAACACTTTTCATACTATTTCTTGAGCTGACAAGTACATATGAACTTACCTGGCACTTCATCTCATGAGCAAACCCATGAAAAAGACCAACACCAAGATCTTCCTTCCGAAGATCAACTTTCGCATCCTAAAAAGAGATATTATTCCAACAGGTTTTGCTTTATATTGTTTCTTTGAGTCACGTGTAAATATTGAATTCAAATAGTTAAATTCATTTTGCTGTTGAACAAAATTTACACAATAATAATTTACCTAGTCTTATAGGTGCAAAATAGAATTGTTAATTTAATCAATACAATAATCTTTCTTATAGAAATATACCTTGAGTTGGGGAAGCAAGCGACATGCCACATCATAAAGAATTTTGATGTCTTTTGTGTGTTCCCTCAGTTTGCTGATTATGCATACAGCATAGCCCAATCTATAAAGTATAGTATACATGGTTGAGCTGATTGTTAGCAATACACATTGACAAAGCTGAATACTGTTAAAAAAGGGAAGCCTATTAAAATGATAGTCTAATCCTTATATCCCATTTGGACTTTTCTCTGCTTTGCAATATTCTATTATATAGGATTACATCACCAATTTAAGCTCTTTAATATTTCATCCTAATTCAGTTATAGCCTCATTTCCCTGACAGAAAAACATAATAAAAGGACCAAGAAGTATATTACTCACTTCTCCCCACTTGTCATATTCAGGAACAGTTGAGGTATGTCATGGATGCAGATCGATCCAAATATACCACTGACGTCTAATTTATCACATTTGAACACCACCCGTTTTTCCGATCCAGCTTTAAAATCATTGCAGTCTTCATGCTGAAACATAGTTCAAAATTCAATTCCATATCCATGTTATCACATTGCAAATTTTACAAATTATTCTGATATGTTGGATACTTTGTCAATGCATCAGTACGTGTGAAATATGTTTGTTGTGACATCCTCCTGATAAATATGGATAGTGCTTTACAACTTAACTTTAATGAATGACTCAAAGTTGGAGTTCTGATCATGTTACTAAACAATACTGCAAATAAATATCCATTCATGATAGGGGTGACTAGAATGCAGCACAATAAGTGTGCCATTTACCTTATTACATTATCTGAGAATATAATTTGAGACCACTCACACACATCAATACTGACCGTATCATGAGCAACATCATTAGTCTTCAGGAATGGTTGTACCAGATCGTCCTTCACAAAGAAATGACCCTCGTGATGGGCTGGGTAGTCACTTGAGCCTGAGGACTTCTTCCTTACAAGTCTGAAGTTCCCGTCCATACTGACAATTTTTGGTAGTTTACCCTGTGTCTAGATGAGAACAGATACATTATGACAGTGCATTATGATTAATATTGACTTGTATAATTTTGGGGTATAAGCTACATATTTCTCTGGTGATGGGGCGAACAGGGGGACTTTATTCTAAATCTCATAGATTTATGCTGACTATAGCTGGGTTAGCGCTAGTGCACTTTTTCTATTAGCCAATTTGGTGAATTTGTGTCAAATTTGATTAGCCAAATTCTCTATCAATTCGCCAAAGATTTTCATTGTGAAATATCCTCATGTAATTATACCACATTTCTACTTTAGGTTTAAGTAGAATACATGATTAAGTTTGCATTACATGGTTAATATGAGCCTTTGATAATTGTGTCACTGATTATTGGAGCATATTTCAAATGTTGCTTTTGACACAACCCATAAGACCCTACCCCCTAGATATGACGTAATTATTGACCTTTCCCAATTGCTGAATAAACAATGAAATATGACCCTTTTTATTCTCCTTTCTGTAATCTCGGTAATAAAGTGGGGGAGAGGGAGTAGCTTGTTAAGAGAAAGCCTGAAAGTGTTCGGGGGGAGGGGGGAAGCTACTGATAGGGCTTAAAAAAGGGGTGTTCTGGTCACCTGAAAAAAATGGGTAGGGTTGGACTCCCCTTTCTTCTTGGATAATTTGTTTGGAATTTGACAGAATCATATGAAGACGTTATAATATTTCACATAACATTAGGCTTACAGCTCTGTGTGATCTAGTTAGGAAACTGAACTTGGTTATTCTAACGTATCCTTAAATATTAAGTTTAGGCCAGACCAAAAAAAAATGTTGGTCAATGGATTTCGCGCATCTTATTTTTGGAAACAGAATTATTTTTTTGGGGAAAAAAAATTGTCAATGGATTTCGCTCGCCTCATTTTTTTTTTCAAACTTTCTTCCAGTAATTCCCCCAGATCAACCAAGAAATTTTTATGTTAGGGGTCCACTAAGAACTTTTGTCGGAGGATGGTTAAAAAAAAAAATTGTCGCTCGCTTCAGTTTTCCATGGACAAAATCCATTGACAAAAAAAAATCTAGAAAAAAAAAAAGAAATTTCGCTCGCTCGCACCATTTTTTTAGAAGGGAAATCCATTGACCAACTTTTTTTTTTGGTGTGGCCTTACAATAATATATTGACAAACCTTTCAACACCCACATAATCCTAGCCAGTCCCCATAATTATGCATGCACTGTAAATTCCGGCGTACTACCCTGCATCTTGCGTATAATCCGCACCCCTTCTAGGGGCTACCTGGGGCAGGGAAGAGTGATTTAAATTTTTTTTCTGAAATTCCAAAATCAAAAACCCTCGTGCTACCCACCCTTGGGATAATCTTAGTACCAGCACTGATGAGTTGGTTCACGTACTACCTGTGGGTAGTACTCGGGAATTTAAGGTACCAAGTGTAGCCTTTGGGTTAGAGATAGGGCACTGGGATGCATGTGTTGGGTTGGGGGAGGGGGGGCCGATCCACAATTTTTATCCTGCTCAATTTGCCAAAATGCACTTTGATTGGCCATTGGCGATTTGGCGAGTCACTTGCGCGCACCCTGTATAGTCGATGCCTGGCATGGCATAAAATATGGTGGACGCTCACCCATAAAGAGTTTATAGCTATACAGTCAGGTCTTTGTTCCTCAAATATCTGAGTTTGACAGAATACTATCTAAGGAAGCAAGATATCCAAGGTGATAACAATTCACTAGGTAGAAGGGCTATTCTGGGGAGAGTTTAAGGTAGGGGGGGTTGCAAAACAGATATGTCAAGACCTAAGCTACTGATGCTCGATAACACTGAATTATTTGAACTATCTGTTGATTTTAACACCTTTTTCAATTTTTTTAAAAGGTACGATCAACTAGGAATGATAAAAGATATAATAAAATAATAATTTAGTCCAACTTTGGCATGCCATAAGGATCAAAAGACTGGAATACAACCTATTTGAATGCACTCAACCTTACTTGCATTTAAACAGGATGGCATTTTGTAATATTCTCCATGGGCAGTGGTACAGGAAGACATTTCACGTATAGAAAATAGAAAAATGTTCTAATCCATTATTCCAAAGAATGCAGTTAAGGAAGTAATATGGAAGTTCAAAGTGACCTAGATGACTGTACCTGTTTGCAGATAAGACATGCCGTGCCATCCAGGTAGTCTTTAACTATCCCCTTTAGGTAGACAATCTCATAGATGAAACGCCTGTAGTAGGCAGCACAATCAGCAGCTATGGCTTGGTATAGATTAACCTGTAAAATAAAATTTAGTACACTAAAAGACCTTTAATTAATTTTTGATTCCACGAGTGATGGGCAGACATAATATAGTGACCAGCATACTTGTGTTGACATGCCGTGCCATCCAGGTAGTCTTTAACTATCCCCTTTAGGTAGACAATCTCATAGATGAAACGCCTGTAGTAGGCAGCACAATCAGCAGCTATGGCTTGGTATAGATTAACCTGTAAAATAAAATTTAGTACACTAAAAGACCTTTAATTAATTTTTGATTCCACGAGTGATGGGCAGACATAATATAGTGACCAGCATACTTGTGTTAAAAACCATTTGCCCAAAACCATATATACCGTAAAACCTTGCGTATAAGCCTAACTTGCGTATAAGCCGCACCCCGAGTTTGGTGCGATCCTATAAGCCGCAGATGCCATCTGAGAATTGGTAATATGGTACTGTAGTATACTTATAAAAACTCTCGTATAAGGCGCAGCCTATATAGGCATGTTTGGTATCAAGATAAAGCTGAGTCTGATTCGCGTACAAGCCGGGGCTTATACACGAGGTTTAACGGTATATTCATATAAGTAACTGGATGCTATGAAAGGTATGACATGACAGGTCATCACATCCAAAGCTACTTGCCACTATTACATTTAAAATCAATTTGTATCAGTATGTTCATTTGATTCTTGACTAAGTCTAAAAAGACAAAATTGAGATATCAATTAGAAGATGAATGAATGTAGGTAAATGGGCTAACATTATACTAGTGATAGATATATATACCTTTTCTCCTGTATTTGTGAGTGAAGATGCAAACATTCGCATAATAGAGGAAGATTTGTATGTTGCCACCGCTCCTTCTAGGAGCATACACCTGCACAGCTCCATGTACCTCAGATGTATGGCAGTAACAGGTGCCGTTGGTGTCGCTGGCCATAAACCAAATTTCAGCAGCATCGTTGGTTTTGTGAAACAGTCACAGAAGTTAACCTCAACTGTGTGGTGCCGGCCTGGAAAAAGGAAGCATAAGAATTTATTGTATCAGTGTTTTGACCCATTCCTGCGTATGTCTTTGTCACAAAGTCTTGGTTCTGCTTATTAAATGATTTTTCCTACAGCATCAAAGCACCAATTTCATGTTGGCAATTTAATCAGTATAGCCCAAAATCCACGGCGGCAGGATCCTGCGTTAAAATGGTATCGCCCCTCTGCCGCCGTTATTTCGCCCTGCCGCGCGGATTTCGCCCCTGTAACGCCGTGGACTTTGGCGGCAAAGCCGCGAAAAAGGCGCGGCAGGGCCGCGAAACCATTTTAACGCGGATTCCTGCTGCCGTGGATTTTGGGCTTAAGACATAAAAGGGGGGTTCCGTTCGGCACAGCCTTGATCTTTGTGACAGCTTCTTTCTTCACTGGTGGAAATCAAGTGTGCATTCAAAAAGCAGGAAAACTAGCAATAATTTTTAGATATTTAAGTGAATGTTATAAAATTAAACACAAACATATATATGAGGATAAAGTACAGCATTTATTAAATATTTAAAGAGCAATCTTCAAAAAAACATACCGTATTGATCAGCAACAGTTATATTGGATGGAACTTCAGTTCCACAGTTATGTCCAGGTATCTGCAGTATCTTTCTCCAAACATACGGAACAAATAGAGTTCCCTGGAAACCAAATATGAAAATTGTACAGTCTGGGTTAGCGCTAGGACATGTTATGGGTTAGCCAGTCTGGCGAATTTGTGACAAAATGTATTAGCCACAATGATATTGAAATAAAATGAATAAAAAAGTAGCAGAATACATGTAATTTTTATCACTCTTAAAGTCCAAGTAATCCTTATCTATTTTTTTTAAATAACAGTGTCCATAGAGCACCCCATATTTTGAAACCTTGTTTGTTTTGTGGAACGGAGTAAAATAATATTATACTCTGCTGTGTAAGTGACAATACTCCCTGATAGGGTTGCACTTCACGCAGTGCCTCTCACAATCTCGGACCTCTTTGTACCAGGTTTCCATCGATTTTCTGTTTGTCAAGTTTATTTCAATCTTGATTTTTCTCAGCTATTTCAACGATTTGAAATAAAAGGAGTCTTTGAATTAATGACTGATATTTCAGTCTTCTCTTCTTACAAATTTTCTATTTCTGAAGTACAACCACACTATAAAAGAAGCATATGAGGAACTGGTCAATCATACAACCGATGACATTTGTTGCCAGAGGGGTAATATAATGCACATGGTCCTGATCAGGGTGGAAAAAGAATGAAATCATTGTAAGCTCTCTTTAAAGATAATTTCTTAGTTTGTCAGAATGAGAGTATCATAGCTGGTTTTTTTTCATCTTAGCTTTCCAAAGATATATTACATGAGGTATCCCAATTGTGCTTCGATTACAATCTCTAGTGGAATTCGCCAGTCTGGCCATTCTGATAGGAGGGAAATTCGCCATATTGAATTTTAATTCATAACTGGCGATCTGGCAATCTGGCGATCTGGCGAAATGGCGATCTAGCGAATGGCTAGTGTGAACCCTGAGAGTATTGTTATTTCTCTGACGACCAAATACAGTTAGGAGGTTTCCCATTGTTTCCCATTAATGTAAAAAGTAACACCAGATTTACTGGTCTATTCTTCCATATCATAAAACATTCCAATGCAAAGGAAAATCACATATACCTTGGCATATACATGACATAAAATAATAGATGTGTGCATTGTTTCAATTTCCTCAAACATTCTGGTGAATATCATGCTTTTATCTCAATTAGTTTTTGTTAAAGATATAGTAGCATAGCGAACATTGGAAGTATTAGAATTTTAAACTCGTAGTCCCACATTGATTCTAAGTTGTTATTACTTGTCCTACGTGGATGAAAAGTAAAGTTCATAGAACACAATAAGTGGACCCCTGAGAATATATAAAATAGCTTCATGAGTTTTATTGCCATCCATCGGCCATGAGTTTTATTGCCATCCATCGGCCGCGAAACCGGAAGGCAGAGTGTGGGCGCCGCCATATTCGTCCGCATGCTGCCCGCCGGCAACCGGCCGCGAGTCCGGGCTTTGGTAAGTCGCTGAAGATGTTTTTTCACCGTCGAACGCCTCTGTAGCGCCCACAGCTTGTACTACGCCGCGGAAGGCGGTTTCAGCGAGGTAGGTATCCTTTTCGACCCTGTTATTGCCAGCCCTAAGGCTCGCCAGCTCCATCTCAGCCTCTTTCAGCCTCTGTTTCCTCTTCAATTCAGCCTCCCTGGCCCTCTCTTTGATCGTTAGGGCCTCAATCCGCTCAAGTGCCTGTAGGAGCTCTGCGGCCTGCTCAGCTTGTTGGTGGGCCGTACCGCCCGGGGGTGCCGACGGAGCTGGGGCATCTTTGCCGGTCTCATGCCGGCCCTGGGGGCCACCATTGTCGTCTTGTGCCGGCACGGTCTTCTTAGGCGTGCCCTTATCGGGATTTGGGGCTTTGCATTGCGGACAACAGGCTCGGTTGCCATGGTATTCATGGCCACAAAAACACAGTCATTTTGAGGCGATATAGAGGCGATATAGAGACGATATAGAGGCAATATTGACCAGGAAATTTTCTAAGTGTCCATGATTGACCGAGTGGCAGCCCGCAGTGACGTCACGGCGTCACTGGCGGGAGAGCTGGTACCACCTCCTGTCGATCAATAGTCGTACTAACTTGTTAGTCCATATCATATAATTTGTTGAAAGCTGTTGGAATGTTCTCTAATCAACATTTATGAGAAAATAATTACCATGGCAACCCTACTGATCTACAAACAAATGTGCTGCCCTGTCTTGAATACTACCCCATGCTGACAGATGGTGCTCCGGCCTGGGCCATCAGAAAATACCAGACCTTCCAAAATAACTGCTTAAGGATCTGCAGCAACATCATGGACCCCCGAGATGCAGACATACCAAAGATGCATAAAGAAGGTTGAATTGAGTACCTGCAACCACAATGGGCCCACCAGCTCTTGGCATGGAAGTTCAGACTGTCTAAGGACTGTACACAGATTGTACCCCCCCCCTCGAGAGCGTTGCGCGGAAATGCCAAACTGAAACTGAAACTGAAAGTTTCAAGACATCACAAGGATATCTACCTGAAAAGCCCTGTGCACCAAGGCATGAGACACTGGGATAAACCTCTTGACCTGTCTGACTGACAGAGACCTTGTACCATTAAACCCTATCATGGTCTAGAGAATTGACAATCACCGTAAATCAACAAACACCTACATTGACCATAAAACATGCACATTACTGATGTATCTACCACTTCTTTTTGGCATTTGATTGAAAAACGCCCAGTGTAACTGTGATAAATCTCTGCCAAATAAAAAATGTTTAAACTCAAAACTCAAACAATATTACAATGATAATCAATAGGCCCAAAAGAAAAAGTATGATTGACTAGGGAATCCTTAAATGAGTTGATAATATAGGAGTGCAAGGAAGGTCGATACCATGGAAAACGGGGCCACTATACATGCTTCTGTGCATCTAGCTTAAATATGTTTTAAAATAAACTCATGTTTTAGATTTGTATCCTCCTATGTACCCTCATTTCCTTTGGACAATAGTTATTTTTCATCCAGGATTACATTTTGCATAAAAAATAAAGGTATTTCATTTGTACTTTTCACAATTCTGACATTTTCTTAGCCACTATATCTATGAACCAATTAATGATATACTTCGTGTTATACAGGTGAATAGATTGCTTAAATATATCCAAGGATGCATAATGAGATCAATTTATTACATGATAATCAGCACTTTACCCTTAATAAAATAGTCAAATATTTTATTTACCACACTTTTGCAGAAGTTATTCTCTTCAAAGGGTCAAAACACCTAAATGATGCATGGGACCCCATGTTAAAATCTGCCTTACATGTTATTCAAGTGATCTTAAAAATGTTCTTGTAAAGTTTAAAAAAATTCTTTTTATCTATTAATTGTAACCAATTTTATGATTGATCCATATTTTCAACGAAACACGGCACAGAAATATAACATTAACTTTGGAATAATAAGAAATACCTGGTCGTTTGATGTTCAATACTTTTGTTCATGACAAAATAAAACCATTGAACTTGTGACATCATTTTCAAATCCCTGGGAAAATATAGCGTAATTCTAACCTGTTCGACTGAATACTATCGGCCTACCTTTCATAAATTCATGCATGTATAGACATAGATTTTTCCAACATTGTCAGCTTTCCACCTGGTACACGGAAAAGGAGCCCTGCAGACAAAGAGCCCAGCGACAATTGGTACTGAGGAATATGCTCCATATCTAATGGCCCTGTCGAAGATTGGCTACATGATGAATGCCACTCTGACTTTACGCCTCCCAAATTATAAGCCATTTCCCTAACATCCGGGTATAGATCATACTAACATCCGAGAATGGACCATACCAATGTCTGAGCATAGACCCTTCTAACGTCCGAACGTACACCATACTACCGTCTGAGCATAGACCATACTTATGTCCGAACGCAGGTCATACTATGTCCGGGCACAATATGTGTTCAGACGTTGCATTTGTTTGGTTGTTACTATGGCATGTGTTCATACATTAGTATCTGTGCTCAGACGGTAATATGATCTGTGCTTGGATGTCAGTATGGTCTGTGTTTGGATGTAAGTATGGCCTGTGTTTGGACATTAGGGACATGGGCTGTTGTCCAGAGGGCTTACAGTCATTGTGTCTGATTATGATAGGGTTTATTGTCATGGGGGCCAATCCTCATGTGGCTAATATGCTGAGGGCCTGTTGTCCTAGGGCCAATTGTCAAAACGGCCCCTGGTCTGTACACCTTTCCACCCATGTATAGATTCCAACAGATGTGACTTGTGCCTCATCTTGTAAGGATGAGCCACATTTACAAATGTATTATAACTGTGAACTTACATTCCACTCCATAGGTTGATGGAGAGGTGAATACTGGTGGCAACTCTGGATACACTTATGGCAGAAGTGTGCAAAAGGTCCACAATCCAAACAGAGTAGGATATTGCTATCTTCTTTGTTGCAGGAACCACAAATTCTCCATGTAGGAGCTTTGGATTCAAGGAAGGCTTCTTTTAGTGCTGGAAAGGCGGATTCCCAACCAGCCGTCCTGGAAGATTTTCGTTCAGGATAACTCTGTGCTGTAATTTAGAAAATAGAACATAATGTATGCCTACATTGAACAGCAACTGCCCTACTTCAAACATATTTGTTGAGTTCAACTGGGAGTTGATTCAAGTGAGATAAGTAACATTCAAAATTAGATTAAAACGTCTAAAGTATTATACTTTATTACCATACCAGGGGTAGAGACTAACATTTTCAGCCATGGGCCACCCAGGGCTATATAGTCTCAGAAATCTACGGGCCCGCACCTGGTCAGCTTCCTCATAACTTTTCCTTTTCAATGACATATAACATGACCATAGTGATAAAGATTAATTTGCCTAGAATGTTTGCCATTCACCCCAACAGTCCGCCCGGGCCCATTGGAAGGTAATTTTTGAGAAAACTGCGGGCCCGGACCCAGAGTTACGGGCCATTGGCTCCCGGGCCAGCGTTGGTGTCTACCCCTGCATAGCCATGATGTAAATACTGATGTAGGTTTAAACATGTTTTGCATGCTAGGATACCAAAAGATAAATACTTATGTATGTTTTTGAACAGTCATAAGTCAAAACTATGGTTTGTTACCATATAGTCTAAATTGTATATATACATGCATGTGTATTATTCATGATTGGTGATAACAAGAGAATAAACATACATAGGTGAGGCTCAGGTGGTGGCTGCTGCTCATGCCTGCAGTCAGGAGGCAGTGTGTTGTGTTGTATTGGGTTTTTAGTCGGCCTGTCTTCAGAAGATTCACGATAACGCGCCACTTTTATCTTAGTTTTCACTGTTGTCCCATCTGGAAGGTGCTTCGTTTTATTCAGCGTTGCATGGCGCTTTGTGCTAGAGCCTGAGGTTGGTGGTGGCATGTTAACATCGATCTGAAGAAAAGAAAGTTATATCAAAGAAAATGTCAATTGATATGATTTGTACATCAAATGTTATTTAACTCATAAAGAATAGCCTACATAGGTGAAATAGGTTGACTTTAAATCCTTTTGTACACCAATATACGAAACTGTTCCTCCACACCCCCCATTGTTAAGAAGTGGACCACTCTCCCTCACGTGCTTGTATAGAATATGCAATTTTGATGTGTAGGTTCTCAAGAATACCACTTGTAACTAATTTGTATTGGGATAAGAGAGGAGAGGGAGAAATACACTGTTATAAAGCAATGGATCAGGTCATGTCTTGTCAGCAGATGAGTACCGGTATGCAGGCCCTACATATGTGGCCTGGGAAGGGGGGGGGGTGTACTGGCCACAGACTGCAGATGCAACAGGTCTAACAAGCAGAGTGATCTCAATATATCTTTCATCAATATCACAGATGTTGAATAAGCTCTCACAAAAATTATCATAGCCTTAGTTTGGATGTCACTTATTGCTATATTTTCATTGCTCCAGTAATTTTTCACAAGCTTCTATGTCATGCAGTTTTTCTATGAAAGCAGGAGAGTTTGGGCGTGTTTTAACAGAAGGGGGGGGGCAAACGTTACCTCTTTTCAGGGAAAAAGCCTTACTGTTTGTGTGCTTGAAACAGCCTGTACACGGTCGTTTTCTACCATGCAGGGGGGAGGGGCTTAAGAAGATCTGTTATATGTTTTATCGTTACGGCTGGAAGCATAACCTAATCAGTTTTTGGGAGGGAAAATTTTGAAATTCTACTCTTTAAATTGTATAGTTTGAGAGAAACATATTAAGATATACCATGTTTATATGAGCCATCGGCCTATTCTTTGGTGTTACGGCCAGTATTTGCGAAACCCCCCTAGCTCCCCCCCCCCCCCCCCGTAAGGAAAATTATCTCTCATTGAATCTGGATTAATCAAAACGGAGTAAATCCATACGTGTACATGAGAGAAGAATGCCCCGGTGGATCAGTATGTGGTATAGGCCTATAGGCTGATTATAGGGGGGGGGGGATTTGAATGTGTGTTGAGGTGGGGGCAGATATTTTAGAGATCCGGAACTCTCCCTGGGGCTGTGACTTGGACAGCCTCAGAGGCAGTATAGACAATCTTGACGTGTCTGTAGAGGGAAGACCACTCCCTTAAATTGTGTTTGTAGCAAAAAGAGAAAAAATTGAATGTTACGGTCATATAGTACTACAGCATCCTCAATACTGCATTAGGATTTTGGCTGATAACCTTGGTGCTATTTGGGATATAAACACAATTCTTTCAGCACTGGAAGGGCAGAAAGTGGCAGAAATGGGGGGAACCGGGTGTGGCCACTAATCTACTTTAAAATCGGGAGTCTCCCTGGGAAAACAGAAGACTCAACACATATGGATATGAGGTGGAATTAGGTATTGTTACTTACCTGATGTACCGCTGTTTTGCTGCCCTTTTCAGAGGGTAGTACATGGAGCTTGTGTTGTGAGAAATCGAAAAATGGCCATCATAACATAGGAAGTAGATCTCATGGAAAAGGGTAAAAAATCAAGACAATGTTTTGTTGTAATGGGTTGAGACAGTGGGCATTCCTTCTTTAAAATGGTTTATTTGTCTCCCGAATGAACTACCATTCTTCCATCATAAGGATTCATTTGTCTCTGGAGAATATGAAAACTTTTACGCTACTAGGATTTATCTATGTCTCAAATATATCAGATATTGTCTTTGCACCATAATGATTGATTTGTCTCTGAATTGTAAAATGAATTGTCTGTCTACGAGATAGAAGATGATAATTATGGGCAGCAGGATTCATTTGTCTCTATATGAAATGAAATCCTTATGGTAATACTATTCCTCTGTCTTCTAGATTGGTTGCTATCATTGTAGCATGAGCATTCATTTGTCTACAAATAACATAAAAATCTTATAAGTCTGTGTTCTATATTTATGATGCATTCCTTTCTACATATGATGGGAACATATCTAAAGTGCCTGTCACACATATAGGTCTATATGGTAGGACATGAGAATCATTTTGTGTAGAGAGTTTATGTCTGTTCATTTCAATACAGAATAGTCACAGGAGAACAGTAGCAGAAATGTCCACCTTGACACCTTGTTGGTACGTTCAGGAATGGTCAGTGATGGTTGCATATTTTGATTTGTAAAAAGGATTCATCTGTCACCAGATGCCATGCTACGGTGGTGGTAGACATAATATAAATGGGAAGACAAAAAGAGGAAGAAATTATTTGTCCCTGACATCAGACAAAAAATTCTTTTTTTAAAGAAATGATTTGTCCCTGACATCAGACAAATATCTTTTTTCTAAAAGAAATGATTAGTCTCTCGGTTACAGTGGCCAATTTAGTAGTTGTTCAAGGAATCCTTTTTGTTACAGCCAATGTCTGTCTTTCTCACGTGTGGGAGACAAGAGACTGGTCTCTCACCTTTTGCAAAAAGGCTTTTTCAGGTGATGATTCGTTCTGGTAAAAGCTGATTACATGCTAATAGGGTGTAAAAACTGACCCCCTGGGAGTTAAGCCTTCCCTTTGGTAGTTTCATGGACCAAATATACTGATCTTTCAATGTAATTAACTTGTTTTAAGATAACTTGAGTTTACCAAAAGTTTCTTTTTCATACCATAGTGCCCCAGTTTAGAGCATTTTTGGGAAATCTGACTCATATACACAGCAATATATTCTCTGTGTATCAACGGAGATAATATGTATTATACATCCTATATATTGCGCTACATATACTGGACCATATATATCCGCTGATACACAATTTATCAACGGATATATATATAACCGTTGATATACAGAGTAGATGCCCTGTATATATGGTCAAATATACACAGCAAGTTGCTGCAGACAGGGTAGGTATTGCTGTGTTAAAAACTTGCTGTGTATGTTGTACTATATATATCTGTTGATACAGGTGGTGTAAATGGTAAACCCTTTGCCGACTGATAGTGCCATATACATATATATCCGTTGATACACAGAGTATACATAATCCCGTGTGCAATACTTGCTGTGTTGATACATACAGAGATCCACAGATCCACAGATTCTATCACAGGATGTGGTCCTATATACACAGCAATATATTCTCTGTGTATCAACGGAGATATATGTATTATACATCTTTTATATTGCACCATGTATATTGGACCATATATATCCTTTGATACACAGTTTAACAAAGGATATATATGGTCCAATATACACAGCAAGATGCTGCGGACAGGGTATGTATTGCTGTGTTAAATACTTGCTGTGTATATTGGACTATATATATATCTGTTGATACAGGTGGTGTACATGGTAAACCCTTTGCCTACTGATAGTGCCATATACATATATATCCGCTGATACACAGAGTATGCATAATCCCGTGTGCAATACAAGCTGTGTTGATACATACAGAGATCCACAGATCCACAGATACTATCAACGGATATGGTCCTATATACACAGCAATATATTCTCTGTGTATCAATGGATATATATGTATTATACATCTTATATATTGCACCAAGTATATTGGACCATATATATCCGTTGATACACAGTTTATTAACATATATATATGGTCCAATATACACAGCAAGTTGCTGCGGACAGGGTATGTATTGCTGTGTTAAATACTTGCTGTGTATGTTGATACAGGTGGTGTAAATGGTAAACCCTTTCCCTACTGATAGTGCCATTTGGCACTACCGGCATTTTACGCCCATATATATCCTTTGATCACAGAGTATACATTGCTGTGTATATTGGACCATATAAATATGTATACTCTATGTATCAACGGATATATATGTATAATTCCGTGTCGAAACTTCCTGTGTTGATACGTACAGAGTATACATACCATATAGACCATATATAACCATTGATACACAGAGTAGATGCCCTGTTTAAAGCATGTATATACATCCTATATATACAGGGCATATATTTTGTGTATCAACATATATATATAGGTCCAATATACACTTCACATGAGCATACATCCTCAGAATTCCATGAATAGCAGGTGTAAATGGTAAACCCTTTCCCAACTGATAGTGCCATTTGGCACTACCAGCATTTTACGCCCATATATATCCGTTGATCACAGAGTATACATTGCTGTGTATATTGGACCATATAAATATGTATGCTCTGTGTATCAACGGATATATATGTATAATCCCGTGTCGAAACTTGCTGTGGTGATACGTACAGAGTATACATACTATATAGACCATATATAACCGTTGATATACAGAGTAGATGCCCTGTATAAAGCATGTATATACATCCTATATATACAGGGCATATATCTTGTGTATCAACATATATATAGGTCCAATATACACTTCACATGAGCATACATCCTCTGAACTCCATGAATAGCAGGTGTAAATGGTGAACCCTTTCCCTACTACCGGCAATTTACGACCATAAATATCCGTTGGTACAGAGGGTTTACATTGCTGTGTATTTTGGACCATATCTATCTGTTGATACACAGAGTTTATCAAGTGATCTTTACAACCATATATATCCGTTGATACACAGAGATTCTTACGACCATATATATCCGTTGATACACAGAGTATACATTGCTGTGTATATTGGACCATATATAACCGTTGCTCCACAGATTCTATCAACTGATATAGATGGTCCTATATACACAGCAATATATTCTCTGTGTATCAACGGAGATATATGTATTATACATCCTATATATTGCACCACATATATTGGACCTTATATATCCGCTGATACACAGTTTATCAAAGGATATTTGGCTCACTCTCACCAGATCGATGCAACTATTATTTCGGCATACATGATTGGCGGCCGTACATGATCGGCGGCCGTACATGATCGGTGACGTACATGATCGGTGACGTACATGATCGGTGACGTTCATGATCGGTGATTTATTGACTGCCCTACCCTTTCTGACTATGTTAAAACATAAATAAACCTTACCAAGGTGTACATATGATGTGTGTCTTGACATGTAATATGTTAGAAATATCTAGATGCGACTATTAAGATAATTTTAATTGACATTTCAAAACCGATCATGTACGTCATGTGACGTACATGATCGGTGACGTACATGATCGGTGATTTATTGACTGCCTTACCCTTTCTGACCATGATAAAACATATGTAAACCTTACCACGGTGCACATATTATATGTGTCTTGACATGTAATATGTTAGAAATGTCTAGATGCAACTATTAAGATCATTTTAATTGACATTTCAATACCGATCATGTACGTCATGTGACGTAAATGATCAGCCCATTATCTATTGACTGCCTTAGTTACCCTTTCTGACCATGTTTAAAACATAAATTAATCATAGCAAGGTGCACATATGCTTTAAGTCTTAACATGTATAATCTTAGACATGTAAAGCAGTGGGTAATAAGACAATTTTACATGCCATTCCAAGCCAATCATGTACGTCATGTGACGTACATGATCAGTTGTACATTGAGCCCTCCCCCTTTTGGCCCCTATAAATATTTTGGGTTTTTTCTTTTCCTAATAAACTCCCCAAAACTACATTACAGCCAGTAGGTATGGTTAGATGGGTTAAATAGTGGAGTAAATGAGGCCTTAGGGGGATATTGTTGTTTTCCGATCATATACGGCCGCCGATCATGTACGGCCACCGATCATGTACGGCCACTTTTTCAGTTGCACTGATATGGTGAGAGTGAGCCATATATGGTCCAATATACACAGCAAGTTGCTGCGGACAGGGTATGTATTGCTGTGTTAAATACTTGCTCTGTATGTTGGACTATATATGTCTGTTGATACAGGCGGTGTAAATGGTAAACCCTTTGCCGACTGATAGTGCCATATACATTTATATACGTTAATACACAGAGTATACATAATCCTGTGTGCAATACAAACTGTGTTTATACATACAGAGATCCACAGATCCACAGATTCTATCAACGGATATGGTCCTATATACATAGCAATATATTCTCCGTGTATCAACGGAGATATATGTATTATACATCTTATATATTGCACCATGTATATTGGACCATATATATTCGTTGATACACAGTTTATCAACGGATATATATGGTCCAATATACATATATTGGACCATATACATATACATATATATCCGTTGATACACAGAGTATACATAATCCCATGTGCAATACTTGCTGTGTTGATACGTACAGAGTATACATACCATATAGACCATATATAACCGTTGATACACAGAGTAGATGCCCTGTATAAAGCATCTGTAGGGGCTAGGGTTATGCGGGGTTTATATGACGGGTTCTGTAGGATGCTACACCAGTGTAATAAACGATACTTTGACCTCTATAATATTGTTATAGTATTAAGTAAAGGAACAAAGTCAACACAGTTCGGATCAAGTGTTACAGGTTGCGAATCAATAGGTTTATTCAGGAACCTAGACAGGCAAAGCTATAGCAGTGCGAACTCCCTATAGAGTTCGGAATGGGTCAGTAGGCTTGCAGTCGATACGATCGCAGGGCCTCTGTCCTAGCGTGGATCCAGAGTGACCGACGAGTCCTATCGGTTGCTGGGTATATATAGGCAGCCAGCCTGCGCGCGCACACGCAGACCGGAAGCCTATAGCGACCTCTGTCCATACCCAAAGCCCGAAGCAGATGCTGCCACCTGCCGTCGGGCTGAAGGGTTAGGACGGAGTTCGCAACACAGCATCCAACAGAACCCGTCATATAAACCCTGCATAAGCCAAGCCCCTACACTACCCCCTACCAGATAATAACCAGGAGGTAAATAATTAAGGTTGAAGTCCGAAAACACTTCGGACTGGCATTATCTTATAAATACCACCTTAGGGGCTCCAAAATAGCTGCACTTTTAACTATATGACTGTAGTCACCGCCCGACCTGGCTTTAGCAGGGTCTACTGCAACCTGATCGTCGTCCTCGGAGTCTGACTTGGCTTTGGCTGTTGGAGCCAGGCCTCGATCACCTCCCTGGATCCATCCCGTTTGTGCATCTCATGCCCGAAACACTCTCGGAACTTGGCCCGCTCGGCGTCAAGTCGCTCTTGGGCGTTCTTCGCCGCCCTCCTTTGCTTCTTCTTATCGAGTCTAGCCTGCTCTTGTTCGTTCCGAGCTTTTTCCATCTCTTCCCGAACCTTATCCTCGGCTGTCTCCTTTTGGATCTTGACCTCATTCTGATGGAGGTGATGGACGCAGTTCAAAGACAGCATCGTCACCTCCTGGCTCATGTTAGTTATCAGGGAGTGGAAATTCTCCTGCCACTGATCAAATGTCTCCTGGCCAGCTTCAAACGATCGGAGCTCGGTGTTGTAGGACCAGAGCATCCTCAGGAAGAGTCTCCGGAGTGGGACTCTGATTCTTGGACGGCTTCGGTTTCACCGTCTTCACTTTTCCGGTTTGTGACAAGACTTGCGTCTCACCCCCCGGAATCAAATGCGGGGAAAGCCTCATCAAAGCTCTCCCCCGTGCCAGTGTTCAGATCCTTCGGACCAGACTGGGTGTTAGTCGGCCCGTGCTGAGGACCCGACTTCCAGTCTGTTGTCTTGGAGTTAAAGCTGGGTCCTTTGTACCCGGGCACCACCTTAAGTACTCAGTACAGACGGCTCCTCGGAGCTATTCGTCCGGGCCCGCTTCGCAGCGGCTTTCTCTGAGGTTTGACTTCCTCGCTTCGGAGC
The DNA here is from genome assembly GCA_947462335.1 of Harmothoe impar. Lineage (NCBI taxonomy): Eukaryota > Metazoa > Annelida > Polychaeta > Phyllodocida > Polynoidae > Harmothoe > Harmothoe impar. The sequence continues at coordinate 160,095 of CANHQG010000007.1, read as the reverse complement.
CCTTATGGTGCTCGTCCTCGTCCGATACGCTTCAACCGATTCGAAGAGCGGACCTTCCGGAATGTGTAGAGCCGAGTGATCCGGGTTTACCTTGTAGAACACCTGGACCTTTCCCTTCTGATTGGAACCAAAGTCCAAGTCGTAGTTCTCCATATGGTCTGCTCCGAAGTTGGAGTAGACCTCCTGGTGTGTGGTCTGGATCCGTTCCGCAGCAGCCTCCAGCGCGAGCTTATGCTTGCTGGCCATGTGTCTGATTATGTCTGCTCGCCAAACATATCGACATCCATTGGGACATGCCTTGCTGCCCCTAGATCCTACACTCATGCAGTCATATCTGATGAAATGACGTACATGAGACTCAGTGACGTGGCGTGCGAACCTGACCTTGGTGGGCCAAGTTCGGGGAGTGTCACGCATCTTGTCGATTTTCTGACAAGTCGTAAAGGGACAGGGAAAGTCCGGAGACCATCTCGCCATTGCCCATGACAACTTTGTCTTCTGGTGGAAGGTGCAGTACATCCGCTTTGCGTTACGCAACTTTTCCAACAACTCAAAATGGTACAATTGTACCGACTTCTCTAGTGGATCCTTCTTAATCCAATCTTCATCGTCCGATAAGCCATCAAGACCAATCTCTGGAGGGTGCTGGGAACAACGATTGTCCTTGGTACAGTCCCCTACACACATGGGCTTGAAAACCTTGAACTTGCCCACTGCGTTAGCTCGGAGAGCAATCTCCACCAACGCACGGAGCTCGTCTTGAGGAATCGTGTCATCCTCCAAGCCTTTCACCACCGCTTCCACCTCCTCAACGGTTTGACCTGCCTCCAGAGAGGATAACCGGATGGTTTCCGTCAGGATTTTCTCCCGATGGTTTGCCCTCTCCTGTCGAGCGGTATCGAGGTGACGAACCGCTGCGGTTTTCTGTTGGACCATATCGTCCTCTCGGGAGGCATCCAAAATGGCTTCCTTAGTCTTTTGGGCAATGTCCCGAGCCAGCTTCATAGCCGGCGTCAGTCGTCGCCTCTTCTCCCGCTTGCTGAGGAAGGTGCGGAATTCAGAAAATGTTTCCATATCCGTATCCAGGTCCGCCAGAGCCTCGGGACGTTGCTCGGTGATGGCCATAAGGCGTTCCTTACGGGCCACCTCACCAACACCATCCAGGGCCACTGATAAACGGTCCGGGAACCAGGTAGGGAATTGATCTGCGAGTGTGTCGAGACCCCTGAATGTTCTAGTGAGAGTGAAATCCACCAGCTTCACTTCCTCCGAGCTTAATTGGTTAATTAAGCTCCCTCGGAGGATTCTCTTCATTGTCCTTCTGCCAATCCTCATGCTGGTGTGGGGGCAGGATGTTACCTGCTCCCCCTCCAGACGAACTCCCACCAGCAGCCTCGTCCAGCTTCCCGGCCTTGTCCGAAGAATCCATTGCTGGAGACTCCGAACTTGACACAGTTTCCTTCGGAGGTGGCTCCGTGGGGGGTTGGTACCTGTTGCAAAGGTCCCGGAGGTTCCGGTTCTTTGAACGTAGCACTCACTCCGTCGGCCAGAGCCTTCCCGAGTAGTGCAACATGCTGGGCTCCCGTCCAGGGGGTGCTTACATCCATAGCCTCCTCCTCGTTAGGCTCCACTGAGGCGGACACAGTGTTACTCGTCTTCGGACGAGCTCCGCCACCACTTTGCCCCGTAAACACGGCAGAAGCTGCCATGCCCACGAGGGCTGCTGCTGTAGCCGCCACTGCAGGACTCATGTCCAATTCCTTGGTAAGGACAGTAGATACGTTACCGGAGGCGTAGTCTCCTGAACCGGAACAGTGGCGGTTTTCTTCTTAGTTCCAGTGTTGCCTTTCCCCTTCGGAGGGGGTTCAGGCTTCACCTTTGTGGCCGATGCAAGGAGCGATCAGAGATCCAACTTGCTTGAAGAGGCAGCCCCAGGCTTCCCCTTCACCTTTTTCGGATCTTTCGCCGCGGTACTACTATCCGGCGTCGGATCCTTCTTCTTGGTATCCTTCACCACCGAACTACTGGTAGGCGTCGGATCCTTCTTCTTGGTATCCTTCACCACCATACTACTGGTAGGCGTCGGATCCTTCTTCTTGGTACTCGCGGTACTCCCTTTCTTCGGGTCCGGCTTCTTCGGCTCAACCTTAGGTTGAGGCTTCTTGCCGGCACCCGACTGCTTGGTCACTTTAGTGCTGGTCCGAGAATCGGACGACTTAGACTGTCTCCGACCAGGTTTCTGTCCGCCCCGAGTCTTCAGACCCGCGGCGTCACTCTCCTCGCTGCTGTCTTGCATCGACAGCTTGCGACTTACCACCTTCTTAATAGTCGGCGATATACTCAGGCTAACCAATCGGTAAGATCGGCCAGCGCCTCCGGAGGGCTCGGGCTCTGGCTCGGAGAGCACGATCCCCTCTAACAGACTGGAGTCCTCACTGCCGTTCGGCGATGGGGAATTCTGTTACGGTGAGACAGCGGGATCCACATCCATCTCCAGATCTGCATACCCTAAGAGAGTCAACATTAAGAAATTTATTTCTCATACCGACATTACAGGTGTAGTCGAAACATGGTTAAATCCAACTATTTCAGATACAATGATTTCCCTTCCTGGGTATCAGTTCTTCCGCCTTGACAGGTACCCTGTACTGGATAAGACAGCTGGGGGATTAATGCTCTATATGAGAGATACATACACAGCTACTATAGATCACATGTGTTATTAATGACCCTGACGCCTTATGGTGCAAGGTAATCTCTGTGATACGCGCCTGTCTTGATTCTATATGTCCTATAAGAACCCTTGTACTACCGGTATATACCCCAGAATGGCTAATGCCAACAATTATAATGGAAATGCAGCATAGAGACACAGTGTATAGGGATGCGAGGCGTACTAACAATGTGGACGATCGTCGAATTGCTGATTTTTATAGAAATAAAGTGGAGGGCCTAATTTTTCAGAGCAGAAAAGAAAAAATAGATACATTACTCTTACATAGAAAAAATGACCCAGCGAAATTTTGGGAGGGAATTAGGAATTTATTACCGGTTAAAACCAAATCAACCTTTTTGAAGATAAGAAATAGCCTAACTAACCATTTAGTACCTACTAACAAATGCTATGATTATATAAATACTTTTTTCACTGGTGTGGGTGAGAAACCTGCTGCAGAGCTGCCACCTATTGATTTACATGCGCGTTACCTGAAACCTGTAAATGTACCTTTGTATACAACAGACCTACTACATCCAATGAGCTATGTGGAGATGATTAAGGTAATTAAATCGATTAAGGTTAACAAACCGTCCAGTATTAAACATATTAAATCATATGTTTTAAAAGATGCGTTTTTAAGCATACCAGATGTCATTTTACATGTATATAATAAATGTTTGAGCGAGTGTCATTTCCCTGAGGACTGGAAACCTGCAAAGTTATATGTTCTAGATTACAAAAATATATGGAGACGCATGGACTCCTCTCAAAATTCCAACACGGGTACAGATCAGGCCATTCTACAATAACCGCTATCACAGCACACCTTAATAACATAATAGAAAACATAATTAATAATAAATCAACACTATCCCTTTAACTAGATTATAAGAAAGCTTTTGATACAGTTTCCCACCGGATTCTTTTTAAAAAACTTGCAGGTTTTGGACTTAGCAAAAGGACATGCAAGTGGTTTGACAGCTATCTAACAGAAAGGACACAGTGTACAGTAGCTAATGATTGTGTTTCTTCCTTTAAACCTGTATCATATGGAGTGCCACAGAGTTCCATTTGTGGTCCTGTATTATTTTCTATTTATATAAATTCATTGCCAGACATTGACAATTTCCATATTACTTTGTATGCAGACGATGCTGTAATTTCTGTACAATCCCCGGAGAAAATGCAAACATGTCTAGATGCATTAGCTGTTTGGTGCAAGAAAAATAGTCTCACTGTTAACAAGAAGAAAAAAAAATGGATGTACTATAATAATTTCAGAAATTTGAATCCTGTCTTAACCCTTAATAATGTTGTATTGGAAAAGGTTGATACCTTCCCTTATCTTGGCGTAACTATTGATTCAGGCCTAAAGTTTTTAGAACATAGAAAGAATGTATTAGCGAATAGCCGACACAAACTCAGGCAGTTGGGTAAAGTGAGATATCACACAGACTGTGACACTGCGCTCACAATATATACATCCATGGTTTTTCCAACACTTGATTATGCTGATTCTATCTGGGACAGGGAGAATAAGGGGGAGTCTGAAATAAATAAAAGGTTTACAAAATAAGGGCTACACAGGACAACACAGGACACCACACTTGTTGTGTAAACAAGCTAGGTTACGGCCCCCCTAGCCACCAGCCTAGGGCTCCGCCGAACGGGATTACCGTTCGCATCAAGTAACCTGGCCGAAGGACACTCGTTCTTAACTAATAATCCAGCCTTGATTTTAGTTTTCCGTGCCCTTCTTCCTTCGCCTGCCAAGACTTTCTTTCTCACGGTCTTCCGGAGTTTTCTCCATACCCGTCGCTTGGGGGTATCCACCGACACCCCCTCCAAGGGTACAAATTTAGCCTCCAAACTCTCTTCTTCCACCTCCGTTTCCGGGGTGAGCTCCCTCCCAGTCCGAGCACGCAACCGGGCGACGTGGCTCGTCCAGATACGCCCTGCTGCAGACTGGATCAATACAGTCGTCTGACTGATACACTTGACCACAGTATGTGGTCCGTCCCAGTTATTCCCCAGCTTGACATTAAAGAGTGGTTCATGTAGTCGGATCACTTTATCCCGTACACGTACACATACACGGTGCCTCCGGACTAATCCCTACCACTCCGAACACTAAGTCCGCGGGTATGATTAGATCCTCCCCGAACACTAGTAGGTTCAGGGTGCAATTCGTAGAGCTATGGACCGTATTATTATACGCATGCACCACGAATTCGCATTGGTCATCCCAATCATCCATATGGGAGTTCAGAACCTGGATCAAAGTCCGATTAAACCGCTCCACCTGTACATCAGACTGGGGTCGGTACGGATTGGTCCGGGTTTTGCATATAGCCAACTGATGGCACATAGCAGCCCACAACTTTGATTCAAATTCCCTCCCTTGATCGCTATGTAACATCAAGGGAGCCCCCAGATGGAGAATCCACCCCTTCACCAATGCTTCTGCACAAGTAGCAGCAGTATGTTCCTCCAATGGGAAACTCTTGTGTATTTGGTATAGTAGTCCGAGACCACCATCATACACGTATTCCCCCTCGGAGTGGGTTTTACCCCACTAATGATATCTACAGCTATCCGAGCAAACCTTAATCCGAATAGCTCTTGTTGCAATGGCAATTTTCCCAATCCCGGACCAGGATTGCCCAAACAACAGGCAGGACATGTTTCGATCCACCTCAAGTGGTCACCAGACATTCCCGGCCAATAATATCTCCGACTCAGCCGTTCCAGGGAGCGTTTCTTTCTGAAATGCCCACTTGTGGAATGGCCGTGACAATAGTACAGGATGTCTTTCCGCATAGCAGCCGGGATTACCATTTGTAATACCCTCCGCTTCCCTGGACAAGACTTCCACCTGCACAACAACGCATCCCGCATCTCCAGTTCATGGAACTGAGCCAGGAAACGTCGCATTTCTCGGTTCTCCAATGATATTTCGGGCCTCACTGGACAGACCCCTGTAGGGACGAGCTCCCTCAGTTGTGCTATGGTAGGATCGGCCATCTGGTACGTCCTTATAGTGTCGGTGGACCAATCCAACAGGTTCTGCAACTACCCATCATAAGGCAAACGCACACTCGCTACCACAGCATTGTGAGCACCACAATCCCCACACTCAGGACGCACACAACGGCGGACTGGACGTCTACTTAGGCAATCAGCATTGATATGCTTCGTGCCCGCTCGGTGTTGGATATGAGAGTTCTCCAACCCGAACTCACTGAGGTGATTAAACCACCGACCAATCATCTCCTCCGCGTCCTTAAAATTAAGGAGCCACCTCAAGGCTGAATGATCGGTCCGGAGTGTGAAATTACCTCCATACAAGAAGTGCCGAAACTTCTTAGTATACACCACCACAGCCAGTAACATACTGTTACTAGCGAACGCTTGCGGGACCTCTACTCCATCCTGGATTTGGGACAATGCGGCCCAGATGCTCTCATTGCTCGCATCAGTGTCAAGGATGAAATGCCCCTTCTCCGTAGGGTATCTCAGCACGGAGGTGGTTCGGAACAACGCCTTAATCTCTTTGAAAGCATCATTCTGTTCCCTCCCCCAGGGAAAAGGTTCTTTCTTCCTCCCCGGAGTCCAATGACTCAACTTTTGCAGAGGTTGAGACACTCTCGAGAATCCGGGGATGAAGTCCCTATAATAGGAACAGAACCCCAAGAAGGATCTCATGTCCTTCGGTCCTTTTGGAACTTTCCAAGTCTCCACAGTCTCCAATTTCGCCGGATCAGCCTGCACCCCTTTGGTGGAGATAATCCGGCCCAAATAGACCATGGACTTCTGAAAAAGTTCACATTTCTTCGGCTTCAGTGTTAACCCATTGGACCGAATTCGCTCTAACACCTCTCCGAGGTTCAACGCACATTCTTCAAACGTCTTGCCGAAAACAATGATGTCGTCCAGATATACCAGGCAATTCCGCCATAAAAGGTCACTCAACAGAGTTTCCATCATGGCCTCAAAAGTCGCCGGAGCATTGCATAACCCAAAAGGCATCAGCTCGAACTGATACAGTCCAATATGGCTAATAAAAGCCGTCTTCTCTTTATCCTCCTCTTTCATTCCGATTTGCCAATATCCGGACTGCAAATCCAGGGTGCAGAACCATTGGTTCCCACCCAACGAGTCCAGAGTCTCATCAATTCGGGGTAAAGGATACGCATTCTTCTTGGTTACTCCATTCAGACGTCTATAATTGATACAAAATCGAATAGACCCGTCCTTCCTAGTAACCATCTGAACCGGACTATACCAGGGGCTAGTGCTAGGCACACTCACCTTCTGTTCCAGCATGGTTTTCACTTGTTCCTCCCCAACTCTTTTCTTACCCAACGACAAGCGTCGGTAAGGCATTTTGAATGGCTGGGCATCGCCGGTATTGATGGCATGCAGCACCTTGTTGGTTCTACCCAAAGGCTCCCCCTCCACTTGTCACGCATCCTGATACTTCTCTACCAGCCTTCTCAAGGAATTGAGATCACCCCGATCCGTAAGATCCGTCTCGGAGATCATTTTCTCAAGTCCATCCCTCAAAGTGGTTGGCGAAGGGTCCCCCTTCATGCTCACATACCCAGCAGGCATCACTGCCTCGCTGGAGAACACCTCCCCCAACACAGTATCCTTTTTCAGATACTTCGCAATATCCGCAATGGTGGGAGAAGCCACATACTCCTTCCCTCCAATCCGGAGTGGTATGAACGCGCACCCATTAGTCTGCATACTTGACCCATCGGCCGAACAGGCGCTTACCTTTGTTTTGAAGTCGTCGCGACTGCTCGGCATAAGAGCATAGAAGTTTGAGGAGATAAAGGAGTGGCTAGCTCCGGTATCTACTAAAAACTTGCCTGCCCTACCGGCCACAGTAACAGACACATACCACCGTTTCCCCCCCAGCGGAGACGGGTTTACAGTGAAGCGTTTAAAGTCCTTCGGAGCAGCCAAATCTAAGCCATGTTTCTTTAAATGGTCGAAACATGGGTGATCTGGGGAAAGCTGGGTACTCTCTACCAAAACGATGTCAGTGACAGCCGCTACTTTCTCGTCTCCTTCCGTAATGGGCCTCCCTGCCTCATTGCCGGGCAATTGTTGGACTGAGATGTTAACCAGGCCGGCATCCAAACTCCCAAAGTTCGAAGCCACCCCTGGTTCCCTTTCTGTCCTTAGAACTCGACTAGGCTCTACCTCTCTGGTATATTGGCGTACTTCATCACCAGGGGCCGTCCGCTCGCCAGCTCGGACCACCCCCTCTAGTTTCCCTCCTTTCTGGTAACTTTCGGGCTCGGAGCCGTACACTCCGCAGCAAAATGACCGATCTCCAAGCATCTATAACACTTGGCAGTCCTCCGGTTGATCTTCCTCCTGTTGGGCTGAGTAGCCCCCTGAATGGAAGTCGTCATCTTCTCAAACAATGCCGTAAAGAATGCGGCATCCATCACCGGAGCCTTTTTCTCCGAAGACTCCTTTTTCGGTGGCGGCTCTCCACCCCCCTCCGGCTTCCTATTCTTCCACGGTGGTTTAGAGGATTTCCCATTCCTCTTAAACTGAGCCACAGAAGCTGTCGCCTCCTCATCGCTGCTCTCCCCCTCAGACTGTTCAGGAGAACATTGCTTGATGGCAGAGGCCCGGGTTGGTACCCGGTCCCCCAGCAGCGACTTTTTGAGGGCGTGTATATCGATGGCCTTAAAAAGGTCATCCAAAGACGTGTCCGCCCTCCACGTGTCATACACTGTTTGTTGTGCGTCAGGATCCCTCAATCCGGACACGAATTCCTTAGAAAATAAGGCGTCATGGATCCCTGAAGCAGGATGTACCTTCTTCAGGAGTCTCATCAATGCAAGACCGAAAACCCTCAGAGCCTCGTTCTTGCCCTGCACCTGCTTCTTAAAAGCGACCATCGGGTCCGTCAGTGGGGAAGCTCCGAACAATACAGTGCAGATTTACAACAGCTGTTTGAAAGAACCCTGCGGTCCGCATTCCTCTTTCCATTGCTTGACTGCCATCAGACCGTCCCCAAGGTGCAATCCCTTACAGATGTAAGGAATGGCATCCTGTTGATCCCAACCACTCAGGTTGATATCTTCCACTGTGGCTCCTAGCCACTCCTCCCACGAATTCCTCTGCCAGTACGGACTAGGTTCACTAGCAATCCGCCGTGCCGCGTTGGACGATCCCCTAATATTTGAGGTAATCGATAAACATTTAGAAATGGCCGTCGAGGCGTCCTGTTCTACACCTACGTTGTGCAATCCTATCCCAGCTATGGAGGGGTTAGTCTCATACAGCTCTTGTAACTCCGAACTCAGAATTGACCACTTCAGAGTCTTTTTCTGACTCATCGACCCTGGAGTCGCTCCCGTTTTGGGTGCGGCCTTCTGTCGTTCTAGATACGCCTGGTTAGTACCATACGCAACTATATCCTTGGTGGGATCAATACCCTGACTGAACCACCAATTTTTCTCCACATCCGTCATATACTGACATTGCTGCAACAGAGCAAACAACAGTTGATGCTCCGCCTTCTCCTTCTCCAACTGCTTGGTTTGTCTCTCAACCTCTTGCTCTTGTTGAGCTTGCTCCAGTTTGGCTTTAGCGGCCTCTCCGGCAGCCTTCAATCCCTCTGCCCGGGCTCTCAGTACTGCCGCCTCTTGTTCGGCCAGTTCTTCCGCCATCGCAGCATTTTCACGCATACGCTTCTTTTGTTGTTCCAGGACAGCTTCCTGCTGACGGAACACCTCCCTTCCCTCATTTTCCAGGGCTCTCTGCTCCTGAAACATTTTGTCCGTTTGACAGGCCTGCCATTCGGTCAAACTTCCCGGAGTCAGGTAGCTCTTGGCCGCCGCTTCCTGAATGGACGCCTTCTTCTGGCGTTCAGCCTCCAATCGTTGTTCCTCCTTCTGCAATTTCTCCTGCTGGGTAGTTACCCACTCCGATAAAGGATTTCGCCTTTCCGAACTACCAGTCCCCGCTGCTACAGAGACTATTTCTTTTGGGATTGGACGGATGCCAGTCATACCCACCCTCGGAGAGTATACACTGGCCATCCCTCTACCCCTTGCTCGGCCTATCCTCCCGGGCTGCCTTTATATACCCAGCATCTCGTCGGTCACTCTGGATCCACACTAGGACAGAGGCCCCACGATCGTATCGGCTGCAAGCTATATATAGGGAGTTCGCACTGCTATAGCTTTGCCTGTCTAGGTTCCTGAATAAACCTATTGATTCGCAACCTGTAACACTTGATCCAAACTGTGTTGACTTTGTTCCTTTACTTTGTGCTATAACAATATTATAGAGGACAAAGTATCTTTTATTACACATGTATATACATCCTATATATATACAGGGCATATATTTTGTGTATCAACATATATATATGCTACATATAGATAGTTAGGAAAATAGGGGAGAAATTGGAGAGGAGAGAAACATTCAAGCATGCATCTGGGTTTTGAGGAATCCAAGGACAGGGACAGATTTAGTTGAATAGTATGTGATGGGCCCCTACAGAGATTATTGATATTGAAGTATTTTCTCAGTGAATCTTTACAAATCACAGGGGTACCCCTTTACACGTCAAAATTCCAAATTTCCTGTAAATTGTCTTGACTCAAATAAATGCCCATAGATCTAGGTTTACCAAGCTCCTCAGCCCTTACCACAGCTTTGATTGTACAAAATTATGTAATTTGTTTTCTTCATAGTGGTAGAGTTTACATTTTATTCTGATTTTTATTTTCCCACTTAATCTGATAAAACCTGTTATATCGAAGATAAAGAAAATAGGGAGAGAGATATACAATACCTTATCTCCAACATTTGGAAGAGAAGAAGAACACATTTTCATGATAGAAGAGAACTTGTACACAGCCACACCTCCTTCTAGTAGCATGCACCGACACAGCTCCATCAGGCGAAGGTCTAGTCCTGTGACTGGATTAGTGGGAGTAGCTGGCCAGAAGCCAAGGGCTGCTGCTTTGGACATACATGTGAAATATTCCACTTCAACCGTATGGTGTCGTCCTGAAAAGAGCAAATAAAATGTACCATAGGTCAAATCAAAGTAAAAGGATTTCCTGCATCTAATTTTTTTAACTCTTTTTAATTCTGTTGATCCCCAAATATCTCTTATTTGTGTTGATTCCATAGGATCAAACAACATAGATATATTGCTGTTGATTTATTAGACAGTTTTGCTGGCTCAACCTGTTATAGTACAAAACAAACATTCTAATTTTGCTTAGTATTAGGAAACTGAAGGCTAAGTTCTGTGCTAGATGTAATACAACTTACCATATTGGTCAATAAGGGTCATATTGCATTCAGTTGACTCGTGTTCATGATGTTTGGAATTGTCATAACAAGGCAACAACAGATAATTGTACCAGACATAAGGCAGATACATTGTACGCTGCATGGATAAACACCAGACAGTTAGGGGGTCAGATACAATCATTCCAGAAAGTCACCTGCTTGGGAAAATGTACATTTGGGTAAAAGCATTTGCAAATGAAATAAAATTACAACATCATTTCATTGCAATACTGAGGTGCCCTATGTGTTTGAATGGTTCTGAATGTTTTGAAGAAATTATATTTGACAATTCACCATAACAAATTCACATTATGTATGTTAATTCTGGCTGTGATATTGTACTTGAATCAAAGGTTCTGATCTAGATGCCGTTGCTACATTGGTGCATCATGCTAACCCTATGGACCTTATACACTCCGAAAGTGTTGGCATGATGCATGAAGCAGAGTGGAAGACTCCATGTTACATGATGCATGTTTCTACAGAGTAATATACAGTAGAATACCATACAGCATATAAGAACGCTATGCATTACAGTAGTATAGTATGTATCGGAACGGGACTATAGTTAAGTACTGTTTATTACTCAATCGACATGCAGCCAATCAGAGGCCTCCATTTGGTCACGTGACCCGTTGCCATGGTAACGTGACCTACTTAGGGCTCTCAGCCAATCAGAAGCCAGCATTCTGGGTGACCTACTGACCTACTTAGAAGCTCTCAGCCAATCAGAGGCCGGCATTCTGGTAACCATGGTAACGTGACCTAATTACGTCACGTGACCTACTTAGGCTCAGCCAATCAGAAGCCGGCATTCTGGTAACTAGGGTAACGTGACCTACTTAGGGTTTGTTTGTAAACAACACCACGTGGCTTTCTTGTTTGTAAACAACACCACGTGACACGTGACTGTTTGTAAACAAACAAACAAAAAAAAGTTATGTAACTTATATATAGAAATAAAAACACAACAAGATAATTTCTTTTCTTTTCATTTTATTCTTTATTTTTTCATTTTCAATCAGAAAAAACACACAAGTTTATGCTTTTTTAGCTCGCTTCTTCGATTTGCAGCAACTCAACAGGCCGCAAAGTCTCACGCCGCCGTCACTCGCACCACCACACCCCGGACGACTTTTCTCCAATAGACATTGCACGACTTTGGATAAATCCAACACCATTTCGGCAAGGCAGAGAATCTTTGCCTCCATGAAACGGCCGCCATCGCAACAACCCGTCACAACAGCATCATCGATAGCTTCTGACTCACGACCCGGTCGCTCAGCTTTGGGATTTTGCTCATGCGCATGACGCACTTCTTGGGGTTTCTTGTTCGACATGCTTCAATTAGGAAATGAACGCAATGAGGTCCACAGGTGTCAGCAGAAGTGTCTTGTAGTTGAATGCGGTTTCTTTGCCACTTGAACGGAGCAGAGCGTTCCACGAAAGACAAGAACTCCGCACTCAGCGGCGGTAAGCCGAAGGAATCAAAGTAGTACACTTCACCCGTGCTCGACACGTAAAACGCCACCCAATGCTGACCTGGTAAATGTTGCGGATCTGTGTTGCTCACGAAACAAGTGTCTTTGACAGGGTGCTTCGGAATAGTGTCACAAGAGAAAACGCCCAGGAAACGATGTTTTGTGTGAACGTTTTCCTTCAACACTCTGCTTATTTCAAGCGTGTTCATACGATACGCCAAGTACCGCCGTCTTGTCTTCAGTTCATGTGGTAGTCGGTGACGGGGTGTCGATCTCGGGTCAGCTCGACGACGTTGTCGTACACCAAGTAGAGTAGCACCGTTGTTGTCGCTTGTAGCGCCGAGCGGAAACTGACTTCCACCCTCAGCTGACCCGCTCTTATAAGGTTCACGCGACACCCGTCGTGCGATCTGTCTGGGGTTAAGTCGAGGGGGAACACCGTGTAACCGTTCAGGAATTGTTCGTATGAAATACCGCAGGAGCGCGCGCCCTCGTACATCCCCGTTTCCGTGTGTAGCGCCAAGTACTCTCTCACGGCCGCTTTGGTCTTAAAGTCGGGCACGTAGGCGTCGTTCGGCACTTTCTGATCGTTCACTATCACTTGAAGCGAGCTGATGTCGTAATGCTTCATCTCGAACGGGTTCTTGGTGTAGCTACCGTTGAAGGCGTCGTGGTCAAGGAAGCAAATCATCATCGACTTGGGAAGCTGGCCTGTGTTGGAGTGCGTGTAGCTGTGATCTCTGTTACCTTGAGGGATGGCGTAGGTCGTCACCTCCACTCTGTTCACCGGGTAGTCGAAGGGCCCGTGTTCTATCACCGCTCTCTCGTGCGTTTCCGCTACAGCGTCCGCCACCAGCACGCGTCGCACGTAGAGCTTTGCTTTGTAGATCTTCAAGCTGTAGCCTCCGTCAGCGGCGCACATCAGATAGAAAGAGGGCGCCGCTTGTTTCAGAGTGAGATTGATTTCTGTCTCTCCAACGATGAGCTTCGGTTGATGAGCCAGGTCAAAGTGCAGTCGCGCCATCAGCGAAAAGCGCTTGTTGGAGATTAGCTTCTTGCGCGCTTTGTACCCCGCATTCGCGTCAGTCAACGTGTCAAACTGACCGGGCGTATCTTCATGCCACCCCTGGGCGCTCATGACGCCGTCCTTCACGTCTTTGTTGTAGTTGAGTAACCCTTCCAAGTAAGCTCGGTAAGGGTAGGTCTCAGTGTTGCCAGACACTTTGAAACCGCCGATGGAGACTTGGACGTCTTTGAAGAGCGAGTGAGCCAAGTTGTTCACCGGAGCTACCGCGTCGGTGGCCTCGATCGCCGCTCCGTCCTTTAGCACTTGACATTCCAGATGAAGGTAATTCTCGTTCAGGTCTGTGTACTCTTGCGACTTGTTGATGGTGAAATTTATGTTACCTCCATCCTCTAAAGAGTTTTTTGTTTCTATCCCCAGGAAAGACGACTTTAAGATAGTAGTCTGAGTCGGCGCTACGGTGTGCAGGTCGAGCTCAGAGAGCGCGCACTCGTTACTGCTCTCGTGTACGTAAGCCATTGTGTTCTCTCTTCACGCGGCCGACAGACTGACGCCGGCCCCCTCCAGTCTTTTTATTTATACCTGAACGCCTAGGCGCTTACCGGTCGAATACATCCCCTCTACGTCTCTTGCAAGAGCCACCGCCCGTCTGAGGGGAATGCCCACGACGACGTTTCGACCCTTTCTTAGACGCGACAGGCGTCTTTCCTCCCGAGAACGCCGTACTCGCCAGTCTCTTCAGAGCGCCTGCGCCTCGGTCTTTCACGCTGCTCTTTAAAGTCCGACCCGCCAGCACATCTTTAGCTACGCCCACACCGGCGCGGAGCAGCGTTTTTCCCACCGACTTCAATAGCGGGGTAGCCGAGCGCATCAGACCTAACAGAGCGCCGCCCAAACCGTGCCCGCTCTGGAAAGAGCGCCCGCTGTACACGGTCACGCCGTTGCCCAGCTGCGCGTTGTAGTAATCGCTGTACCCTCTGCCGAAGTCGGTGCGCCTGGGTGGAAAGTACGGAACGCGTTGACGCATCATTTTTCTCTCTTTCAGCGCTCAATAGGTCTCAGATGAAGTGTCACGGTCACCTCGCCTCTACCGAATGGGATGGAATGACCGGATCGGTCTCTTAAATAGATGCCGACCTCGGTAAACCTCTTGGATTTCAAGGGGAAATAATCCAAATGGGGAAAACTGATAGCTTGCACGCCACCTCGACGCTTTCCGCCTCTGTCCACCGCCACGCAGCGCAACAGCGGCACTTGCATGTCGCCCACACGTCTCTCCTGGATCATGTCGGTGTATATGTACACAGAGTGCACGTCCCCGTAAACATCCATCGAGTAGGCGCCGGTAGTCGGCGACGCGAAACACGTCTTCTCTCCGAAGCCTAGAACGCATGCGAGATGCTGACTCAGCAGGACAGCACAGTGTCTCGGCGGTTTGATGGTGACGCGTTTCGTCTTGGCGTCGTACGATAAGATCCGCATCGGTTTGAGCAAGAAGCTGTCGCCCTCTAGTCTGTCATCTCGCAACGTCTCACTCAAGCGCTCGATTAGGGTGTGGTTGCTTCCGGTGAAAATAGGAGGTATCTCGAATATGTTTGGCATGAAACTGCGCACTCCCATGTCCTTCTCCATCTTTTCGATCATCTGTCTTGTTTGATGGCTGATCGTCTTCTTCTTCACCGCCGGGGACAAGAACTGCTTGTATACGGCATTCGTCTGTCTCAAGTCGACCTCTCTCTTGAACCTTTTTGTTTCCGGTTTCAATTGCTGCTCTTCCGACGTGTCTGATATCTCTTCCACCGTTACATAGCTCGCTTCCTTCCAGTTCAGCGGGAATTTTGAGCTGAACGTTAGCTTGCTCAGACCGTTCGCGTTTTTCATTCTCTTCCAGTCTACCTGTGGTTTTTTTCCTTCGGAGAAATTAGTTTCTTTTAAAACCTGGATCGCCTCCTCTAGCGAACCTTTGGTGCGCAGAGGAACAACGATGATCAAGTCGTCGTCGTGCACGTTAGTCCATTCTGTAGGGAGGATGATCTCAGTCAGAGCCGCTTCGTACGCTTCGGGCAGAAGGAGCGGCGAGTCGAAGTGAGTTCGGAAAGACGTCAAGCTGTTGTCAGGATAATACTCCATAGAGCTGTTGCTAGGTAGAGTGATGTTCATTTTGTTACGTTATTTTTTTGACGGGGATCCACTCGTTGAACTTGTCGTCGTAACCTAACCAACGTACGAAAGCTAACTCTTTACCGTCGACGGTCTTGCGGCGCAACACCTCGTCTATCAGGTAGTTCTTGTCGTAACGACTCTTGTACACCTTCTGAACCTCTTCCGGGTAGAAGACGCCTTTTATCTCCTCGCCCTTGTCGTCTTTCAGCTCGAACCCTCTGCTTCCCAACGTGTTAGCAACGTCCACCACTTCCTCGCGCCAGTTTCCCTCGTACCCTTTGTCGAAGGCGACTTTGGTTCTCAACATCCTCACTCTGTCACCCGGAGCGATGACGTCGACGGCGGACGTCTTTGTTTTTTTCTTCTTTTTCCATATTTCGTCGATTTGTTTGTTAGTTGGGAGATCTTGTCGGTAGAAAACTGTTTCGCTGTTTTCCGAGCTGACTTGAGCCGGCGCCATTTTCAACGTCTTGTGGTGAGTGCGATTGTAAGAAGACACTACATGGTGCAGCACGTCTACGTAGCGATACGTGCGCTTGTGTGTGAAATAACGCCACAGCTTCTCCTTCAGACTGCGGTTCAAGCGCTCCACTAGACTAGCTTTGATGTCGTCGTTCTCGCCAGTGAAGAACTCTATGCCCTCGCTCTTCAAGTGATCTTGAAAGATCTTGTTCAAAAACTCTTTCCCCTTGTCTGTCTGAACAGTGCGCGGTCGTCTCTCGCCAGGGCCTGTCATCTCTCGGAAGGCCTCGGTGACATCAGCGCCGCTCTTGGATTTAATGGGAACGGCCCACGCGTACCTAGAGAAAACGTCGATCGCCGTCACCACGTACCGGAAGCGGTCGTTGTGAGACGCCAAAGCTTGCATGTCCATCAGATCTATCTGCCACTGCTGATCGATTGCGCCGGTTATAGTCTTGTTCCTTGCGAATTTTCTCCGAATGGGTTTATGTTTAGTGTAGGCGTCCAGCGACACTAAAGCGTCTCGGATGACGGCCGGGTTCAGGTGGCGAAAATGCTGTTTCTGGAGTTTAGTCACGCTAGTGAAACTGGAGGGCGCTTTGACGTCGGTATATCTAGCTACTACGCGCTTCTTTTCTTTTTCCTTCTTGGTCAGTCTCTTCACTGGTTTGCCCATCGCGGGTCTCTTGAGGGCGTGAAAGACGAGCTCGCCGCTAGGCGGTTGCGCGCTTTCCTTTTCTTACTACGCGGCGCGCTCCTATAGGAAGTCGGAGTTTGGAAAAGTTCACGGTCGTCCTCCTCGTCGTCAGAGGATTGATCGTCCACCACCTGCAGAGAAGAGTCTGCTGCTGCTACTGCTGCTGCTGCTGCTGCTGCTTCTCCTTCTTCCGATTCGAAGCTCGGTCGTTTCCGACCTCTGTCAGCAAGCCGTGTGTCCAAACTTTGGCCAGGTCCGCTCGCTTTATACAGATGGTTTCCGATCAAGGCGTCTGTGGTGGGAACCGCTTCGCGCAGCGCTTTCGTGAACGGCGAGTAGCCCGCCGGTCTGGGCGCCGTCTTCCTGAACCTGGCGGCGTCGTTCAGTAAGTCCACTATGTTGATGCGATGCTCAGGTGGTATTCTCCGACCCGACATCTCGCGCACCGCCCCGTCCTCGTTCCACTTGATCACTCCGGATTTCTCCAATTGTTTGTACAGCTCCACGGTCCGGCGGCGACTCCTCTTGGGAACTTGGTTCGCCAACCGCTCGAGTAGGGACGCGCTGGCCTCTTCAGCAGACTGACGGAGGTGAGCCGGGGGCGAAGAAGAGTAGGACGAAGAGATGTTGCTGTTGTGGGGATTCGCGAGAAAAAATTGCAATCTATTCAACAACCTTCGGTATTTCAACATTTTCTCGCGCGATTCCAAAGTGGGGTCGTTCAACACTAAATCCAAGTCCCTGTAGATAAACTG
Organism: Harmothoe impar; assembly: GCA_947462335.1. Taxonomy (NCBI): domain Eukaryota; kingdom Metazoa; phylum Annelida; class Polychaeta; order Phyllodocida; family Polynoidae; genus Harmothoe; species Harmothoe impar. The sequence goes on along the minus strand of CANHQG010000007.1, from coordinate 142,451 downwards.
TAGCACCTGGTGCAAGGCCGCGTCGGGATGAAGGGACTGCTCTGCCTGCTTGTGGTAATAGGCCATGTCGGCGGGTAGGCGGGCGGCGGTGGCAGGAGCGGAACTCTCGTTCTTTTCAGTGCGCTCATCAGGAAGAGGAGGAAGGTTTGGAGCAGTAGAAGTACTAGCAGCAGCGACTGCAGTAGTAGCAGCGCTAGTAGTAGCAGCAGCAGCGGGCACATGATGAAGTAGACCTGCTCGTGATGATTTGTAGAGCGTCTCAGGATCCACGAGCGCTAAACGTTTGTAGTGTTGTTGCTGCTCTGAGTCCGTCATGGGGACGCCGGTGGCAATGACGCTGGTGGTGGCGGTAGTGGTGGTGGTGGTGGTGGTGGTGGTGCTGTCGGCGAGTAGGTGTCGAATGACGTGTCTCATATACGGAGAATGCTCTTTATAAGCGGTAAGGCCATCCCTATGAGAGCCGGAATGAGGAAACCTCCCTCTTGTACCAAGACGCGTCTCTTTTTTTTGATGGGCGTAGATTTTTTGCCGACCTCTCTCAACACGTCAGCCGATTCTCGAAGCTTGTCCAGTTGTTTGTCGCTGAGCGGGATGTTCCCTACCAGTAAATTGTGACAGATCTCACTCAACGCTGCGATCAGCTCGTCGCTTCCAGAGTCTATTAGATGCGAGCAGTCCTTTGGCGAGCACTTAGCTAAGTGCTTGAGAGTACCAAAGTGTCTTTCGAGTAGATGAGAAGACATTTTTTTTTTGCTACTGCTTTCTGTTGTTCTTTTTTTTGTCTAGCGGTACGAACACTAGCTGAGAGTGTATGGCCGTCAAAGAGGAGCGTATTCTCAGATCGTCAGGTGTTGACTGCTTGAAGTCCAGGAGGAGGTATGAGTGAGGTCGCTTGAGTTCATGGGTAAATATACTAGAGAGGGCCGCCGCGTTGGACGGAAACACCTGGCGAGACAGACTAGCTATTTGCCCCATGTCGCGCGGGTTCTTGAAAACGATCATGTAGTGAGCGTTCAGACTCATAGTTCGAAAGTCGGGTGATTTCTGGAAGAGGTTCTGAGTGATGTATATGACGCTCACGTTCCAGTGATGCGAGTATTTAGTAAAGATGTCGGCTACCACTTGCTGATTGGAACTGCTCATCAGATCGTCCAATATCAGTAGAGTGTGGGGTCGTACAGCGTCTTCTGCTACTTCCACGTCTCCCGCTATAGACTCTTTGCTAGGAAGACCTTCTCTGAATTCCACACCGTACCGATTTGCCATTTTTTCAAACAGAGGTTGCCACTCGCCGTAATGGTAAAAAGTCTTTTCCACCGGCGGCGTGACCAAATTGTTCACGTCGCTCAGAAATTGATCCACCAAGCGCGATTTTCCACAACCCGACGGACCGCTAATGATACAACTAAAGGGTCCTTGTAGTCGAGCGTCGAAATGAATTTCTGTGAAGAGTTTGCTTTTACTACTGGACATTTTTTTTTGTTTTTTTTTCAGGACGCGTCAGAGAGCGGTTGTGTGTCTGACTGTCTGCTGTGTTTCTCACTCGAACGGTCGGTGGTGAATGGTTGTGGAGAAAAGTCCGCCGACCTTTTTATTGATTCCGGCCGGTGTCACAGTAGCGGCGGCAGAAGTGACTTTTTTTTTGCGATAAAATTCTATTTTCACTCAATAGTCATAAATGTTTGTATCAGACTCCAGAGGAGTCTGATACAAATATTTATTTTTTTTTAAAAAAAGAAGAAGAGGAGGAGGAGGAGGAGGAGGAGGAGGAGGAGGAGGAGGAGATTAGTTTTTTTTTTTTTTTTTTTTTTTTTTTGATCATTTAGGCAAAGCTCGTCGCTTTGCCGTTTTTTTTTCTATTTCTGTGTTGTGACACGATCGTCTCGAAAAAGCAATAAGGCGTGTGAGCGCGGCGGTGACAAATACATATTGGAGCGTATGGTTTAAAATAGTGCGTCCCTATCTTCTTCAATTCGGCTGCGTTGCAATATGCGGGATAACAAGTGACGACGTCGAAACGTTTAGAGACCGTGTTCACGTCGGCCACAACGCGCGCCCACCGAGTGGGAGCTGCAGTCGCTCCCAAGAAACCGATCGGCTTGTCGAATCGTTTCATAGCACTTATTCTCACTTTATAAGAGGAGGCAGGGTGAGGAGAGTAGCGGCGCTCTTTCTTTTCATGAAACGCCCAACGAGTGGGGGCGCTGAGAGCAGCTGTTATGCAATAGTAGAGTAAATGCTGTTCTGAGAAGACGGCTCTCGGCCATGTCGCTACGTTTTCCTTTTCCGCTCTTGTATAACGACGATGGCGCTCAGCTTTGCATTTCTCGAGAATTCGGTACGCCTCAAGAGAAGCGTGAACCTCAACTACGTGACGCTCTCTCCTTTGAGATAAAAAAATAGCCGGGCAGTTGAGGAGAGCGCTTTGTTCGCGCGACCGTCTTTTAGAAACTCGCGCCCTCTGCAGCGCCATATTTCTTTCCTCCGAAACAAAAAAGCCTGAGTGAAAATACAAATTTAAGAAAACAAAAAGCTCAAAGAAAAAAAATAAGCAATAAGCAGACTCAGCTCGAAATTCCCTGCTGGCGTGATGGCGGTGACTGCAGGCGGTGGCGGCGGTCGGCTGGCCGGCCGGCGGTGGCGGTGTCGGCGGCGATGGTAGAAGGGTGTGTGGAAAGAGAGACGCATCTCAGTCTTTTATAGGAGCGGCGAGTCTGACATTTTCAGCTGTCGCATGCTGACCTGCTGCTAGCATAAGAGAAACAAAAGCCCTAATCACACTTTTCAGCTGGATCCTTCCACCCCGCCAGACATGGATCCCAGATGGGAAGGCGGTTTAAAATTAAATCCGTGTACCGACTGTCATACAATAGGGTAATTAGTTGAACGCGTGTTACCTGTATAAAGGATTAACGGGTCATGGGCTCAGCGTGTGTATAGAAAAACAACTACAGGTAGCGTGAACAAAGCGACCCCCTCCCTTTCTGTCACTCTGTCTGTGACTAGAGGGTGCGCGTGTGGTAAGCGGCTTATATCTAAAGAAAAAAACAAATCACCCTCGCCTGTCATCAGCAGACAGCCGGCTGGCGGCTGGAAAATGCGATTAGAGGGATGATGAGCCACGTAGTAAGCGACTTAAGGCTGATCTAAAGACCTGCCGTGAAGGGGCAGCTGGCCGGTGGCTTGAAAAAAGGCGGGGCGTAAGGGTATATAAGGGGAGTGAAACCACATTCAGCATCGTCATCATCGTTCACGCTACTACTACTACTACTACTACTACTACTACTACTACTACTACTACCACCACCAGCACCGCGCCTCAATTTGCAGATCCTCGTGATGGAAAGTTGCTACCGTGACATGAAGCGGAATGACGAAGCGGCGCGCGAATGTGAAGCTGATGCTGTAGCCTCTGCTACTGCTGCTGCTAGTGCTGCTCAGCGTGCTACTGCTGCATTTACTGCGGCTGTTAGTGACGCGGGTCGTGATGACGTTGTTGTTGTTGCCGCTGCGGCTGTGACTGCTGCTGTTGCTGCCGCCGATGCAGCTACTCATGCCACCGATGCCGACGCTGCTGCTGCTGATGCTGTTGCGGCTGCCGATGACGCCGCTGATAACGCTACTAGTGCCCGCTCTGCCGCCCTTGCTACTGTCGCTGCTGCTGTTGTTGCTAATGCTCACGCTACTGCTGCTGCCGCTGCTGCTACTGCTGCTACCGCTGCTGCCGAGGCTGCTGCCGCTGCTGCCGATGCTGCTGCCGATGCTGCCGATGCTGCTGCCGATGCTGATGTTAGCAGTCGCGTCGACAAAGAATCGTCATTTGTCACTCTTAAAGCCGCTCCAGTGGAACGCGCGACGGGTAGTAGGGCTACCAACGCGACGGCCGGATGGTGCAAATGGTGTCGTCGCTTCTGCTCGTGCGCTTGCTTTTCTTCCGGTCCTACCTGCTGCTGCTACGGTATGATAGTGTTATAGTGTTTGAATGAGAACGCGCGTAGTTACACATAGACGCTGTTACAGATGTGCTTTTTTATTCGAAAATATAATTTTAACATAAGATGGAACTTGTTGTGTTTTTTTCTATATATACGTTGTTTGTTTACAAACAGGCACGTGTCACGTGGTGTTGTTTACAAACAAGAGAGCCACGTGGTGTTGTTTACAAACAAACCCTAAGTAGGTCACGTTACCCTAGTTACCAGAATGCCGGCTTCTGATTGGCTGAGCCTAAGTAGGTCACGTGACGTAAGCAGGTCACGTTACCATAGTTACCAGAATGCCAGCCTCTCATTGGCTGAGAGCTTCTAAGTAGGTCAGTAGGTCACCCAGAATGCTGGCTTCTGATTGGCTGAGAGCCCTAAGTAGGTCACGTTACCATGGCAACGGGTCACGTGACCAAATGGAGGCCTCTGATTGGCTGCATGTCGATTGAGTAATAAACAGTACTTAACTATAGTCCCGTTCCGATACATACTATACTACTCATTACTGTCTTTGAGAGCTAGTGAATGCTGGAGCGGATTGAGACGCTTGCATCACTGAGGGGTGCCAGTATCGGGCCCTAACTGTATGTTTACAGTCTGAAGGTTTACTTATAGATGTAGGCCTACACTGGTCCTTACATACTCAGGAGAACATATGTTTGATTCCCACTCTTGCTGAATCAGTAGCACTCTTGATATCTGCATAATGCACCTACATTGAAATAATGTACCTAGTCATATATTTAAAAAGTAAAACAGCTATGTCAATAAAGTAGGCTGTTTGTCTCAAATGCTTTAAATAAATAGTGTGAAAAATGTGCTACACATTGTGCTAAGGTGGGATTTGTACCCATATTCCTCATTGAAAAATGATCCAGGATTCCGGATAATTCTTTTAAATGTAAACTCATTTGGGCCTGGAGGCTGTTGGAGACTGGAGGGGTTGTGGCTGGTGCCAGGGTGGTGTGACAGGGTGGCAGATGGCAATGTTGAAGGTGCAGGATACATTTTGAACAGACTATACAGCATTTTGTATAGAGTGGTCAGTCTGATTGATTGATTGATTGATTGATTGGGTTGTTTTAAGTCCAAGTGTACTGTGACGCCTGGGACGTATCTCAAGTTGGCAAGAGGTCAGCTACAAATAGTGGTGGTCTGCCTCACAGTTGTAGGACAGATATTAATATGCTGCTTGCATAATGCAGCAGTGACTGCTTGAATGGATCATTGAACCTATCAGGTCTAAGCAATGACCAGGAAATGAACCTGCAAAGACTTATGACGCAGGGGCCATTTCTCTCCATGCCTCCCTCCACATGGTCGTCATAATGCATAAATGCAGCCCTGGCAAGTTACTCGCTGGGACTACATACATGTATCACAATGCCAAACGTTATCTTTTAGCAACATCCGTCCTTAAAGTGTTAACAGGAGGTGGTATGGACTGGCCGGACACCCGCCTCGCCGCCGTCCAGCATGTGTAGCTCTCGTATGCTATATAGGCCACTGGTACATAAAAGTGTATAGGCCTCTGTCCCTGTCTGTCTGTCGTGCTGCCTCTCTCTCTCTCTTTCCTGCACTCAAGTACCTAAACTGTATTACATTTCATACAAGTATATAGGGTAGGCGTCAGCAGGGCAAGGGGCATGAGAGATTTCAGTGGGAGTTTGCCCACTGTGTGGACCCCGGTATGGTGGACGATCAAAATTCTGTCGCCTGGCACTCAGGGTTAGATTACAACGTTCAATAAAATAACACTGTGTGGTTCCCGTCCTATTGGGTGGTGAAGCTCAGTGCCTGCAGGGACACATTAGATGGCATGTGGATCATAATATGGAGAGCTATAAATGGGAAAGCACCTACCACCCAGAGTAGAGGTATATGGAGCTGTGAGTATTGGTGGGATTCATGGAAGCAGCTGTTGCAAAAGTACGCTGTTGGACCACAGTCCTTACACAGAATGATGTTATTTTCTTCCTTTTCTTCCACTAGTTCTTCTCCCTGATGGATTTTAGATTGTGCCTCTGATTTGTTTGGCTCTTCAATGTCTGTTTTGCTTTCTCCCTCATAACATTTTCGAAACTCCTTTTCAGTTTGTGTGTGTTTATTTTTGACTAGAGTTGGTTGAGTTTGATTTTTTCATGATTTATTCTTAAGACAGATACAACATTTAGCATCCGAAGGAACCAGGCATTCCATGTATGTGGCCTTGAGTTTAGGAAGAGCATTGACCCATGAAGTTGACTCTACTTTTCTTTGATCTTTGTAAGTTCTTCCTGCAAAATACATTATATTGAGAGACCAACATCATTTGAAAGGGACACACGATGGTGCACTTCTACACAACAGTAAATGTCTATTCTGTGTATAAGCCGCAGCTAACCGATTGCTGCGGCCACTGTAGTCCCTGGGACTATGCACCGGCGCGCGCGTAATTTACGCGTCTGCCACTGGCGTCCTCGCGCCTACGCCCCCCCCCTGCCCCCTGCTGCCCCCCTCCCCCTGCCCTAACACACACCCCTGTATGCGGCTGGCTCTACTGGACTGGATATGGACTATAACTATATATAGTCCCCAGGACTACGTCTGTAGTCCCTAGGACTATGTCTGCAGTCCCCAGGACTATGATTATAGTCCCCAAGACTACTATTGTAGTCCTCAGGACTATAACTTAGTATAGAGCTACTTACTGCCCCCCTCAGCCTATCATATAGGGCCTATATGCCTGCGCTTGACTGAATTCTAAAAGTAGCAAACAATAGTCCTGGGGACTAAATATGTAGTCCCCAGGACTACGGAGGAAGTCCTTAGGACTATAACCTTTAAACTTGTAGTCCTGGGGACTAATGAAATGATAGTCCTGAGGACTACAGGCATAGTGCTGGGGACTACTTTGGCCAGCTGTATAGTCTTAAGGACTACAGGCACAGGGCTACGTAGTCCTGGGGACTACAGACATAGTCCTGGGGACTAAAGACATCCAACATGTAGTCCTTAGGACTACAATTGTGGTCCCCAGGACTATGTTGTAGTCTTCAGGACTACAATTATTTAATGTGCAGTCCTGGGGACTAATAAAATGGTAGTCCTGGGGACCATAAGCATAGTCCCCAGGACTACAGTGACAGGCCTACATAGTCCTGGGGACTACAGATACAGTCCTCGGTCGGGACTGAAGACTTTCAATATGTAGTCCTGAGGACTATGCCTCTATAGTCCGCAGCACTATGTAGGCCTGCCTTATCTACCTTTTTGGTAGTAGCAGTCTTGGGTAGTCCCTAGGACTATACACGTAGTCCCCAGGACTACACCTGTAGTCTCCAGGACTACACCCCTAGTCCTCAGGACTACACCTGTAGTCCTCAGGACTGTGCAGGCCATACATTCAAATATTGCTGTGCATAATGGTATATGATCTCAGTTCTAGAAATAATATTGATAGCCTCTAGGACTAGATATATAGTCCCCAGGACTAAATGTATAGTCCTGGGGAATACAAATGTAGTCCCTAGGACTACACGTGCTATCCCCAGGACTATAAATCTAGCCCCCAGGACTATGCAATAGCTTACAGTATATGTTAATCCTGAGGACCCCCCCCCCACTCCCCTCAAAGAACCCCCCCCCCCCCACCTCTGGCGGCACCTGCTCGGAGCGGCAGATAAGGGACGCGTAGGGGCCGCGGGCAGGTCCGCGCGGCGACGTCGTAGTCCTAGGGACTACAGTGGCCGCAGCAATCGGTCAGCTGCGTATAAGCCACACCTAGAATTTAGGATAATCCTACTTTGATGCATCTACTGCAAAAAAATTAACAAAGTGTTTAGTATAACTATAAGAATTTCAACAAACGAAAGGGCCTTAGCATAAAAAGAATTAAAAAAATATTCCTAGTAGAGACTGAGCTAGGTCCATGCATCTGTTTTAAGTATTTTTTGTTATAAATTAAAGCATTTTCCCATCAATTTTGTACTTTGTCATCAAAGAAGCATTACAATTTGTATCTATTCATATAAAATAGTATCAAATGCGCTATATGAAATAAACATATATGGGTCAATGTGGCCTGTGTAGAATATCGCGACCCAGGCCACATTGGCCTGTATGCATAGAAAGTTTTCTAGAGCTCTGTACACTGATGTGAGTCATGAAATACATATACCAGGTGCGTCTCACAGCAATTTCTTGAGATGGCTATCATAAATGAAAACAAATTTGTAGCTCCATTAATTGTGGATTAATTTCAATATGGGAAATAACTGTGTTTGATATTGACAGAATAACTTACTTTGCTTTCTGATAGGCAGGTCTGCAGATTGCTCAAATGTTGTGTTGTGCGGTCTTGGGTTGGGAACACACTGTGTGATTCTTGGTGGTTTGAGATGAGGGGGTTTTGATGCCATGTCGTTGTAGCACTACCACCTAGACCTTGTCCAAATGTTGTGCGGCGTATGTCAGGTGTTTTCCTCCAAGTCCCTGGTTTTCTCACACCTCCCTGTGAATGGGCCATTGTTGAATATAGGTCACATTTCACCTATTAATAGAAAAAACATACTACATGTATTATGAATTCTATAACACAATAGTGAATATTAACACATGGCATAATGTTTTACAACTCTGTTACATTCCCAGTAATGAAAAAACGTTATATATCATTTCCTACGGCGCCTTATTGTGCCAAAACATTAGAAAGGTTATTTTGACATACAATAAGATATTTTTGTTAGCTGGGTTACCTAAAGAACCTCTTCATATGACAACATCAGAACGAGTAAGCAGTGAGTGGGCCCTTTACCCCACATCATATAGTGAAACTAGAGTGCGCAGATCCTAAGTAAGGTAACTGCATCATCCCCAAGAATGAACACGATGTGATCTAAAATAGGGGCATGTTTTGGTCTATGTTGTAAAGGTTGCTACAGTAGATACTACAGTAGTAAAGGAGCCATAAACTGAAGCCCCTGGTTTTGAAAGAGCGCCGGTCTTGAATAAGTGACGGCAATATGCGAGCATCCCAGGAGGTGCGGAAAGTGAAGTTTGGGGGCCCAGCTCTAATTCCCTGAGTGGTTGATTGGAGGGAGTTACAAATGGGGGTGTTGGGGCCACAGGCGCCAGGATAACTTTGTATATTTCACTCTAGAGTAGTGCAATCAGAGTAACTGTACTCTAGGGTATTTAAAAGAAAATACCATCGTAGTACTGGAGTCACCCCTCCCGTGTAGGTGAGATGTAAGAACTCAAGAGTGAATCCCATTTTCTTGAAATATACACCAGACCTTGTCAAGAAGTGAAATGAACAAGGTCACGCATGGCGCACTTGTGCCTACAGGGCGCAGAGATATTGGCGGGCCTAGTGACGTCACGATTGGGGAGAATGTAGCGTTTCCCGTAGCAAGCAGACGATTTTCTTATTAGCTTGGAACGACTCTGTTCACCACGGGGTTTACCATCGATATGGCTGCCATTTTCTATGACACAAGTGACTCAGATTCGGGGTCAGATGTTGGCCAAGATGTGATAGAGGGATATATGTTTGAACCAGAAAGGGGTAGGGAACATTCACGAATGACGTCACCTTTTTTTGGGTCATGTTCAGGACCCCCCCACCCCCTTGTCACCTTTTGTCACCTACCAGCAATAACCCCCCTGAGAAAGACGTCACTATGTTTAAAGACCCCCCCTCCTTTCTCCGCGCTAGTGAACCCTCTAAATAAAGTTTTACACATAATTGATACTATAAGTCATTTCTGCCTGGCAGATGTAAGGCTGGGAAATACAAGCACATGGTTTTAAATAACCACCAGTCTTGTATATATCTAAGTGCCTTGGGTAATCATGCCTCCAGATCAATAAATGCCAGAGCACTTATATACTGTAAACTTAGATATTTTTGCAGGTATAAATTTTCGTGGATTTCCTAAAAAGTACAATTCGGCATGGATTTAAATCTATGGATTTCCTATATTTGGCAAATTTAATTCAATACTGTATAAATATTCGGTTTTTACATATTTTCAGGGATTTAAAAATATAGTGAAAATATGTACAGCACGAAAATATCTACGTTTACAACATGACAGTACAGTATGAATTTATCAGAGATTCTTGTGTATAAGCCTCACTTGCTTTTTAGACTTTGGGAAAATTGTATCCTCATAGGGGGTATGAATAGGACAAAATCTTGTGTAGGCCATAAGCTGCCCCTTGACTCGTCCATGGTCAATCCCATATGTCAAACTGACTATTAGCTGTGGCCTGTAAGTAGGCTAGAAATTTACGGTAATTCTACATAAATGTAGATATACTAAAACCTGGATAGCCTCTTAATTTCCCTCACTGATATATGTGTCCTATAGTAGCATAGACATATACATTGGGGACCTGAACTAGTCTAAATCACTTTCTGCACCGTGTGACTATGGACAATTAGTTGCTATTCCAGCTAGATGGCAGAGATACTGTTACATTGACAGTTATAATAAGCGCAATATCAGTGGAATTCCCTTAGCCTAATTAGTCATCTTGATTCCATTTTTAAATATGCTCTATACTATTGTTTTTATTCATAAATATATCTGAACTTAAAAAGGTGATGTCACACAGACCTTGACACCCCCCCACCCCCATGTCACTTTTTGTCACTAGACCCAAAGACCCACCCACCCCCTAGCAGGTGACGTCATTTGTGATCGTTCCCGTAGTGACTGGGAAGATTCACCAGAGTCAGGTAGAGAGCACACAGAATCGGAGTCTGATGGAGAGGAGGCTGCTGCAGACAGGAGAGGGAATACAGACTGGTGTCTGTGTTCTCTGTGTGATTCGTCTACATTGTCCAGAGAAAAGGAACACAAGTGCTGTCTGGAGTTTGCCAGCATGGCCAAAGATGTGGAAAACACAGGTAAGCTATGACACTGTACTTGGATTGTTTGTGAACGAAGCTGCCTGTGTGTGTAGGCCTTTCACTAGTCTACTGCCCGGACTCCCTTGCCTCCACACCGGCAAGCCGCCCCGTGAGGTCCGTCGGCCCTCTGCGCCAAGCCCTCTGGACGTTGTGTACAGACCCACACACTGGGCGTTGGGGGGGGGGGGGGTGTTAAGCCCTGAGTATGTCCATTTCAATAGGGGATATTATTGAATTAAGTATGGTCCCATATTTCGATCTACTTCATTTCCGTTTTCAAATCCTCATGATATTTCATCTTTCACTGGCAAATATTTCGAAACCTGTGTGCGCATTTGTGACAACAATGAATGCAACCTTTCACCAGGGCAGGGGCACTGTACGTGGAGGTGGCGGGAAAGGGACACCCCCCTCCCCCCCACACTCTCTCCATGTATACATGTAATGATCAAGCCCTGGGGTTGATAATTAATTGGGATTTCTAATGTAATTAGTTTTATGGTAATGGGTAATAAAGAAAGTTGAGAATTGATAATGAAAGCGGAATGGTTATACACCACGACCCTGTTCTAGAATCGTGCACGTCGTGACTCCAGAGTTGTACAAGGGTAGGGAGGGTGCGTGGGTGCCAGGGCACTTAGAGAGTGCAAGTGGGCATGAGGTCACGAAAGGGGGTCAGTTTATACAGCAAGCTGACCGCTTTCTCCCACGATATGGCAACCGGATGTCACCGGAAGTCATGAGGCAGCATCATGTGAGGACCCTGGAAGGGAGGTGTATAGTTGGTACAAAATAACCATTGTATTGATGGAATACTGTTGATTATGTTTGTTAATTAATTACAATTTACTTTTTATTGAAATACTTTATATTAATGTGTTATAATTGATTACAGGAGTGACTGTTCTATCTTGAGGTGTTGGATTATATATATAAAATATATACACTGTATTGTCCTTTAACTATCAGTAAGTGGTAATGGAAATATATGTAAATGCATATAGTTAAGAGTCACGTAGCCACTCTGGTCGGCCAGAGGATATCACGACACACTGACGTCACTTTTGAAATAAAAGCACCAGCTTACTGGTAGGGGGACGAAGTTCTTACTCGTGGTCTCGAGGGAACGTCTCTCCTGGGTGTCATCGGCACTACCTTGTCAACGCGTCATGATTGATAGATAGAGAGAGTCTACTCGGCAGTTGGTGTTGGCTTAGCAACCCAATGGTAATCAGCTGTGGAGATAGGCGCCCCGGTAATATCTGACGACCTAATTAACAGACTAATAATTACCAGCCTAATGAGGGTCGTGATACTTACAACTGGCGACGAGGATGGGATTAATTGGACTGACCGACAACTGACCACCAGTTAACGAGGTGGCCGAAGAAGGAATGAGGTGCTGGACAACCGTGCTCAGACCTACTTTTGCCACCTGGCAGGAGACATCTTGCCGACCCACCTGCCATGAAGAAAAGAAGTAAGGAGAGAGGAGAGAGGAGAATTGAACCCGAGAACTGTGAGTAAAGTCTACCATGTGTTGGTGAAGGAAACACTGTAATAAGAAGAACAGTATGAAGACTGAAGCCTAACTGTAAGAAGAGAGTAGTATATGGGAGCAGATACAGCGTATAGAAGAGGAGTAGTATATGGGAGCGGATACAGCGTATAGAAGAGGAGTAGTACTAAGGAGCAGTCTCAGCGCATAGAACCAGTTAGAAGTAGAACAACCAGTATGGCCCAGCAACCAGCAGCACCTGGAGGGGCAGCAGCCGCCAATCAGCCCCAAGTATTCCAGGTAGGCGCTCCAGCTTACATACAGTGGAGGAAAGACGCCAATGACTATACAAAACACAACCCACCCTGTGATGGCAGGAACAGAGCTGAGCTTAGGGACTTGTTGGACAATCTGGAAGCACTCCGGCAGTGGACTAACGTGCCGGACCAGCTGTTTATGTCTGTGCTGGGGTTCACCACGAAGGACATATTAAGAACCAGTATCCAAACCTTCATCGCCGGAAATCAAAATGTCACCTGGCTACAAGTGAAAGCACACATTGAGAACACATTCTTAGAGGAGGATGAGCCAGAGTATCAGAGGAAAGAATTGGAGAAGATGCGTCAGAGGGCGTTTGAAGATGTAAGGGGGTATGGACAGGACTTTACCCGCTCCTTATACAGAGCCTACACCCATCAACAGTTACAGGACCCGGTCCGGATGTCCCAGATAATCAACACTTTTGTCCGTGGACTAAACTCGGGAGATGTCCGTGAGAAGGTATACAACACCAACCCCCAGACTCTGCAAGCTGCTATTGATGCTGCTCAGGCATATACACGAGCCAAGAAGCTGAGACCAGAAAGGAATGGCCCCTGGGTAGAGAAGGAAGTAGTCGTGCGTCAGGAGGAGCCTATGGACGTCGGCTTTGTGACTGGCGGGGTTGTGAGGAGCCCAGAAGGAGCACCAGCCGGGGAGGCAGCCCCAAAGTCAGACTGGAGAACTGATATTGATCGACAAATGAAGGGTATCCAGAAACAGCTGGGGAAGATGATAAAGGAACAGAAGGAAAGGAGGATGGAACCAGCCCCTGCCCCAAGACAGACTGCACCCCCACCACCACGACCTGACCGCCGTAGGTGGGACGTAGATGGCAAGCCGTACTGTCTGCGATGTGGAGGGCTTGGACACATCGGGCGGGACTGCCGCACGGTGAGTGCCGTCCACCGACCTACAGACCAACGGTCCCCCGAGCCGGGAAACTAGAGGCCGTGTTGACAGAGCGCCCAGTTATCCGTCTCTCCATCCACGGGATTAACACGGCTGCTCTGGTCGACACGGGAAGCCCGTGCACCTTGATGAGTGAGGAGCACTTTAGATTTATCTGTGATAAGGTGCACCGCCAGCCGTTATATAGAACTAGTAGAACATTATGCAGCGTGTCAGGACATGCCCTGCCGGTAGTAGGTGAAGTGAACCTACCGGTGGGATATGACACAGTTAGAGCGACAGTAGTAAAAAGACTGCCGCACCCGGTTATAATAGGAGGTGACTGTTTGCGGGATGGAGCAGGAGTCATCAACTATAGAGAAAGGACTGTGAGTATATACGACCAACTTTATCCATTCACTGTGAGCCGAGTACATCACATAGCGTGTATCACTGAAGGAGTAGAGAAATGGAGACGGAGGTTCCCAGAAGCCTTTGCAACAGAAGCCAGACCATTGGGAAGTGTGAAGACCAGATGCCACATCAATGTTGAGAACAACCAGCCCTTCAAGATGCGAGCTTATAGAGCACCTTTAGCCAAGCGGAAACTCATTGAGCAGGAGATCGACAGGATGTTAAAGCAAGGTGTAATTGAACCGTCACAGTCACCATGGGCCTCACCAGTGACCCTCGTCCCAAAACCCGACGGGTCAATCAGGTTCTGTAGTGACTATCGGCGTCTTAATAGCCTGACTAAGAAAGACTGTTATCCCCTCCCGTTGATCCAGGACATCTTCGATCAGTTGGGTGGAAGTAAGTGGTTCTCTTCACTTGACTTGCAAAGTGGGTATTGGCAGGTCCCCATGGACTCAGACTCTATAGAAACAACCGCCTTCATAACACACGCAGGATTGTACCAGTATAAAGTCATGCCTTTCGGCCTCTGTAATGCCCCTGGAGTGTTCCAGAGGTTGATGCAGGAGATATTGCATGACGCCATTGGAAAGTACGCCATGGTATACCTGGATGACATCATCATCTACTCCAAGACTGAGAAAGAGCATGAGGAGAACACCAGAGCAGTCATGGAGAGGTTGATACAGGCAGGTGTGACTTTGAAGCCAACCAAGTGTACCTTTGATGTAGAGGAGGTGAAACTACTGGGTTTTGTGGTAAACAAAGACGGTATACAAACGAACCCAGAAAAGGTAGAAGCAATCAAGGAAATGCAGCCGCCTAAGACTACAAAAGAGGTACGTAGATTTCTAGGAATGGCGGGCTATTATAGGCAGGTAATCAGAAATTTCGCCGATATAGCCGCGCCCCTGACGGCGCTGACCAGTGCCAAGAACCGGTTTGTGTGGACGGCCACCCATCAGCAGGCTTTTGATAGACTAAAAGAAGCACTGATCGGATCGGAAGTCATGGCTGTACCCGACCCCAATAAACCCTATAAGCTGTACACAGACAGTAGTGACTACGCCGTAGGGGGTATATTGTGTCAGGTCATTGATGGGGTTGAACGTGTAATACAGTACGTGTCTAAGAAGTTGACCCCAACTCAGAAGAAATGGGCTGTGATTGAGAAGGAAGCATGGGCAGTAGTGTATTGTCTGAAGAAATTGAGACCCTATTTGTATGGTGCTGACTTTGTTATTTTGACTGACCATAAACCTTTGAAATCTCTATTCCTGGGAGAAGTGGCTAACACCAGAATTCAGCGTTGGGCCGTCCTGATAGCCGAATATGGTGCACCCATTGAATATAGAAAGGGAAAGAACAATATCAGGGCTGACATGTTGAGTCGGATACCACACCCGTCATGTGAGGTCTGCGTCATAGATGCCACCACTCAGTGGGCGGTGCCCCCACAGGAGGCGGAGGATGAGTCGTGCATACCCTGGGACCAGGATGGCCTGGATATGGACCAAGTGAGACAGGAGCAGGTCACGATGCCGGAATATGAGCTGGCCACAGAACAGGATTCTGACCGATATATTCTGTCACATGGTCTGCTGTATGACGTATCCCAGGAGGATGGAGGCCCGCTGTCCTACCCGCGCCTAGTCCTCCCTCCCTCCTGCCGTTTCCGAGTCGTGAGACGGGCCCATACTGAAGTAGGACATCAAGGGGTCAGCAAAACACTGTGGAGACTGAAGGAAGCGTACAAATGGCCGGGAATGAGAAAGGATGTCAAGTCAACACTAGCGAAATGTGCCAAGTGTGCTATACACCGGGACACTCAGCAGCGTGCCCAACCTGGTACCATGCCTATCGCCACATATCCAAACATGATATTAGGAATGGACTTGACAGGACCTTTTGAACTATCCTCTGAAGGTAATAGGTACCTATTGACCGTGATTGACCATGCGACCGGATGGTTAGAGGCCAAACCCATCCCCTCTAAGGAGGAGGTGAATGTACTACACTACCTGGAGAGAGAGTACATTCCCCGGCATGGCGTGCCAGAAATAATCATCACTGACCAGGGAGGAGAATTTAATGGAGAGGCTCTGAACACTTATTTTGAGAAAATGGGAGTGGACCACCACCGGACCACCCCCTACCACCCCCAGTCAAATGGCCGCTGTGAACGTGCGAACAGAACAATCAAGCAACTAATTAGGAAGCTCGTTAATAACTGTAACAGCCGGTGGGAGGATCAGTTGGGACACGCCCTGTTCGCCCACCGTATAGCCACCTCTTCTGTCACTGGGTACACTCCTTTCTTCCTGACCTACGGGAGGAGATCTAGGGCCCCAGTGACGTCAATGTTTCGTCAATTAGAGGCGCACGATTCCAACCTAGTTAGTGATCGACTTGAGGCCCTGGCTAGAGCGTTCCAGGATGCTGCCCGGAGGACCACGGAGGCACGTGACAAGAACAGGGAGCGCCTGGAGATGCGGGCCACCAAACAGGATATACGGCCTGGGGACACGGTCGTGATCAGGGACAATCAGGCCACCCAGTTTGAGAGGAAATGGAAACCGGAATATGAAGTCATCAGAGTCTCGGGACCGGTACTAAAGTGTCGACACCAGCAGTCAGGCCATATTAGGACGATCAACCGTTGCCAGGCCCGGCTTGTTCCACGTGACCTGGTGTGGGACCTAGCGCCCACACCACCACCGGTGCAACCACGCCAGAGGGAGTACCTCCCACGCATGGCCAAGCAGCGCCCTCTGCGGTATGAAGACGACCCTAACTGGGAGCCGCCACCACTCACTCGTGCAGCCAAGAGGAGAGCAGACGACATGCAGAGGGAGGAGGCTAAACGGCGTCGGACACCACAGACTATAGTTGAGAGAGAAGAAGAGCCGATACCAGTTGAAGTTAACAGAAAGAGAGCTGGTGATACCATAGAAGAAGATAGTTCCTCCCGGGAGAAGCGACCCTGTGAGGGAGAGCCGTGTTCATATACTCGGGTGTGTGCTGTGCACGTCCGTGGACCGGGACCCTGTGGAGGGGGCCCCAGGCACTGCTCTCTTATGAGAATCTGTCCTAACCACTGGAAACCGGAGCAGGAGAAGACAGAGCAGCGTCAGCCTAAGACTCGGCCGGCCCCTGCATCCAGTGTGAAGAAGACATCAACATGTGGGCATTGTATTGGGTCCCGCTTCTGTTATTGTATGCGGAAGTGCAAGGCTCACTCCTTGCCGAAGACGGAGTCCTCGTAAGCACACGAGGGCAAGGGCTCCAGATTGTGGGGACCTGGACAGTGGTCGTCACTATCAAGGAGCCACCCAAAAGTAAAGCCTTGGAGTATGTGGATCGTACAAGACTTTACTTAGACCGGTTGAGAGGGGAAGTAGCAAACGTCACGTTCAACAGTTGGATCCGACGTCTGGAGGCAATAAGGGACGCCTTGCCCTCCACTATTAATCTCAACCATGATGAAGAAGCCCAGCATGACAGCACCCAGACTACCGGCCGTCGACGTCGGGGGTTGATAGATGGAATTGGCCGTTTAAGTTCTTGGTTATTTGGAACTGCGACCCAGAAGGAGGTGGATGACCTCAGCAGGTACCTGGACGTACTAAGAAGTACAGAAAAAGAAATAGTTCACTCCGTCAATGGATTGGTGTCTTTGGTCAATAAAACCGTGGCCGCCCTTAATGAACAAGGAAGACGCCAGGCGGATGATGAAGCACACATAAGGGTATTGGAACAGGCCACTAATCGCCTACAGGACACTGTTATGAGAACTGAGAAGAGGATCACCAGCCTAGAAGTAGCCGCAGAAGTGGACAGGGTGCTGAACCAACTAGAAGCACTACATAATGCCTGGAGGAAGGACTGGGAGCAATTCAGGGCCCAACAGCGCGCACTGGACCGTGGATGGCTGACACTTGACCTCCTGACGCCGATACAGCTAGCAAGTATACTGAAACGACAGACCACTGCACTATCCACTCGTGCATTATCTCTCCACTGGTATTATAGGAACGTTAGACTCACTCTGTTAATGTGGAGAACTGGTGAATTTGTATACAAGGCAGAACTACCGACAGTGAATGATGAACTGTATGTGCTATATACTATACGGACTGTACCTGTGTACACCGGAGTACGCGACATATGGCGACAGGTGATGGACCTACCAACCGCAATCGGCTGGAACAGCCGGCGCGGAGGAACTATAGACAGTACCCACTGTTATGGATCCAACCCGATAGTGTGTCCACCGGAAGTACACCACCGCCATGGACGGTGCGTTACAGGTGTGATTACAGGTGAAAAAGCGGACTTAAAGAAATGTAAGATACAATTATTCACTGACAAACAAGACAATGTGGCGTATAAGTTAAGGCAGAACACTTACCTTATATCTGCCAAGAACAATTCCAAAGTGACACTGCGCTGTTTAGGTAAGGCGGAAGAACAGATCAAACTCGATAGGGCCAGACTGTACGAGCTGACCCCAGGTTGTATTATGGAGTCTAAGACTTGGCGACTCATTGGTGAATATGCACGTGTAATACACATTACATTTCAGAGAGAGGCCCCCACAGAGGACACGACTAGTTTAGAATTCCAAATTGAGAAATTAACTAACTTTAAAAAGGTTAAGAGGATGGTGGCACAGGCCCCCATCGTAGTTCAAGCTGGGGATGCCAGCGCCCTTTTGATCAGACCCAGTACTCTTCCCCGAAAATCTATAGTTGTGACTTCCTCTCTGGGATCCGCTATGGTAGTTATGGTGATAATAATTATGATTGTTGTAGCTTGTTGTTATGCCAAGGTCAAAAGGTCATTGAAGAAGCCCAAAGGTGATAATGTTACAGAGGTCAAAATTGATGAAGCCAGGAAACAGGTCGGACCTGTAAAACCCCGTAGAAATCCTGTAAGATTTCAACCTGACAATGCGAGGTCTCGCCATGATGAATCTGGTTACTTAACTCCTACAACTAGTAGAGAGGACTTAGACTCACGACCACAGAGGAGGGACAGCCTTTACTCTAACAGGAGGTTGCCTAGAACCCCTGTGGCCGTGAATGCGGACTCCCATCTCAGAGTTTCAGCGGAAGTGCACGCCAGGAAGACACTGGGTTCACATTCCCCTGGGTCAAGCGGAGATGGTGACGCGCACGAATTAATAAGGCTATACAGCCCAACTAGTGTAACAACCTCTGAAGCTGAATTGGTAGAACCATATGCCATCTCAGACCCCTATCCTGTGTCTGAGAAACGAGTCTTCCATCATCTGGGCCTAGGTGACTCGGTACAGAGCCGTGACATCAATAGTGCATATCTTGCGGCCGGTGGAGACTATGAAAATGATAATCCTCCTATGGAGGCATGGTAATATAAGTGTTGTATCTATTACTTACCATGAAGATTGACCCTGTCAATCTTCTGCCTGGTGGCAGAATAGCCTGGTTCATAGTGCCTGGACTGACTATAGTATAGTCTGTCTGTGATCTAATCGAGGACTTACCTGATAAGTAGGCACCCGTGCCGCTTATTCCCCTTCGGTAGGCATCCTTGACAGCGAAGTGATACTTACCTTTAACAATTAGTCATGGTCGCCATGCCGGATGCGATATCGTTACATAACTTACCTTGAAGAAATGCCTTCAACACAGTAGTATACGCTACACTTGCCACAGAGGTTGTCATATAACTTTGGATATAGATAACAATCTACTTACCCCAAAATGGTCTTACTCAGGAACATGCTCGGTGTGCCATTTTAATTATGTCGGGCATGCCGTATTTATAGTATATTGTCTTACCTTAAACCATACTGACTTAGGCAGTTCAATGAGAGTTTACTATGGGTATAGGTCATTGTCTATGATTTTGATGATATCCCATAAAGCGAAGCATAAGATAGCGCTTATGCACGGATCTTACCTGGAAGTGTGACTTGAGCACATGTTCCAATGGAGGCTCCTCCAGTCTAGCGCCAGTAGGGTAGCGAAGACATAATTATCTCTTGTTTATCTTACCTGAGAGTGTCTAGATATACTCCCAGCTAATGTCTATGTGGTTGTCCTTACCCGCAGGTACCGATTGATGACTACATCAATATCGGATCTCAGTTAGCTCTAGCCCGATTAAGTCGATGGTGCAGAAATCTTACCTGTGACCCACATTGGGACACTTCCAGAACGAGCCCATAGGGACTCCCAGCTCTTAGATCCATTTATACGTTGTGATTGTGCACAAGTATTGTTGGATCGTGTGTATATACCTATATCAGAAAATGGCCGAATCATTAAAGGACACCTATATATCCATATGTATTCCTAGTGCATGGTTAAGGGAATTGAAGGAATCTAGCCAATACTTTGAGTCGCTAGAGAGATTTGACACGAAGTCAGATAAGACTTTTGTGCTTGAAGACAAGGTACAATTTACCTTGCCTCCAATATTGTCTGTTGATGAATATTATGACATATTTAGCCAAATATATGAACACCTTACCGGAAACCGCCGTAAAAGCGTGGTTCCGCTAGGAAGCTTGATGATGGCAGCAGCTGATAAATATATTAATTTCCTCAGTTATTTTGGTTTTGACCAACTGCTGAGGGAAATAATAGAAGCTTTTGTCACGTGGGACGCTTACCAGTGTCATCATATGATTGTGGGAATCATTAATGTGTATGGAGAACGAAGTGAAATTGGTCAATTAGCATTAAGTCAATTAGCATTAAGATTACAATATTGTATTAATGAACCTGTCAGGGTACTGGACAAAGCAAGAGCAAAGGACAGAGCTGAGATATCCAGAACAAAATTGCGGGAGAACATTAGGTCCAGAGCAAGACTTTTAGATCATAAACTAAACATGCAGGAAGGTATGTGCCTCCCTTGCAGGAAAACTATTGATTATTGGTATAAGAAACGTTCTATTAGACGAGCATATCGAATTCCTTGTTGTGGATCCGTAGTGCATAGACAGTGTTTTTGGGATAAAATTGCAACGTGTCTACTTTGCCCTTACTGTGATTCCACCCTGAAAGTGAAAACATTTCAGCCTGATTGCGAAGAAGATAATCTGCATATTGTGTGGAAGCGCCATAGTGTTCGTATGCGTAATCATGTTGAGATCAATGAGGTCATAGGTGCGCCTCCTCCATTAGAAGATAATTGGGATTAACCTATAAAACAAATTACGTTGATTTAAAGGGACTTTAAATCTTTAAGGGGGGGAGGTCTGTAATGATCAAGCCCTGGGGTTGATAATTAATTGGGATTTCTAATGTAATTAGTTTTATGGTAATGGGTAATAAAGAAAGTTGAGAATTGATAATGAAAGCGGAATGGTTATACACCACGACCCTGTTCTAGAATCGTGCACGTCGTGACTCCAGAGTTGTACAAGGGTAGGGAGGGTGCGTGGGTGCCAGGGCACTTAGAGAGTGCAAGTGGGCATGAGGTCACGAAAGGGGGTCAGTTTATACAGCAAGCTGACCGCTTTCTCCCACGATATGGCAACCGGATGTCACCGGAAGTCATGAGGCAGCATCATGTGAGGACCCTGGAAGGGAGGTGTATAGTTGGTACAAAATAACCATTGTATTGATGGAATACTGTTGATTATGTTTGTTAATTAATTACAATTTACTTTTTATTGAAATACTTTATATTAATGTGTTATAATTGATTACAGGAGTGACTGTTCTATCTTGAGGTGTTGGATTATATATATAAAATATATACACTGTATTGTCCTTTAACTATCAGTAAGTGGTAATGGAAATATATGTAAATGCATATAGTTAAGAGTCACGTAGCCACTCTGGTCGGCCAGAGGATATCACGACACACTGACGTCACTTTTGAAATAAAAGCACCAGCTTACTGGTAGGGGGACGAAGTTCTTACTCGTGGTCTCGAGGGAACGTCTCTCCTGGGTGTCATCGGCACTACCTTGTCAACGCGTCATGATTGATAGATAGAGAGAGTCTACTCGGCAGTTGGTGTTGGCTTAGCAACCCAATGGTAATCAGCTGTGGAGATAGGCGCCCCGGTAATATCTGACGACCTAATTAACAGACTAATAATTACCAGCCTAATGAGGGTCGTGATACTTACATACAGATTCCATAGCTCATATCTACAAACTCATTGACCGAAATGATTTTGTGCCCCCTCCCCCCTGCACTGAAACAAATAAGAGAAGAAAGAGTAATTTCAGATTTAAATTGGTTCATAATTTCTGACCTCCCAATTTTGTCACCTACAATGATATTTTCCCTTAATATGGATGCTATTAAATTAAAGTATCTCAGGTGAAACAAATACTCATCTTGATATTTTATGTAGCACTATCTATACACCACCTACTCCCAACACACATGTCTGTCCTGGGGGTCTATATGGGGGGTCCCCATGTCGCCTGTCGATTTTAGGAAATGCCCATGTCCCTTGTCACTATCTTTCTATTCCTCCTGTCGATTTTAAGAAATGCCCATGTCCCTGTCGATTTTAAGAAATGCTCATGTCACTAGTTTTTATTACTTCTGTCATTTGTCACTAAGCCCCATGTCACCTGTCGATTTTAAGAAACAGCCATGTCGCCCTGTCGATTTTAGGGGTCTACCCCCATTGTCCTGTCTCCCTGCACTACCCTGTCCCCTTTATTCCCCTGTCCCTTGCACTACCATGCCCCCCCCCCCCTCCCCTTCTCTCTGGTCTCCCTGCACTCCCCTGTCTCCTCTCTTCCCCTGTCACTTTGATTTCACTGTCCTCTGAACTGACTTCCATGTCCACTCCCCTGCCCTTCCCACTCCCCTGAACCCTCCACTCCCCTCCCCCCCCCCCTACCATGTACCCTGTCCTTCCCTCTCCCATCCAATCGCCTGTCCCTGACTATGTCTCATGAAAACGATGCAGGTCTGGGATTGCTTGGCGTCTATATGACACAATGGAGTCTATATGACATATTAACTTTTCATGGCTATATTTCCTGCCCTTCTTGCATCTTATTATTTCCAAGTCATATATCCTATGGCTCTCCTGAAAGATGTCCCACATGCAAAATACTACGATGCTAACAGTGTTATAATCAGGAGAAATGGACTATTAGGGTGGGAAATGTGTCTATATGACATAATGGCGTCTGTATGACACAGTAGCATTTCAGAATTATATTTCCCACCCTTGCTGTATTTAACCATTTTTAAGTTATGTGTTTTATGGCCCCACTAAACCGTTATCCACATGTGAAATATCATGATCCTTATAGTGTCATAGCCAATAGAAATACAGCATTTTGGAGGTAAAGGCGTCTATATGACACAATGGAGTCTATATGACATAGTAACATTTAAGGATCATATACCCTATCCATATTGTATTTGGTTATTTCTAAGTGGTAAAATATATGGCTTCACCAATCCATTACCCACATGTGAAGTATCACGTTCCTACCAGTGTTATATGCAAGAAAAATACTGAATTGGGATGGAAAGCTGTCTATATGACATGATGGCGTCTATATGACAAGATGGCGTCTATATGACAAGCTGGTGTCTATATGACAAGGTGACATATCAATGTCTACACCTTCAATTGCTATCATTTTTCTTTCTTTTAAACTAATGCATCCCACCTATATACTAAAGCCCTAATTATATGTCAAAATATCATGGCCCTATCACCTTCAAACAGTTTGTAGGGGGTAGGAAAGGGATTTGATGGCGTCTATATGACATGATGGCGTCTATATGACAAGGTGAAATGAGCATTTGAATATCACTATAGTAAGCACTTATGCATTCTCAGGGCATCACATGCAATATGTCTACACATAGGCAAGGGCATCTGCTATTATTTAGGCAATGAATAATCAACAACGGGTAATTAGGGTAGTTACAGTAAAACTGCAAAATTAAATTGTAGGAAAAACATACATAAATAAAAGAGTTCAAATTCAATCCTTTATCCTGTTCTCCTAGCAGGGTTTAGCCTACATCTTTTTATCTCACCTAAAAGCATATAAATAGACCTCACTTTGTCATGAAAATCGATAAGTCATTGTTAAAACATTTTTGAATTAGGCCTATATGGAAATTTAGACT
This sequence comes from Harmothoe impar, assembly GCA_947462335.1. Taxonomy (NCBI): domain Eukaryota; kingdom Metazoa; phylum Annelida; class Polychaeta; order Phyllodocida; family Polynoidae; genus Harmothoe; species Harmothoe impar. The sequence continues at coordinate 118,325 of CANHQG010000007.1, read as the reverse complement.
AGCTTGTCATATAGACGCCATTAACCACCTCCTGCCTTGTTTGGATGGTAACCATGGCAACCATATACATATTTAAGAAAAATTAACTCCATGACATGATACCTTAAAACCTGTAGTAAACTAATATAAAAGGATTAGGTCTTATTGGGAAAATAAAATTTTCTTCCTCTAAGCCCCAGACCTGCATCATTTTCGTGAGACATAGTCCCCTATCCAGCCCCGGTCCCCCCCCCCTTCCCTGCCCCCCATTGCCCTATCCCCTGCACTCCCCTGTCCTGCTCTACTCGCTTTCCAACTCCGTTCTCCTGTCCTCCTCCACTCCCCTCTCTCTTCCATTCCCTTGTCCCCTCCATTCCCATGTCCCCCTCCACTTCCCTCTCCCTTCCATTTCCTTGTCCCCTGGACACCCCTGTTGCCCTCCACTCCCCTCTCCATCCATTCCCCCTCTTCCTTCCAGTCCCTTGTCCCCCTCCACTCCCTTGTCGCAACCACTTCCCTGTCACCCTACTCTCCCATCCAATCTCCCCCCTCCACTCTCATGCCCCCTCTTCCTTCCATTCCCTTGTTCCCCTCCACTCCCCTGTCCCCCTGCATTCCCCTCCCTCATCCATTCCCTTGTCCCCCTCCATTCTCCCCCCCTCCACTCTCCTGCCCCCTCTCCCCCCTCTCCCTTCCATTCCCTTGTTCCCTCCATTCTCCTACCCCCCTCCCCTCTCCCTTCCATTCCCCTGTCTCCCTCCCACTCCCCTCTTGCCCTCCTATTCCCCTGTCCCCCTCCACTCCCCTCTTCCTTCCTTCCATTCCCCTGTCCCCCTCCACTCCCCTCTTCTTTCCTTCCATTTCTGTGTCCCCCTTCACTCCCCAGTCTCCCGCCCACTCCCTTGTCCCCTCCACTCCCCTCTCCCTTCGATTCCCTTGTCCCCCTTTACTCCCCTCTCCCTTCCAGTCCCTTGTCCCCCTCCACTCCCCTGTCACAACCACTTCCCTGTCACCCTCCACTCCCCTCTCCCATCCATTCCCCCCCTCCACTCTCCTGCCCCTCTCCCCCTCTCCCTTCCCTTGTCTTTTCCATTCCCCTGCCCCCCTCCCCTTTCCCTTCCATTCCTGTGTCCCCCTCCACTCCCCAGTCTCCCTCCCACCCCCTTGTCCCCTCCACTCTCCTCTCCCTTTGTTTACCTCATCCCCCTCTACCCCTCTCTCCCCTGTACTCTCATGTCCCCTCTTCCCCCTCTCCCTTCCCATTCCCTTCCACTCACCTCTCCCTTCCATTCCCCTCTCTCCGTCCCACTCCCCTGTCTCCGTCCCACTCCCAAGTCCCCTCCACTCCCCTGTCCCAACCACTCCCCTACCCCCTGCAGTCCCCTCTCCCATCCATTCCCTTGTCTCCCTCCACCCCCTGTCCCCTCCGCTCCCCTCTTCCTTCCTTCTATTCCCTTGTTCCCCTCCACTCCCCTGTCCTCCCCTGTCCCCTCCACTCCCCTCTTCCTTCCTTCCATTCCCTTCTACCCCCCCCCCCCCCACTCCCCTGTCCCCCTACACTCCACTGTCCCCCTCCTAGTGCCCTTCCCCAGCGCCTCTCCCCTCCCCTATCCCCCTCCACTCACCTGTCACAGCCTCTCCCTTGTCCCATTCCCCTGTAACACTCATTCCCCTGACGTCTCCATTTACCTGGCATATCTGTTCCCCTGTTATCCGCACTTACCGTGTCCTCACAAATCCACTACATTATCACGCAAGTTGCCTATCTTCCCTTAATAGATAGAATATAATAATACCGCCACTTATTAACTTGCTTAAACTGTGCTCATATGACTGTTTTACTCTTGCATTCTCTTTTGCAGGACTAGAGTGCATGATACAAAACGCAAGCTTTGCAACTCTGTGCCTGAGTCCCGATGTACTCAGGAATGTGCTAATCTGCCTAAACAAGGTGCGTTGTGATGACTGGCAAGTACGACCACCTACTAATAGGTTTGTCAATAAGAGCATGGCGCATAATAAGGCAGAGCCCCCCTCCCCACCCCAACGTAGTAACTGGTCGCTCCTCCGCACTCGTGCGGAGTAGCTGATCGCGACCCCGGCAATTTTGTCAGGTGGGGTAGAGACAGGTTGTCTCTAAGAATAAAACTTTTCATGAAAACTCCTCAGACAATCAACTGTTGATAATGGAAAGAAGCCATGTGTGTCTTGCCTGAGTATGAGTTGCAGCCTGGTGTGTGTCAGAGGTGATTTAGATCGCACCTTCTTTCCATTTTTTGATCCTCTCATGTGGGTTGCAACTGGTATTTGCAGCTGCTGCTGTGTTCTGCCTCACTAGCCTAGCTAGTCACGTGACTAGGTGATGTGGGGTCTCTAGTAGCAACTTTCCATAATTAAACAGTAAATAATCTATATCACACTATAATACATCTTTGCCATGTACACTTTACATCGTAACACATTATATATAGTTCTATGTGTTTGAACTAGGCACTTGTGAAGAGCATTGAATATATTTTGTTTTTCCCACCCACACATAACTACTCTGCATTGTGCTACCTTACATGAGTTGTCAACAACCAGGCATGGGTAAGAAGAAGGACACAAAAACGTTGTCAGGCCAGTGTTTGGCCTGTAACGTGCACTTTCTACGAAAAAATGGCAACAGCAATGGCCTGAGCATAGACAAGAAGGTGAAGGGCACATCCTTTACGACCAGGGAGGCCCTACAACAGTTGGACATCCAACCCTTGCCTATGCCTCCACATCAAACACAAATGTGTTTGAGGTGTACGAACAACACAAGAGATATTAGGTTTGTTAATTTCATAATAATATTATGTACATGTATTGTATCCTTAGGGAGTGCTCATTGTTTAACAACAGGGGGGGGGGGGCTGGTGGATTGGGGGGGGGGTAAAAAAAGTGCACCCCTTGAGGGGGGGGAGGGTAAAAATTTGTGACCCCCCTTGGGGGTGGCAAAAAAATTCAACCTGTTGTGAGGGGAAAAGCCCGCGCGTTACTGTGCTACAAAGGGGCGTGAACGGGCGCGATTTTCGGCCTGCCGGGGGGGGGGGGTAAAAAAATTTGGGCCCCTCTACAGGGGGGGGGGGGAAATTCGCCCGCTCCCCGCGAAATCTCACCACCCCCCCCCCTGTTGTTAAAAAATGAGCACTCACTTAAGGTGAAAACAAACAGGACGCGTTTTCTACGCGCGGACGGTCGTTGCTATGACGACGGCCGCGTAGAGCGTAAGAAATGCCCTTTGAGGCGTTGTCTACGCGGCTACGCACGGACGTTTACCCGCCCTGTATGTTTCCGCCTTTATGTGGCGGGGTTGTTTGGGGGGGGGGGGGGAATTTAAGGGGGAAAAGATTTGTCGGGGGGGGGGGGCTATTAATTATCCCATGACAATATTAAACAGAGGTTTAAGCCATGAGAATAAAAGTAAGAGTTTACCATCCTAACTTGGTTCAAAAGTGATGAGTTTTTTTGTGGTTTTTCATTATTTGTCACCAATATATATATCATGTTAATTGTGCTAGGGGGCCGTCCATTAATTACATACACATGAAGAGGGGGTGGGGGGGGGTCAGACCAAATGTGTACAGATGCGTACAGGGGGGTGGGGTGGTGTAGGGCCATTTTGGCATACGCATTGTGTACGCATAGGGCCGGTTTCTGGCATTTAAAACTAAAATGGGTACCTTTTTAGGTCAAAATATCAAACTAAATTTTGAAAATTTTCTTTTGGATTCTCCAAACATGGCCAATATTTATTGACCCCCCCGTCCTACTAACTAGTCATAAGTACCCCCCCCCCCCCCCCCGCACCCCCAGGCCATTAAGTTCTGCTTTTGCAAAATGCCCTCCCCCTCCCAAAAAATCCCAAATGGTGGTGTAATGAGGGATGGTCACGAGTACTTGAATTGTCATATTTGGTTCTGATCACCCCATCATGGAGGCTTATAAAAAATGTCCAACCCCTCCTGATGGGGGGGGGGCATAGATAATTCTGACATAAAAAAAAAACCTTTTAAGCAAAAAATCCCCCCCCATTACTATAGGTCAAAGGGGGGGATGAACAATTGTTGGTGCCTTCGGCAAGGGGAGGCATGGAAAGTTCTACGCGCGCTCGAGGGGGAAGGGGACATAAAAATCTCACCAACCCCCTGTAATTAATAAATAAACAGTCCCTACCTAGTACTCTTTAGGCCATGATATATCATAATTATAGTGCCGTTTCAAATGGCCACGGGATATGTATAGCAATGTCATTGATACCCCAGAATCAATACTCCCACATTTCTAGAATTCCAAATGACATTGGCACATGGGCTTTTGTCAATGTAGAATTTTAATAGCCTATGTGAGGCAGTCGGACACCGGTCACAATGGCCGGCCATGATCTTAGCTTCCCAAAAGTGAAAGAATTTTCCAGATAGTCCTATTAGAACCAAAGTTATTGTCATGTAATGATAATCAATATGGGGGTGGGTAGTACAAGCGCTTTTGGTTCTTTCATTAAGAAAGTATAGACATTGAACAGGGAGGCATCTATGCAAGCTCCGCCCAGTAATACATGGGTTTGTGATCGTTAAATATATATCCTTTCTTCCCTTTTTTACTGTAGAATCATTAATAATCGTCCGATTGAGAAGCCATAAAAAATGGCATGTAGCTAGAAACTCTGTGATGACAAATCCCCGAAAATATCATTATGCTTGATGGGCGAAAATTAAGCTGACCCCTATTAATATATACTTTTATACTAGTCAAAATAACATGATGTCAAACAATTACATTTAGGGAGAAATGCAGGCCTTTGCGATAATTCCTTCCTTTTTCCCCCCATGTCACTATCTACTTTCTCCTCATGTGCCATGTCTTTGTGAGTAAACCCCAAAAAATGAAATTTAATGGTGGTAATTGAAGGGTCTAGTGCCATGTCAATGTAAATTTTGGTAACACTTGCTTCAAATAGACACAACTCTAATTGCTCTGTTTTCTCATCATACAACAGGGTGAAGAAGGAACATCTGTATAGTGCCGCTCTAGCTTTTGCGCAAGGGGTCCAGAACAGTTCATCCTTCATTGAACAACTGACTCCAGAACCACCACCTGCGGACACAGACACGGCTGTGTGGAATGCCCACAATCTCATACGCAAAAGGCCTTCTAGTGAAGTTTCAGGCCTGACCGAACCACCCAACTCCAAACGTCCCATCACACACACACCAACCTCTATCAGCACATGTACTTCTACCACACTGGACCCCAAGAGTCCTTCCATGCGACTGTGTGTTAAGCGCAAGTACATAAAGGTGTGCCTGTCATATCTTATTATCTTTATAGTTATAACTCAATAACCTTTCTCATCTCACACTAGAAAAAAACATTGCTTAACTTATGTACACTGTCAATGTTTAAATCAATTAATTTAATCCCTTCATGAACCTAAGCCCAACTCTTTTATGCCTATGATGTACGGTTGCTTGAATATTACACCAAACTGAGAACATGTGTAAGGTTTATCCCCTGTGTATGTCATCATGTGTCTTGTTCAAGCACCGTTTTGGCTGAACCCCTTCTAACACTGATAACCTTTATAATATTTTTCCCATGTGTGGATCCTCATGTGTATGTGTAGGGATGTCACACTGATAATGTGTGTAAATATTCTCCCCCCAGGGAACCTTTCTGCCCGCTTAGTCTTATCATGTGTCTCTTTAAGCTCGTTACCTGTGCAAACAGATTGCCACAGACAAGACACTCAGAATATATGTTTTACAGCTACCTGCCTCTTTAACCTGTTTCACACCCACACAAAATATAAGAGCTTTCTTAAACAGTGTCCTTTTAAGTCACCTGAGTGTGTAAACCATTTAGCACTTTCCTAACACTTGTGAGGTTTCTCTCCTGTGTGTGTCATACTAGGTGTTTTAACAGTACCCGCCTGTTAAAATTATTTACCACACACACAACACATGACAGCTTTCTTAGAGAATGTCTTCTTAATGCACTTGACTCAAAACATTTCACCCCATTCCAAACACTTTGAGCATAGGTGTTTTAAAGCTCCTCCCCTGTTTAAATTCTTTACCGCACACACAACACATGATAGGTTTCTTAACCATTGACTCTTTAAGCTACCTGACTGCTTAAAACCTTTACCACATTCCAAACACTTGTGAGGTTTCTCCCCTGTGTGGGTCACCATAGGTGTCTTAAAGCTGGTCCGTCAGCGAATAAGTTCTGCATTTTCCATACTTAGACTAAAATAACAGTTCCACCAGAGGGCAGCAATGTTTGGACAGGGGACCATGAGCAGCTACAACATAATCACCTGATTTTGTGCCTGCAAGAGCTGAGCTCCCAGCCTATAAAAGCCCTCTTGTGAATGCAAACTGAACTATATCCAAAAGTGCTTTTGGCGTCACTTCAACTAAGACGGCTACCCGGCTGTTTAAATTCTTAACCACACACACAGCACAAGAGAGCTTTCTTACAGTGTGAGTACCTGTCCCGACTGGGCCCTGACTGTCGGTGGAGGGGTACCGAGACCTGCGGGTTTAACCCACTTGACTGTAAAAAAGACTTTGCAAACACTTGGGAGGTTTCTCCCCTGTGTGGGTCATCACATATGTTTTATAAGTACTTGCCTGTTCAAACAATTTACCACTCACACAACACGTGAGAGCTTACTTGAAGATCATTTTCACTACTAACTGAATACCATAAAATGGATTTTTACATCTACAGGTACAGAAGTCTGGACTATCATGGAACATCTGCAATGCCATTTGCTATCTGCAGCAGTCAAAACATCAAACAGGTTTGCGGCAGCTGTTCACAAACTCAAGATCTGCTACAAAGGCCTTAGCTAAGGTAGGATACACATCATCTATACCATGTATGCTAAACCCTATTGTCCCTTAGTAACTACTGTAAATTGAAGTGTATAACCCACATTTACCGTTTCATACACACCCTGACTTGGTGAGAACTCTATAACCCACAATTACGGTGTGGAATTTGTTGTCTTAGTAATTTTATATACTCTTTAACAAATAATTTTAGAAAAAAGTTTGAGAATATTGTACAACCCGCAATAATGAATTTAGCCAATACACCAGAATATATCAGTGTATACTCTGAGTGGTGGTCCACAAAATATACACATACACAACTGAAAGGTGAGTCTCCAGTATAGGACATATATGCATATACTCTGATTGGTGGTGTACCAGACCACACATAAGGGAGTGACATATCTGTACTTTGAGTGCTGGTGTACAAGACCGCACATGAGGGACTGAATTATCTGTGTATACTTTGAGTGCTGGTGTACAAGACCACACATAAGTGTCCAGTATAGGACTTATCAGGTTGTACTTTGAGTGCTTCTACACTATACCTACATCTACAGGATTGACACGTTAGTGTCTATTAGAGGGCTCATTATTCTAAACATTACATACATCTATACAAAATGTTTTCCTAAGATAACTCTGATATATAAAGGTAAGTATCCAGCATAATAATTATACATCTATACTTTAATTAGTGATGCAGGAGACTTCAGCTATACAATGTACTACTGAAAGGTTAGTCTCTCGTATAGGACCTGCTGTAATGTTTGTTGTTCCCACTGGTTCTTTCCCTTCCCACAGTTTTATAACCATCATACTTTTTGCTTTGTTCTGTTCAGTTTGTGGGTGAAAACTACAATATTATCTCTTTCAAAAGGTCCTTCCCGAACTTATACGCGGAGAAGTGACCAGGGCAGCACGTCAGGAGGGACCCTTCTGGAAGGTTCCCACGAAAAGTAGCATTGAGGCCTTTTCGTGGGATGAGGTGATTTCTCACTATAAGAGGTTGTGTCCCCTCTTTATGGCTGCACTGGTGGGCTCCTTTGCCAATAAGATGAGGGAAGTGGCTTTAACGAAAGGCATCAAGAAGAAGAGGTCGCTGAAACAACCAATGGGGATGGTGATCTCCCAGGTGATGTTCCGCCGCAACCCCCAATACCAAAACCTCGTCCAGAAGACCAATGGCGTGATGCTGTGGATGGCGTCGTGCAAACGAAAGGTAATCGCTTTTCTGTATAGATTTACTATTTTTAATGTTATTTCCATTTACTACTACACATGGCATAGACCCCTGCCGTAAAGTGACCAATATTTCCCTTCATCCACACGTCGAGGAGTTACACTTTAACTATCACACTTAATCACTGCTCAAGTTCACATGGTATTCTCAAAATACCCTTCACTGTTTACCACTAATAGAAAACCACTTACTTTACATATAAATTTAACGGTAATTATTGCCATATGGTGTCTGCCTTATGATATATTCAACCACAAATCTAATAACACATTCATTTAATCCTTTAAGGACAGCATTATACCTTAATGCAGCATGGCCTTGGTCGTGATGGTGCATGAATGCAGCCCTGCCAAATAACTTGTCAGGGCTGCATTCTAGCATTATGGGGACCCTATGGGGTGGATACACTCTTACATGATGCACCAATGCAGCACCAGCTAGTTATTCAGGGGGGCTGGATTGAAGCATCTTCACCACGAAAATGTTTTTTTACCCACATACGTCCTTAAAGGGTTAACAATTAAGACTTTTCCACTTCAATTGTTCTTCACTAAACCTCTTGCAGATCACACCCCGTTGAAGAAGTGCTCACAAAGGCTACCTGCAAAAGGGAGTATTATTTGATATAAGTGTTCCTGTTGTTTACCAGATTTAACTATCATAAACTGCATACTTCCCTTTGGTTATTTGCAAGTCATGGAGTGCCCTCATCCATTTATGGCAAGATGTGTTTAATTGTTATTATGGGTTCCCCATAGACTTTCTATTACAGGTGGATACTTAGTCAGGTAAGGAAATGAACCATAGCTGCTGCTCTATGTACTTTCCTTCTTCTTTAATTTAATCATTTTGTGAAACCACAAACTCATCATGTATACGGCAAGGTAATAGTATTGTGCAATGTATTACCTTATTGTAAAAACATACATATTTTCTATATAGCTGTGTGTTTTTGTTTCAACTTTCATTTATAGTTTGCTGTGTTGTCTTTGAATTTTACAAATTGTTGTTTGCATTTATTCATCTTTACCTAATCTAGTTTCATTCTTCTCACATCATAAACGTCATTTATTCACTGATGCCGGGTAAACTCTTCAACACCATAATGATAATTAGTGTACAAGTTGAGGTTCATGATTATTGGGTACCAATTTGATTAGGTTACATACATTAATTGCCTTATCATCCTAGGATATGTACAAGGTACTTTTGTTAAGTGGTGCTAGCCTAATACTGACATAACATCCTGTGTAACGTACTAATAATATTACCAAAATATCCATCTAATATGGTATGTTGCCTTTTTTTATCAGCAATTCACCAACTTCAACCATCTTGGGGTGAGCACCGGGATCAAGGCTGCCAGAGAGAGTCTGGACTCGATACGTGTTGGGTTTGACAGCAAGGTCCTAACATGGAAAAGCCAGCTAGAGGAACATTCTTGCCGTCTATCACCAACACCAACCACAGCAGCCACCCCAACAACAGCAGCCACCCCAGCAGCGACAGCAGGCATGGCAGCGACAGCAGCCACCGCAGCGACAGCAGCCACGCCTGTGACAGCAGCCACGCCTCCGACAGCAGCCACCCCAGCAGCCACCCCAGCCCCCTCAACTGTGGAGACGCGCAGCACTGCCAAAACCCCTTTCCTCCCCGAACAATCCACTCCTCTCCAGGACACTAAAGGTTTCTAATTTCTATTTTTAAAATTTATACTCTAAAGCATTTTGTAGAACTCACTATATAAATACAATAGTTGTAGGAAATATAATAACATACACTATGGTTAATATTTTGCCTACATACACTACTTTGAGCACTAATATAGGCCAAAAAACTATTTTCAATGTTAGGCCTACCATGCTGTTGACTATAGTTAATGCTAGGCCTTATAGAGTTAAGCAATGTCCAATCAGTTAAGTGCTTTCTATGAATTCACAGATCCCCTTGGTTACACGTTGACATTTGACAACGTAAACCAGAAAACTTACTCACGGAAACAGTACGTTGGAGGGGCTCGCAATGCTGACTTGAATATGGTCCAAGCTTACAGTGCACAGGACCGTATCCCAGCAATGCATTTGGATTCAACCGATCCCACCTCTGACGACATACGACAGGTGATGTTTTGTTTGGTGTATAAAGTTGTGCCTCTACAAATATATATTACCTTATTTGACGTTATAAGCGTATTTGACGTAATAAGGGGGAGGGCACTGGTTACATCAACTCTAAATTATTAAATGTTCTTCCTATAAATCACGTTGAATCACCATTTCTAACTAAATGTTTGTGTTTGTATCTTTGAACATCGGAAAAACCTTAAACCTACAAGCATTACAAATTTACCCTTAATTCCTTAATTGTCTTCTCTTGTATACACATACTGGAATAATGTTTCAAGTATCTTTAAACAAAACACACTGTCCTTTTCATCACAATCCACCAAATTGGGGCCTCTTTGCATTCCTCTTATGTACCTGCACCCTGCGGATGGTATAAATGTGCTGACCTCATTTGTTTGCCTGTTATTAAATTAGATTCAGATTGACAAAGTGCTCCCTGGTGACGAGGACACGGCTGTTCTGCGGTGGGAGATGACCGTTCTCATCAAGCGTATCCTCACGGAGAACATGGATGAGTTTTCAGACATGAAACCCATGGTGCCCAAACACTTGCCACATGAGTTCACCGAGGAATCCAAGAAGAAATCAGAACTAGTGAGTTTATATTTATAATACTAAACAGCGTTTGCACAGTGTGCAACTCATCATTTAAAGACGGCCCATTCAGTACCTCAATAAAACATTCACATTTTCCTTAATACAAGTAGTGTATCATAATCATTTACAAATTCAATATTATCAATGTAGAGGCATTTTTCTACGGAGGACTGTGGTGTTACATTCCTAATACTTTCCATCCCCTAACCATACAAAGAATAACTGGCCCTATTCTTAACAGCATGTGGTGCAAATATGGGTGGTTAGCAGATCAAGGGGGGGGCTTGGGGACATGTCTCATGGTGGGTGATGGTAAAACTGAGAAGTTCATGATTTACCAATTTACGGGAATCCCAATTTACTTTTTAAAGGTTCCCTTGGGCATCATCAACAAAGACGAGAACAGGACGGGTGAGATGATGGAAGTCCTAGAGCATTATCAGCAGTATGTGCCTGAAGACAGCCAGGGTTCGCCGATAACAACGCTTCTGTATGGGGACGGTCTGAGTGGCATGCGAGCTGAAAGCGCTCAGGAGGGCAAGGACCATGAGGAGGGCCCCTGGGACCAGTTACGAGGCGTTGAGCCCGCTGTACAAGAGTGGCATCTTCGTATGCATATTCTCGAGGTATTAATTTTGTATTGCCCTCTCCATCATGTGTTCCGATTTATATTGTATACCAGCCTGTGAAAAATATTTCCCGTAATGGCCTTAACTTACTGTAAAACCTTGCGTATAAGCTTAACTCCCGTATAAGCCCCCCCGACTTTGGGCTAAATAGCAGGCCATAGAGCTTCCCTGTAGGTATGTGAACGTGAGTGACTATGGGCGCTGAAGTATGTCACATAAATCGGTGACTGTTTTGAAGGCTAGTGCAGGGCTGCCGATTATTTATCGGCCTGTACATAGGGTTAATGTTAACATATTGACTTGGTTTAAAATTCATATGTAAAGTAAACCATTTCCCATAGGTGTGATTCTTGTTTAATAAATAATAAAACTTGTAAATTTCAGGATGTTTTCACCGAGCTGTGGTCACCAACGAGTGGTGGTCAGCGGGGCACCCTGTACGACCTCCGTAACAAGCTGGGGAAGACGAATGTCACGGGAGACGTGAAGCATTCTTTCAGTAATTCGTATGACTTCATTGAGCTTGCCACCAAAGGCTTTACAGTGCTGGCAGCGAAGCACATCATGACTGTATGCCCTCCCACTGAAGAGATAGACTATCACTACCTATGCGAGGTTGCAGAAGCCGTAGTGGAAATGATATTTGAGCCCACCAACACGGAAGACATCACCACGGAAGGTGTAGAGTTTGTGGATAACGATGACTTCTATCCCTACTGTGTGTGCCGCACAGAGTACGTAGGGGCTTTCATGGTTGGATGCAGCAATCTGAAATGCACAACTGGCCAGTGGTTTCATCCTCCATGCATCAACCTCCCACGGCGCCAAATACCAAAGGGCGATTGGTTCTGCTCGGACGACTGCGAGAAAGTCTTCCTGAAGGAAAACGCAGCACAGCAAAGCAAGGCAAAGAAGAAGATCCCCCCTCCTAAGTCTAAGAAGAAAACCAAAGCTCCACCTCCTCAGTCAAGTTCGATCGACTCGAAAAGCGAGTACAGCCGTGCTGTCATCTTCAGGGGACTGTTCAGCCTTTGCATGCGTGATGCAGTACGGGAGAACGACGGCCCTCGCATGATGAGCCACTGGCGCTACTTGATGCCACACTTCTACCAGTGGGGGCATCACAACTACTTCATTCTCGGTAACCGTCTTCTGCTCTCCGTAGCTGGGGCGGTGTCGCCACGACTGGCTTTCCAGCTTCTTTGGACCAGGACTGTAAATCCCTCTGGGGGATGGGGAGAGAACCTTGAGGCAGACCTCGTGATGGAGTACTTTAATCGTGCTTATAAAGGTAAGTGGCACTCCAGTAAAGTGCCGGAAACCAGCATGCACTTTAAATTTTTAACCCTTAGTCCCCATGATGCATTAATTAATCATGGGGACCCTACGGGGTCATGATGCACCAATGCAGCTTCGGCACCTTACTCTGCAGACCGGCATTGATGGATCTTGATGACAAAGGTTATCTTTTAGCGACATGCATGCTTAAAATGTTAAGAGAAACCCAACTATCTGAGATGATGTAAAACAATTTAAAACTATATAGAAAAGAAAGAATAAACATTCACTAAACACCCCTAAAATAAAGAAACCTCTCTTGGATTATCTTTGTCATTGCTTCCTGAATCATGCTATGGGTGTCGTCTCCCTGCAAATCCAGTTTTGCTCCATAATCTCTCCATACCATGTTGAAGATTGAATTATCCTAGATCTAACTTTCTTCCAGAGAGCTCAAAGAATGCCGGTGGGAATCTCACGAAGGACACGATAGACAGGCACGCCCAAATGATTGGAATTGGCAAGGAACTGCAAGGAATATACGACACCCAGGTGAAGAATTATTGGTTTTTAAACGTTACCAGTGTTGTGTGTGTGCTAAAAAGGTTACATGTGAAGGTAACTTAAAAGTACACTTGATCCCCCGCAGAGGGGACAACCCTCACAAGTGTTCAGACCTGATTGAAGGGATTTATGTATAGCTTTAAGGTAGAGATGTTAACACACACCGAGGAAACAGCCACAAGTGTTTAGAAGTTGGTCAACATTTTACTCCCCACAGAGCGTGAAGAGTAACATGAAGAAACACACAGAAGAGAAACCTCACAAGTGTTTGTGATGTGGTAAAGGGTTTATGCAATCAGGTAGCTTAAGGAGTGACTCTTTAACAAACCTATCATGTGTTGTGTGTGTGGTAAAGACTTTAAAGGGCAACATACCTGTAAGACACATAGGATCACCCACACATGGGAGAAACCTCACAAGTGTTTGTAATGCGGTTAACAGTTTATTCAGTCAGGTATGTTAAAGAGTGACTCTTTAAGAGTGTATGTGTGGTGAACAATTCAAACAGCCAGGTAGATTTAAAACAGCTACGATGACCCACACAGGAGAGAAACCTCACAAGTGTTTTGAATGTGGTGAATGCTTTTTACAGTGAGGTGAGTTAACAAGACACTCTTCAGGAAGCCTCTCCTATGTTGTGTGTGTGGTAAAGAATGTAAACAGCCAGGTAGATTTAAAACGGCTACGATGACCCACACAGGAGAGAAACCTCACAAGTGTTTTGAATGTGGTAAATGGTTTTTACAGTGAGGTGAGTTAACAAGACACTCGTCAGGAAGCCTCTCCTATGTTGTGTGTGTGGTAAAGAATTTAAACAGCCAGGTAGATTTAAAACGGCTACGATGACCCACACAGGAGAGAAACCTCACAAGTGTTTTGAATGTGGTGAATGCTTTTTACAGTGAGGTGAGTTAACAAGACACTCTTCAGGAAGCCTCTCCTATGTTGTGTGTGTGGTAAAGAATGTAAACAGCCAGGTAGATTTAAAACGGCTACGATGACCCACACAGGAGAGAAACCTCACAAGTGTTTTGAATGTGGTAAATGGTTTTTACAGTGAGGTGAGTTAACAAGACACTCGTCAGGAAGCCTCTCCTATGTTGTGTGTGTGGTAAAGAATTTAAACAGCCAGGTAGATTTAAAACGGCTACGATGACCCACACAGGAGAGAAACCTCACAAGTGTTTCGAATGTGGTAAATGGTTTTTACAGTGAGGTGAGTTAAAAAGACACTCTTCAGGAAGCCTCTCCTATGTTGTGTGTGTGGTAAAGAATTTAAACAGCCAGGTAGATTTAAAACGGCTACGATGACCCACACAGGAGAGAAACCTCACAAGTGTTTCGAATGTGGTCAATGGTTTTTACAGTGAGGTGAGTTAACAAGACACTCTTCAGGAAGCCTCTCCTATGTTGTGTGTGTGGTAAAGAATTTAAACACCCAGTAAGATTTAAAACAGGTACGATGACCCACACAGGAGAGAAACCTCACAAGTGTTTCGAATGTGCTAAATGGTTTTTACAGTGAGGTGAGTTAAAAAGACACTCTTCAGGAAGCCTCTCCTATGTTGTGTGTGTGGTAAAGAATTCAAACACCCAGGTAGATTTAAAACGGCTAAGATAACCCACAGAGGAGAGAAACCTAACAAGTGTTTTGAATGTGGTAAATGATTTAACAGTGAGGTGAGTTCAAAATACACTCTTTAGGAAGCCTCTCCTATGTTGTGTGTGTGGTAAAGAATTTAAGCAGCTAGGTAGGTGTATAATACCTATTCTGATCCACACAAGAGAGAAAGCTCACAAGTGTTTGGAATGTGGTAAATGGTTTACACACTGAGCTGAGTTAAAACTACACTGTTTAAGAAAGCTCTCATGTCTTGTGTGTGTTCTAAAGAATTTAAACAGCCAGGTATGTTTAAACCACATAGCATGACCCACACTGTAGAGAAACTCAACAAGTGTTCTCTTTTTGTCCAAATTACTTATTTTTTTATGTCACTTTCAGATGACAGACACGGATACAAGGAGAGCTGGTGACTCAAAGTCAGCTGCAGAGAAGGAGCAGAAAGACGTGGATGCGGTTGTGGCCTATCTTGAAGGGGAAGACTTATTCAGTGTTATGCCTGGACGCTCTCACAGTGGTTTCCAGAACTATGCCCTGTGCACAGGAGTTAAGGAGCACGATAAGTTCCGCGATCGATTCATGAAACACCGCGAGAACTTTGCAAGGAGGAAGGAATTGAGGGTCAACTAGAGTAACTGATGCAAATTTTTTTAACCTTAATTTTAACATGGGGGTTTAAGGGATCCCAATTGGTAAAAAGTACATATTTTTTGGTCAATTTAACATGGGCTTTTAAAAGGGAAAAAAACATCAATTTTTGTTAAATTCATTCAAGTATAGTGTAATTAAATTAGGTTATGGATTAATATGTTAGTGCAGAAGTGTAAATATCAAGTCATGGTAGCTCAGTAGTAGAGCGGTAGGATGTCTATCCTACAGTCCCGGGTTCAATTCCTGGCCATGAAGAGTATGCACTTGGCTACTAACTTATAATCCAAATGGTAAAAAATTAAATTTCTATTCATTGGCCCTTTTATAATACCTCTGTGCAAATGTTGCCGTTAACAATTGAAATCAACCACTTTAATACAGGGTTGTTGGTGTTAGATGAGTTATTACTAGCTCCAGAGATGACTGCATTGGAGATTGAATGTAATATATGATGAGGTTGATCTCTCTCCTTCAAATTTGATGAATAAATAAGTTTATGATTAATTCTACATAAGCAAGCATAACATACAATCATGTTTTAAGTTGCACTACTGTGTGTGCTGTTTTAATTTAGGGGATAAATGTGACTTTAACTATTGATTAGTTAATTGAACCAACAATACATGAGATATGTAAGCTGCAGTAATATTCATAACAGAGAAGACAAGTGTATTGAACGGTTAACAGTTGATCAAGTTGCAAATAGGATAAAGATGTACATTTGTTTAAATAGAATATATATATATGTAATGGCCTAATTGTAATTGTAGGTGGCTAGTTAGATTTCTCACCTCTAAATGTGAGAGAACAATTGTGGATAATGGTTCCTGTATACCATTAACCAATACATGTAGTACACACCTAAGAGGTCATTACAGCGTGAATGGTCTCACACACCTGTCAATAAAGAAAATTGCAACTTGTCTTGTCAACTGTTTATACGGCAAAAACAGTTTTTGTTAATTTCTCACCTGCAGACAATGATATGTTGATATCCATGACTACCGTAAACTCTTTAATAATCTCACCACCCCCCTTGTAATTAAAACATGAACACTCCCTAAGTAGGGGTAATATGACTGTTTTTTATAGTATAGTATAATATTAACTTAAAACTTTGCCAACCTTTGGTGAAGGTTATATAGTTCTTGCCAAGTTTGTGTGGAACTTATAAGGGGGATGGGGTTTATACAGAGGTAGCTAAAGTATTAGGGACTTTTTTTTTTTGAGAATGGGGGGTTTGTTGATTTGGGGGGGGGGGAACAAATAAATTTGCACCCCTTGAACGGGGTGGGAACCAAAAATATTTTGACCGCTCTTGAGGGGGGACCAAACAAATTGGACTCCTTTTTAGGGGAAAACCCTGCGCCTTCAATTGTGTAGGGGTAGGGGGGCTCTATTTTAACCTCCCTGGGGGGGATTAAAAAAATTTAATCCAGCTTTGGCTAAAAGTCCCGGGCCCCCCCCCTTGTTAAAAAGTGACCACTCCCTTAGTCATCAAAATTCATACACATCTGGGTGGGTGTGGTTTGGGCAAAAAAACACCAATATAGGGCCACACCAAATTAAAAAGTTGGTCTACGGATTTGGCCCACCATCTTTTCTAAAATGTTATTTAAAAAATAAAAAATTTGAAATAAAGTGTACTGATGGGGCGCCATCATTTTGTAAGAAATTTGATTTTGTTTAAATGTATTTTTTTATATTTGGGTGGCGCTTTTCTGATTGATAGGCAGAATTGGGAGTTCAGAAAGAACAAATTCCTCAGAAAGAAAACAAAAAGTAGTCCGCTCTACTTGATTCAAGGTTGAAGTCCACAAGACCAAAATAAAAATTTGGAAATTGTTTTTTTCGGTCCCTCCCACCATTTAAAAAAAAGGAAAATCCGTAGACCCTTTTTTTTTTTTGGTGTGGCCTAATCAACAACTCTCTGATACCTGTTACTCTATCATACAGCAGTCCAATTATCTTAAATTTATAACAAAAATGTATGTGAATTTCAACACATGGAATATGTTTTATTCATAACTACATTGAAAAGCAGCAATTTATATCAATTCAAGGGTAGCCGAGGGGTGTATGCTAACTCAACACAGATTTCAGTTCATACAGAGCATCCCTATATAGGGTATGTGAGGCTTTAATTTACCATGAAGCAGTAATAGAACACAACCTTCTAGAAATGGTATATAAAAGCCCATCTATAACCCCTACCCTATATAGGGATCGTTGGTATCAAATGAAACCTGAGGTTGGTTCGTGTACAGCCCATGGGTAGTTTGTGGTAATTGATGCTAGATGAAAGAGTTTAACAAAGAATGAAAGCTAACAGCTTACAGTGATTCTAAAATCTGTCCCAAGTTACATTGTGGTTTGGCACATGGACATCCTTGTGCACAGAAATTGCAGCAGTAGCACAGGGCACAACTACACAGAGCCTGACATGAACCGTCACATGCAACACGCATATCTCGATCTGGAGAACGTTCATTGGATAATGAAAAGGAGTTGATGATGACCTCACGAAAGCACTCGTCTTTCACCTCTCGTAGTCTTAACAGGGATGGGTCTTTGCAGCCCCTCAGTGCCATGCCTGTCAGGTAGATAGCGGCGAGGCCTTGGCTTCCACTTGTTCGCGCACATCTTCCTATCTCCTGCCACAAGTCAATAATGTCACGTGGACCCCCGAAAACAATAACGGCATCTATGTCCTTGATGTTCACCCCCATTTCCAATTTGATGGTGCTGACTAATAAGCGAATAGTTGAATCATGTTTGGGGAATTCCCCCATTACATACTCCTGCTTTCTGGCCGAAACTTTGGAATGAAACATGTCAATGATCCTGTTTTTGACCCTGGCAACACCATTCACATATGCTTTCCCGCCCTTCTCCACAGCATCTAGAATCCAGTGATACACCTTTTCCGTATCTGAGATGGTAGGTGTGAAAATAAGAATTTTTCGCCCATCGACACCATGCTGCAAGGTGGCAGTTGTTTTGGGTAACCACCTCCACATGGAGACGCACATTATCTCTGAAAGTGAAAATGAGTGGAAATACATGAAACCAAAGTCTACCAATTAATGAACAAACTCTGAATAAAATTCATTAGCAACCATGACTTGTAGGTTAGGGATTAATAATTCTTAAAAAAAACTGCAGATTGGTTATTTTCTGGACCTATGTAAACACTCTGAGCATCTTCAGTTTTCCCCAATGTTAAAAATAACCAAACATCACATTATAAACTATCCTAAAAAACACCAATGCTCTACTAACAGGGCTGTGAAATAGGAAAAAGTATTGACTGCAAAGATACGGTGTGCAGTGAGAAGACTGTGTGCAGGCCAGACTCATGTAGTTAAAGGCCTTTTAAATTAAATAGTTTTACAATACTAGGCGGTTTTGAGGAATGCCGCTCAAGGTAATTTTAAAAAACCTATAAAGGCAACCATGTCATTTCATGTGTTTTCATCTGATGATACTTCTGAGTGGCCGCTATCATTATAAAAGGGAAATATATTTCTCATTGGATCTCCACAAATCTGAGGACTATTCACATGCAGATAAAAACCTTACATGTATGAGTTTCCAGGGATATTTCACACCCCTCACTAACCTGTTTGGTGTACGGAATATCTTAGCATAACTATATATGCCAAACAGACTAGCCACATCAGCTTGAATGCTCATGGTGCCTGTAGCGCTCAGGAAGAGAAGCGTTGCATCAGTGAATGAGGCGAGCTCACCGATCCGTCTGTACATAGAGCGAAAAACATTTCCCCTGTAAAGAAATATAACACTATCAGATAAATATGTGGCAATTAACATTCAATATATACATGTCCCCTGTTTAGAAGAAGCACCTCCTTCGGTGTGTGAGATTATGGGTGCGGGCATAGTGCATAGGCCTATATACATTGACATGTTAAAATCGATGCCCCCCAGCAACTATCGCAATGTAATTTTACTCTCTGGCATTAGAGGCCCCTCCCCTCTCCCTGAAAAAGAGGAGAGGAGTATCCAGTAGGCCTATAATTAGGTCAGGTTTGGTAAACGTCCCTATTCTTAGCCCCTCTGTCACACCCAGAATTTGAGGGAAGTACAGGAAGACACTGAGGCGGAACTTGTCAGGATCAGGATCCCTCTGCCCCAGATAGTCATTGGAAATGTTGTCCCGGAGATGCCTCCCTTTAAACCCACCGCGTGAAAGCAGGGTTCCCTGGGTCAATAATCAATTGGGCTAGTTACACCTGTAAATACACAGATTCTTACCAGGTAGTTACACAGTGAAATTCGTCCACGCACAACACAGTGACACGATGTGAGAGACGCTCGATGACCTCCTTCCAGTGCTGCTGAACAGCACACTCAGGAGTGATAAACACAACCTGAGTGTGCCCATTCTCCACCGCTAGTTGTCAAAGAAATAACATCAGATGAGAAACAGGTTATATTGAATGTATAATTAATGGGTTTGATAATTTGTTTTTACCAATTTACATACATAAATAGTATTTGAAAAGAAATATCTATTCAATACCAAACAAATAGAGTTAGAAAGGGTATAAACCGGAATTCATTAAGTAATTATAGGACAAATTGGTAGCTGGTCTAGCATAGGGCTGGGGAGTGAATACACACTGACTAAGGCTAGGTCTGTGGAAAACATGTATCATCTGTGAGTCAGACAGCCAGACGAGTCAACCCACCAAACTTTATGTACAGTGTTTAAAGATTGAAGTTACAACTCAAATCCTTAAAAGTAACATATAGATAGAAACAATACTTCCCGTAAGATGTATTCTGCGTAAGTAGATCCAGGGGGTTAGATATCCTGAAATAACATTAGTATATTGTGCAATTAGTAATAATTGTGTAAATTATTACTTTACCAACAATTTGATCTACTAAAAAGTAGGTTGTATGTTTAATTAACATAAAAAAAGACTAAGGTTTTGTGTACTTGTGTGATTGAGAAATATGGTAATTTCTCGGGTGTCTATGTGTACCCATGTAAAACAGAGCACTTTAAAGTTACATGGTTTGATGTGTGATGGGAAAGTTGGAAGAAGGTATTGAATATGATTATTATGCAATCATTTTGCTCCAAAATTGAGCCGGGTATGAAAAATTTAGGTGGGTGAATTAAATTGATGTGTTGAAAAATAATATGGAGAATACAGATAAAAGAGATAGTTTTGGATAAAGGGGAATTGTTGATTTCTATAATTAATCCCCTAATAATTATACTGCGCTATCAATCATAAATCAATATAACAACATGTAATTTCAGAATTTGCTCCTCAGTCCCGTAAGGTTTCTAGGGAAAAATGTGTAGGTGCTGCTAATATAGAGGTTTTCAGAAGTACAGTACAGTAATAGATTCCCCAACATGAGATTCCTGATGGGGGTGATAAAATGAGGACAATGTGTCGGTGGGGGAAATACAGGAGTTAGGGTTATAGGCAAGCTTTTACGGTAACAGTAAAATAATTAACTGTAGGTAAGTGTTAAAGCTTAACTACAGTACATAGTGCACAACATATTGTAAGGCTGATTACCAATGGGTACTACAACAGTTACCATTAGAAAAAGTGTGTTTATCACTTTAATAGTAATGATTATTACCTCATTATTTGTAACAGCATATAGACAAAGTCGGAAATGTTTATAGAGATACCTGCTAGTTCGGTCACTGTCGATTCACTTGTAACCCCATGGGCCTTGATCCCATAGGTCTGAATCAGGGCCACCTGCTCGTAGATTATGGACAACAGCGGGCTAATAACAATAGCCATGTGTTGGACGTTGGGATCGCTCTGTCGATAAAGAAAAGTGTAAGTGTTTAAAAGGAGAGATTTCACACGAGTGTATAAATCCCAATACTGGGGGGTAGGGTAGGACTAGGGACTGTGGGGGAAGCATCCAAGTATCTGACTATTAGC
Organism: Harmothoe impar; assembly: GCA_947462335.1. Classification (NCBI taxonomy): domain Eukaryota; kingdom Metazoa; phylum Annelida; class Polychaeta; order Phyllodocida; family Polynoidae; genus Harmothoe; species Harmothoe impar. The sequence goes on along the minus strand of CANHQG010000007.1, from coordinate 96,817 downwards.
AAACTGTAAGCATTGTATGACTTACAGCTACCCTCCCAAGGAATGACACAGGTGGATGTACAGTTGTGAAGAGTTTTTTATTCAGGGGTTGCAGGCCAATGGAAAAGATCATGGATAATTCTGAGAACAAAGTGTGCATAATTATGACAATAAATTGTTGGTAATTATGGGAGCAAAGTATGGCAAATCAGATGGCAAAGTGGTTAATTATGGTGGGAAATTCTGCCTTATACTGACAGGAAAGCATAGGGCTAGTATGGGGGTATTCTGAGTGTAAAGTATGAGGCAGTCTTACAGTAAACTATGGTTCTTTTCTCACGGCAAACTATGGGCCTCTGTCATTGTGAACTGCTGCTACAAATTCAAATTTTGTTTGATACAAAACATCCCTATATAGGGTGGGGGTTATACAAGGGTTATTGTTACTGAACACCACCAGCTGTGCTGCCGGGGATAGTGCTGGGGGAAATTTGTGGAGACAGGGTTACTCTGACCTTATCAATACCTATAATATCAAAGACATCCCTACGGTGAAGTCTCGGGTATAATCTTGACTGTTAATGTAATAAAGAGTTAAGCACGACTAACCTCATCCTCAAGAAGGGGGGCCACAATGTAGATGGCACTCTTCCCATACCCAGTAGGAAGGCTGCAAAATGTAGGATTCTTCTCCAACACTTGCTCCAGAACCTCTTTCTGTTCAGCCTTTAATGCAGGGATATCATTTCCAAGTTTGGGATATTTCCGTTTGACATCACAGTAAGCGGTATCCTGTAAAAGCAACGGACATAGTTGAAAAAAAAGTGTGACTATGTAATGTTGGATTTCACAACAAGGATAAAAGATTGAAAAGAAGGTGGTATATACATATTGCTATTGCATTTTGCAATTGACTTGAATTTCTTTTTTCAAACATGCATGGCGTGAGGCTAGTCCTCACCTAGGCCCATGCGAAATTTCCCAAATCCCCCACATTCTATGTATGGCTTTATTGATTGTACAATTGAGTGTAATTTGCATTTAACTAAAGGTCAAATGGATGAACTCCTGTAGAATGTTGTTACTAAAAAAACAGTTTAAGATGTTCCAAGAATAAGGTACTGGTACAATAATAGTTAAATGTGAGAGCAAAGACCACAGTGTGTCCCCGCCACCTACACAAGAAAACAGTTCAAAAGTTTGACTGAAAGCCCCTCCCCTCCGGCAAAACAAACATAATAATGTTGTGGAAAGAGAGTAGGAGTTACATTTTTTTTCTATGGGGGGGGGGGGGGGGGGGCACCTGTATCTGTAAAACGTAAGCAGTACCATGAAACACCTCTTATAAGCCTCACTTCCTTACTAGCCTCACTTAGACATTCACACCATCCTCTAAGTGGCTGCATTGTGGTTATGGGGAATTTAGTACTGTAGGATACATCTTAAGAATTCCATTGCTGACTTGCGTACTAGCCGCACATTCTAGGGTATACAGGTTTGAGGCTATTTTCTTTCAACCGTTCTGTTACAAAATGTAGAGCATGGGATGATTTTGCCACTAGGAAAGAAGAAATAAAGGCTACGACTATGATAATAATATACTGAGACGGCCATGATATAAAGAAATGAAATGACGGTGGTCGAAAATCATCAAAATATATATCTAATTATGGGTTTAAAGTGTAAGTGTATTGATTCTAAAAACCACCTATAGAAATACAAAGCAGTTTTGATCATTAGGATACATTACAATGACATTAAAAAGGACTTGTCTTAAAACTAGGGTTTAAGATGAAACAATGCTTTTATATGTTACAATAAGTTTGCTTCTAGTTGTAAAAATGGCATAATTTTGTTCTTCTAAAAGCAACACCTAGTGGGCCAACTTTTTCCCACCCATGCCCCCCCCTACTCACCACCCGACTGACGGCTTTGTTTGTTGTAGATTATTCCATCTAAGTACCTAATAAGGGGGTTCTAATTTGTTAACCACAGGGGTGGGGGGGGGCGGAGCGCAAGAAAGTTGTTTACCCCCTCCCCCTGTCAAGGGGTACAATTGCTCCCCCTCAATTCAGTAAGGGAGTCTGGATTTTTTAACATCAGGGGATGTGGTGGTTTTCCCCCGGAACGTGTGAAATTTTTTACAGCCCCCCCCCCTCCCGGTGGAGGGGTCAACATTTCTTCCCTCCTTAGTGAGCAGGGATATTTCTAGGGCCGCGCAGCGCGCAATACACGCATTAGAATGCAAAATGACGCATTAGAATACCCAAATGTGCGCCCATTGGCGCATAAGACATCATGGTATACTAAAAGTTCAATAATATATTGCCCAAAATATGTGTCTGAATTCTCAGATAGGGAGTATAGAATATCATTGGAAAGCTAAAAGCAGCGGGAATTCAATCAACTAAATCTCAAATAGGTATTCTGAGAATCTGAGTTTTCCTATACTTTCGAATGAAATGAATAGTCCCTCCTTCTGTGACTTCTTTGCCCCCTTCTAAATTGTTTTTCATTGATTGCCTAGTGTTAGCACCTCAGGCTTCTTATCATGTACATATCATACATATTCACGTATTTCCCTGATCATGCATGCTATTGATACCATGGTAGGTATGTCATTGACATCCAATTTATTCCGATTTCGATTATCAATTTCAGTCTCGATTTTTCAATTATATTGATTTATTCTGATATTACAAACACAGTTTATATCTGCTTGAAAAAAGGGTATTTTCTTCCGTTTATAAATCCCCTCCTTATAGTTAAGTATATAAAGCATAAAACTTGGAAGATCAAACATTTTGAATACAATTCAAAATCATTTTCCCTTTTTCCATGAGTGTCCCTCAATATTATTGACCTGCAAAGGTCATCATTTGTTAAATGAATAAAAAACAAGATCTAGATGGAATATTTACACTATTTCCACAGTTTTAGAAAGGTAAATTAAAGGTCTATGTGTGATACAAATGGTGTATCGATTAAATGCCTTTATTGATGCAATAATCGCGATTTTTAAAATGTTGATGTATCGATGCTGAGGGGCTAGCACAATTTGTGGTCAGGGAAAGTCTCGATGATTAGATTTGATGAATCTACCTTTGATTGGTTTCATGTCATGATATTTTGTCAAATTAATATTTCTAAGAAAATATAGTTAAATGGCCCATTCATTTTGAAAATGGGGCATTATTTTGTCTATATATGGCCCATTGCATAAAATCCTAGAAATATCCCTGAGTGAGTGATCATTTATTATCAACAGGGGGGGGGGGCCAAAAAATGTGCACCCCTTGAGCGGTGGGGTGTATTTTGGACCCCTCGGGGGGGGGGGGGGGAATTTAAGCTGTTTTGAGCCAAAAAGGCTGGGCATTACTATGCCCCAAAGGGCCCGCGCACTGGGTGATTTTAGAGGCATTAGGGAGTGTTCATTTATTATTTACAGGGGGGGGGTGGGTTTGGGGGGGGGGCCAAATCTCAGCACCCCCCCCTGTAATTAATAAATGAACACTCCCTTAGGGTTGGGTGTGTAAACATTTTTGGCCCCACTTGTTAAAAAATGATCACTCCCTGAAGGAGGAAAATAGGCTTCTGTATGGGCCCTTTGAAGCATACTAACGCCCAGGCTTTTTAGGGCAAAACAGGTTAAATCCCCCCCCCCCCCCCCCCCCCACAGAAGTGCAAAATTGTTTGTTTGCCCCCCCCCCCCCCCCAGTTAACAAATTATCATTCCCTAAACGAAAGTGCATGCAGTGGCTTAATGTAAGAGTCACCTTAAATACTAGAACAATGTCAACTGACAAGGTTCAAGGAAGGCAATACAGAAACATGATAAGAGAACACAACATAATACTGAACTGGCAACCACTCACCATGACGGTTTTCTTGAAGTACAGCTGAAATTGTTTGAAGAACAGTTGAAAAATGTTGAAGAAGGACTGCAGATGTAAACACCATGTGGCTCTGTAAGGTCTCACAACCATAGCAGAAAGTAGGTCATGGATATATCACCAACTTAGAAACTTAGTAGGTGTACCTTATCATAATAAAATATATGCATGTCACAAACAACACAAAAGGTGAGTTTTAATTCAATAGCATAGCAAAAGCCTTATGTAATATAATGTATTTCGAATGTTATTGTGCATGTTAGTTTGGTGAGACCTTCCATGACCTTGCGACCAAAACGAGGCCAAAAAAACAATGAAACACAACACCAGCTGAAATGGACAGTTGCAACTCCAATATGGCTGACCAGGGATGTCCTGCTCCAAATGTAGGTTAACACATTTGCCAAAACAGAGTAATCTGAACGTATGTGTATACAGTTTCGCCCAAAGTGGACAGGTATATATGTTAGTAGGGCATCTATGAAAGGATATTGAGCCAAAAAAATTATTTCATCCAATCCAGGCAACCTGACAAAACAACCCGTACCGGGACGCCTGACGCCGCAGCCCGTAGCTGCGGGGACAGGGAACGCTTGACTACCCCAACTTGTCATTTTTCCTCTCTGTGCGCCTGACCTAGAGGGACATAGCTTCAAGTGGAGACACTCATCTAAATCCTAGTAATATCTCAAGCTGAAACTTAAGGTTCATAGACAGAGGTCCACGATAATCTGTCTGAACGACAGGTTTCTCCACAAGCGCAGCCGAGTGTGATGTGACCCAAGGTCTCACAAGTGGAGAAACAAGGATTTCAGACTGATTTGAGTGGATCTCTGTGTTTATTTCATGCAAATGTTGATCAATTCCATTTTAAAACGACATTTACAGATTGGTTTCACAGCTATTCCGTGGAGAATGGAGCTGTGGAGAATGAGCATCAGTTTCTCCACGGGGTGTGGAGAACGGCCAATCTAGTACTTAAGCATAGTAACTTTGTTTCTCCACATGGAATAAATATTATATCTTCATGCCTTCTGCACCTCGTCTTTGTATTTCCCTCTTAGTCACCCTTAGTCAAAGAGAAGCTACTCTTTAACTTGAAAAAGAAACTGTTTTATGTTCCCTGCCTGTGGGATAGCAGGTCTGATCTCCCAGAGAAATCCATCCCCGTTTCAATGTGCTCAGTAAAATTTAACACAATAATTGTCAGCAGGGGACTCTATATAGAGAAGGTTATATCCTAGATAAATGCATGTCAGTAGGAATCTGTAAGGCATGTGCTACTAGTACTCACCTAAATATAATCCTTTCTGGCCTAACTAAAGGGGACCCTTTCTGGGTTGATTCTTTTATGTATCACTAGTAGTATAGTATGTATCGGAACGGGACTATAGTTAACTACTGTTTATTACTTAATCGACCTGCAGCCAATCAGAGGCCTCCATTTGGTCACGTGACCCCCTCATTTGCATAATTACGTAATAGGCCACGCCCCCTCATTTGCATAATTACGTAATAGGCCACGCCCCCTTGATCACCAGCCAATCAGGGGCCACCATTTGGTCACGTGACCCCCTCATTTGCATAATAGGCCACGCCCCCTTGATCACGTGACCCCCTCATTTGCATAGTAGACTACGCCCCTTTGATCACCAGCCAATCAGTGGCTTCCATTTGGTCACGTGACTCCCTCATTTGCATAATAATGGGTCACGTGACCCCCTCATTTGCATAATAGGACCACACCCCCTTGGTCACGTGACCGGAAGCGCTCTTTATTTGGAAAATAGGCCACACCCCCTTGGTCACGTGACCTGACCCCCTCCCTCATTTGCATAATATAGACAATAGACAGACCACGCCCCCCTTTTGGTCACATGACTTGGACTAGCTAATGGGAGGCTTCTATAAGGGGGGAGGGGAGGGGAGGGGGGGAGGGGGGCACTTTAAGATGCATGGGGAGGGGAGGGGGGGAGGGGGGCACTATTTATGGGGTGGGCGGGCACTTGGGGGGGAGGGGGGGCTTTTGGGGTCTGCTCGGGAGAAAAAAAAAAAAATTATCTGATCTCTAGGGAATCGCTTCCTCTCTACCCCCCCTTTAGGGGGGTAGGGAGGAGGCGAGTCGGAGGTGACTGTAGAGGAGTTTTTCGGTGACTTGATGACTTTCAAACGACTGTACTGATAGTTGATGAATTTGACTTTTTGACTTGAATATTTCTTGCGACTTTGCGAAAGCGACTTTGCGGCTCGTAGCTTCTTAAATAAAGAGGTGACTTTGTAACTTCAGGGGGGAGATCTTTCTACACCACCACAGAAAAAGATCTCGGTTGATTGACTGAACGCGGCGGGTATGAGTCATCATGGGGCCCTTGACGGGTGGGTCCTCCCCATGCAGCCGTATGTCGAATTTAAGAAATGCCCGTGTCACACGTCACTAAGGGAGAAAACGTTTTTTGAAAATATTTAGAACCCGAATTTGAGCATTCTGGTACATTTTTAAGGACCCAGACACCGCAAAGCCGGGTACCATCCAAGAAAAGAAAAAAAAAAAAATTTGGCGAAATGCTTAGGTTTGAAATGGTACTTTTTCTGATGCACTCTTCGAACATTTTTTTTTCCTCATGTCACTATGGTCCATGTCACATGTCGGACTCAAATCCACATAATATGCTGCAATAACATGAATTCCTGACCAACATGTTATATGTTCCCTACATTTGGTTGAAATGTGCAGTGTGCCCAAACTTTGTTGACCATGGTTTACAGAATATAGAATGAAGCACCTGACAAAATTTATTGTATGAATTACATTGCAAAAATTTGTACCATTAAACCTTGTGTATTAGCCTAACTGACACATAAGTGACACTCCGAGTTTGGATCGATCCTTTAAGCCGCAGAGGCCTTCTTAAAACTCACGTATAACCTGCACCCCAAATTTGGGTGTATCCTATGGCGATTGGACTCGCATACTAGGTGCAGCTTTTAAGCAAGGTTCGATGGTACAATGAACACAGTCAAACAATGATTCGGTATATTAATGATGGATACTTCATCTTACTAAATCACAAGGACATCTGCTTTGGTCAATAAATATATATAAGATTCCATCTCAAACACAAGCAAAGGCAAAATCCCCACAATCAAGGTCTGTCCTTATTCATAGTATGATGTGGTTTAGAACACCATGATCCTAATATGTAGGCAGTAGAACCCAATAACAGTGAAATTAGTCCGGTGGTGGAACAAGGATTTAAGGCATGACCCGGAATTCTCCGATATAGTTTTTTTCTCTGCTGATTATTCATCTAAGGGGTCTGGGTGACCATTTCCTGCGTGATGTATCTGTGACGGCTTTGGGGAAATTGAGATATTCAAGATGGCCAGCATTATTCAGTAAAAATCTTTAAAAGTGCATATCTCTACTTCTAATCAACTTAGAAACACAAATAAAAGGTCTAAAAGTATGTTTCTGTGGTCAGGGAATCCAATTATGTCATCTAAAATCATGTATGTGGCAGCCATTTTGTGTTATATCCAAGATGGCTGCCGGAATTCAATAAAAATCATTAAAAGTGCATATCTCTGCTTCTAATCAACTTAGACACACAATTTAAAGGTCTAAATGTACATTTCTGTGGTCAGGGAATCCAATCATGGCATTTCGAATCATGTATATGGTAGCCATTTTGAAATATATTCAAGATGACTGCCGGAATTCAATAAAGAATCTTGAAAGGTGTATATATCTGCTTCTAATGAACTTAGAGACACAAATAAACGCTCTGAAAGTATATTTCTGTGGTCAGGGAATCCAATCATGTCATTTAGGATCATGTATATGGCAGCCATTTTGAATAATTAGTGATAACTCTTAAGTCTACACTGTTTTATAAATGGAGTAAATGTAAGATTTGAATAGACACAAGACATAACAATTATAGTGAGATTACCTGTTGCGAGACTTTTCAGTTTGGAATATGAACTTATCAATGTACCACAGATAGCTGTCAGAGGGTACACAATTTGATGTGTGTAATTCCCAAAACATAATACACTGACCCACTACAGGTGATCATCCTCAAGAAATCCTCTGATAGCAAAGGACATTCAGAGTGTTTTAAAGCAAGCAGAATAGGGCATGTGAGCTAGCACTGGAGCTGGACCAGTCAGATGAATGTGCTGGCTGAGTGTCATGGCTACAATATATTGTAGTCAGTATACTGGGATTTACAAAAGTTTAGGACAAGCCCTTAAACCCAAGACCAATGTGTTATCCCTTCCACTAATGGACATATCATCTGCAGACTGAAATACCATAATAACAGCCATGATGAAGGCCATACAAGTTATTGAAGCAACAGGCCAAGCATACATATTATTCACTGCAGATCAACAGAGCTATGTATTGTATAGCTGTTCTGGGATGCATTCTGGGAGAAGGAGGCCATGTTTGGCAATTTTTATCTTTGCTTAGGTGGAATGCATGTATATATCCTTGGGAGTTTGATATAGGCAAGTTGATGGCAGACAGTGGTCTATCATGGAATATATAGCTAATTGGTAAGTTTCCCTATGGTGGTATTTAAAATAGACTTACACAGAAAGATCTCCCAGAGAATGTCAGAGCAATTTGAATGCTGGTGGAAAAAAACAAGTATTCAAGAGCCATTTAACCAGGCATCACAGTAGGACAACTGATTTCTGGTTAATGTGCCTAATTAAACCCATTCTCATAGTTATAAGATATGCAAGAGCTGAGCAAGAGTCTGCCTGGCTAATGTATCAAGCATGTGTCAAGGATAATTATGATTCTCTTGTTCTTTGCCACTAGCCACTATCACCAGGCCAGATATGCATAATATTTTATGAGATCCATGACTGATTTGCCTAATGATTTGTGTGAAGCATTTGTGAAAGGCCAACATACCATGCCTCACAAGACCGGATTATTCAATGGAATCTGGAGTGACATGATTATTGAGTCAACCATCATGAGGTAGAGACACATTCCAGGAGAAATTATTGGAATCAACTTGAATGATGTAATGAGGTTGTCAAGATCTTTACCATAGATGTATTGAAGGATAAAGAAGAAGTACCTTGTGAAATCCAACATAAGATGCAAGCAACAGGAAAGTACTTTGGGACAAACAAGAGACATGTGTTTACCCTGTACAGAACAAAAAATTTCCTAACAGTGTTATGAGCATTGTCAAAGGAAATATGGTGGTCAATCCATCTGTGGCTGCACAAAGAGCAAATGGAGGAATTTGAAAGCTCTTGGCCTGAAGGATTCCATGACAGAATCAGTAAGCGAGTTGTTAACATGTCAATATATATATATCATAAGCACATCACGGTAGCTGTCACAAAAGTGTTTGACATTGAAGTGATCCATGTCAGGGCTTCGAGTCTTCACTATAATTTATGGGATTATGACACAAAGAAGTTAATTGCTCATGGGTTGACACCACAGCCAACTGTATAAAGTGTTTGATGATTTGGGAAATATGAGGGAGGCAAAATCTAAAGCAGTCCTGAAGAATGATCTCAGAGTTGAGATGTCAGGTAGGCACTACAGTACAAATCTTGCATGACTTGATGGGTGTCCTGTACCTTTGGGTCACACACCACCATAGGGAAACCTGTCAGCTCCATGTGCCTCAACTAGATCCTGTGCAGTATGGCTTGGTTGGGGATGACTCTTCAAACTTATCAATTGTAATTTTGCGACCTATACATGAATATGCTTTCTTGTTTGACTACATCAGATGTTTACTGCATCCTCAAATGCGCCTTACTGTTTAGATAAATAAGCATGTCTAGTGCTCTCCAAACTAAATGAAAATAACTTTCTGGTCCCTAAAACAGTTGCTGAAAGTGTTTCTCCTTCTCAAGCTAATCAGATGCCCCTGTGATAGCACACTACCTTGCAAATTTAAGAGATGCAGTTGCCACAATACAAACATATCTTGTAGAATTTTACAAGAGAACAGCTACACGGATATGGAGAAGGAGGAGTATCTTGTTAATGCATCCCAACATATGTATGTCCTTGTATTTTGTTCCATCTGTGTGATTAGATTACACCTATCTTATCATCAATAAATATGATTTTCACTGGTATAACTATGTTTGAATTTTACAGTATGTATAGAAAATTTGTGTCATGCAGGGAGCAAACTAATAATTCAAAATGGCTGGCATATACATGATTCTAAATGCCATGATTGGATTCCCTGACCACAGAAATATACTTTCAGAGGTTTTATTTGTGTCTCTAAGTTCCTTAGAAGCAGAGATATGCACCTTTCAAGATTCCTTATTCCAGCAGTCATCTTGAATATAATATTATTTCAAAATGGCTGCCATATACATGATTCTTAATGCCAAGATTGGATTCCCTGACCACAGAAATGTACTTTTAGACCTTTAAGTTGTGTGTCTAAGTTGATTAGAAGCAGAGATATGCAATTTTAATGATTTTTATTGAATTCCGGCAGCCATCTTGGATATAACACAAAATGGCTGCCACATACATGATTTTAACTGACATGATTGGATTCCCTGACCACAGAAACATACTTTTAGACCTTTTATTTGTGTGTCTAAGTTAATTAGAAGCAGAGATATGCACTTTTAATGATTTTTATTGAATTCCAGCAGCCATCTTGGATATAACACAAAATGGCTGCCACATACATGACTTTAACTGACATGATTGGATTCCCCGACCACAGAAACATACTTTTAGACCTTTTATTTGTGTTTCTAAGTTGATTAGAAGTAGAGATGTGCACTTTTAAAGATTTTTACTGATTTCTGGCGGCCATCTTGAATATCTCAATTTCCCCAAAGCTGTCACAAATACATCATGCAGGAAATGGTCACCAAGACCCCCTAGATGAATAATCAGCAGAGAGAAAAACTATATCGGAGAATTCCGGGTCATGCCCCAAATCCTTGTTCCACCACCGGACTAAATAAAACAAGTTGATTCGGTCATGTTTGTCCTTTGCCCAAAAACGGGATTGTAAAAAGAAAGACAGACATGAATGTTGTTAATTATGTTGGTAATGTTGTTATCCTATAAAATCATATAGGTTTGTAGTATTAGGGCTGTCAGTCATGCCCCTATGCTACGAAATTTGCCTTTATTGTACAAAACACCTGTTAAGCCCTTATACTACAAAGTTGCCCTTATCCTACAAAAATATCCAGTTTTGTAGAATATTGGCTGTCAATGAGTCCCCTATCCTATGAATTTGCCCTTATACTACAAAACCTTATGTTACAAAACCTACCAGATATAGGTTTCGTAGGATAAAGGGAATTTAGTAGGATAAGGGCCTGGCTTATCGCCCTTATCCTACTAAATACATAGTTTTTGTATGATAAGGGCAACTGTTTTGGTAAAATAAGGGACAATTGTGTAGGATAAGGGCCTGACCGACAGCCCTTGTACTAAAAAGCTATACATTTTTGTAGGATAAGGGCAATTTTGTAGGATTAAGGCATAACAAATGTTCCAACCCTATCAAATAAGCACAGGTCTCGTCTAACGGCAGGGCTAGGACCCCTCTGAAACCCAATAACTCTCTTCAAAGGGATTAATATGCGGAGGTCCCTATATATAAGCGCAGGGGGTAACAGGAAGTTGAAATGTATAAGCGCAGGGGCGCTTACACGGCCAGTATAGAATTTGAAATATTTTAGATCACATATGATAAAATATAAACCTGTAATATAGTGAAATAAATATGTCACGACTATAATATTCTGATTGCGGTGGAGCATGTTATGTTCAACGGCATGATTGGCAATTCTAGATGACGAACCTGGCTATTTCCCGAAACGGCTCCTGTGTTGGGCTACTGCTTCCTCTTTGTTTGGTTTCTCTACTCTGGAGATGTTGGCTGGCAGTACAGGACTTACTATCTGTGGTAGTCTAATTATTTCACTGTGGACTTGAATAGTTCTCTTCATCAAACCTTTTACTTGCTTCCCTGACTTCCGCTTGTATCTCTTCCTAAGCACCCATGTCTTCCTCCGCTTTGAGAACACTTGGTCTAATTTCTGAGTGCCATCAGCATTCAAATCTGGTTTCCGCTCCATGCTGTTCCAGTCAAGGCCTGACAACATCATCCTTGCAGCCATTCCTGAAATAAATAATGTAGCGGTTCATCTATCACTTCATAATCTAAGAATTACCATAATAGTCCAGTTGCCAGGGGGGGATTATCCTTGCAACCTTGCAATAAAACCCCCCGAAGAGGTTATGACAGATTTGGGTACAGGAAGTCAAATACTTTCAGAATCTTGACGATGCCCGGCTGGCATCGTTGAGCGTTTTCCGAAATTCAAGATGGCGTCCAAGATGGCTGACGAAAATGTTTAAAGTCATAGATCAGTCAATTCTTATGTGATTTGCATTTGTAATACCTCTAAATTGGGTTTTTTGGGCATGCCTGATTGATTAAAAGAATCAAAAAGTCATTTGAGTAGGTATCCATGGTGATAGCATGTTTCCATAGCAACCAGCATGCCGATTCTAATACAAAATATATATTGTTATAAGAAATTTGTCATTTCTCAACACCTACACTCATGTAATATCTCAAATTAAAGGTCTCGTTGAGATATATCATTTTAACATAGTTTTAGAGTTGTCACAGGTCCTAGGTAACCATGGCAACCAGAAATCAACAACAATAATGTCTAATGATTGATACCGAAACATTATCATGTTACTGATAACCGCAAATACATGACAAAACAACCAACATGGCCACCAGATACTAATTCTCTGCTTGATGTCAAAATGTCACCTGAGTGGTTATCTATGGCGATGAGTCAATTCAATAGCAACCAATGTGCTTATATGCAGATAGTTTGATTTCATGTTATGATTTTACAAAATGTGCACTTTTCATCATGGATCTCGAAAACTCACATCTTTTAACGTGTTATTAATTTCTGCTGCTACTATGGTAACTAAAGAAAATTTTCTGCTGTACATACTGAATCTTTGACCTGCTGGCAAGCCTCCTGACTATGAGGTGATGTCAAGTCATATTAGTGGTGTCTATAAGATGCACCCTAAGAGCTCACATAAATCTATGATCTTTACAGTTGTAGGGACACTAATATTAGTATTATAGTCGAACGCCTACAAGGTAGTTCGGGCGGCCAGAGCCAGGGGGCACCCCTATCGGAGGCGGACAGTATATAAGCTGTCCTCACCCCCTTGCTCCGGCAGACCTTCTCAGGTCTCTGACTGTGTCATATAGTGAAAGTTATTGAAAGCTGAATATACATTGATCGAACCTCATATACTTCAAGGATTAGCATTGTTGTACAGGAGAACGAAATAAACCCTGTTTTCTTGCATCTCTACATGAAAACTGCAGTTCGAGTCCTTATTTAATCGAATTACATATAGACGAACTCTACACTGGTGCCGTGACCAGGATTTTTACGTAGAAGATAGCGGACTGACCCTGGCAGAGGCTCAGTCAAGGAACGGGGGGGATGAAGGATCAGGGACCGAACTGGAGGATGGGGAACTGGATTACACAGTCGCCCAAATAAATGAAATCTGGGATATTGCCTCTCGAATGCACACCCCAGAGAATAAAAAATCTTGAAAGAGGAGTCTGATTTTTCGAACTCCGGGAGAATTTCCTCCTATCAGAACAATTCCGAACACCAATCCGTTCAGAGGGAACCCATGGGCAGACATGCTTCCCTCCGAACCGAACCTCGGACATATGGAACGAGACCTGTCTAGAAGAGGTCGACAGGTCCCTGACTACGACGCCTACTGTGAGAAATTGAAAGCAGAGGAGGAGGAGATGAGGGGTCGGTATACAGCCATGAATGAGGATTTGATCCGACTGGCCGACGAAAAGGCAAGGGTAATCGCCCAGAACCAGAAAGAAGCTGAGGAACTGAGCGAAGTGAAATCCAGAATACAAGCGGATAGGAAATATATAAGTGAACAACTGGCTCTTGAAACCTCTCAATTGGCTAAAGTCCAACAGAAGGTTAAGATCGCTCAACACAGTCTGACAGAGGAGCAAGCACAACTCCAGAAAGAAAAGGAAGAGGCTCGCCGAAGTCGGGATCTTCGGGATACCTATGAAAGCGAGATCGAGCGACAATCCAAAAGGGTCAAGAAAATCAAGGCGGACTATTCGAAGGAAGAAAAATCCGGCCAGGCCCTGAGGGAACAGTTCGAGCAAGAACGAGAGGCGTTGAAGCAAGCCCGAATTGACATGAAGGCTGACCTCGAAATTCTTCAGAAAAAGAAAGACGAAATCAATGATACCTATCTGGCCTATCAGAGTCAGATGGATGAAATCCACAAAGAAGAAGAGGCTAGAAGCCGGGAACCGACGAACGAGGGAGCCAAGCTACCTAAGCACGTTGCATCCACGCCTAGTCCGATATTAACTACCGTGGATCCAATCGAGACCCGGGGGATCGTTTCGGACGGGAAGTACGCACGAACCCAAGGGAGGACTGCCCCGAATGAGGCTGACCGTAAAGTCACATATGGGAGAACCGAGGAGAAAGAGATCTCTAGCACCCATGATATTACGAGTGAAGCCCCACCCAAACGAATGAATCATAGCTACGGCTCTCTACATCCCTTTGCGGATGACACGCTGGCGGGACACAACTATACGGTACCACCACCACCGATATATAATATAACCTACCAGTACCGGGCACCATTACCCGGAGCCGGATCGAACGAAGGACACCAGTCCTATAACGAAGGGGGTGGATCGCTTCCGAGCAGGGGGGCAGGTGGTGCTCCGAACCCCGGAACTAACCCGGGAGGAGGAGCCGGGACTGTGCCGGACCCTGGTTCATACGGAGGTTACCCCCCCAGCCCTGATCGAACCCAGCCCAATCCAAGAGGAGGGACACCAAGACCGGTCCCTGCCCCGAGAAGGTTGACAAAACGATCATCTATGGGCCCGAGGGTTGCTGCGATAGTGGAATCTGATCCTTGTATACAAGGAATGGGGATAGACTGTTGCAGTCGGACCCGGGAGGATGAGTCAGAAATTATGGAATGGAGTCGGAGGCAGTCTGATCGACTGGTATGGAGTCACAACAGTGCCCGAAAGCCTGTTCGAACTCCCCGGCGGTTCAATGGAGAGAATTGGAAGGAAAGCTACCAAGACTTTTGCGACGATAATCGTTACCATGGGTGGGACAAGGAGGCTTCCTTAGGTCCCCTCATTAAATGGTTGAGTGAGGGTCCGGGACGAATAGCTGTAGATGATTGGCGAGAGACGTATGGAGAAGATGGAGACTATGACCAATTGGTGGCAGCCGCCACACATATCTTTGGTGTGTTGTCCGCGAATGATCCTTGGTCGGAGTTCCAGGTACGAACGCAAAAACCAAAGGAGTCTCCGAAAGTGTTCGGGCTAGAACTTCAAAGATTGTTGCAAAAGGCCCGACCTTATTGGAGGCGTGATGATGAATATTTCTTAGATGAACTATTCACACACTTTATAAAAGGACTGAGGGATCCGTCCCATGCTGAACTCGTCCAGAAAGAATGGGGACGAGGTTCATCGATGGTAGACTTCTTTTTGGCTATAGATCAGCATGAAAAGAAGAAACGATTACTTGCTGGGTTCGTACCCAACCAAAGGGTGGCGTCTGCACATATGGCCACTCCCGAGGAGAGTGATTCGGACGATGGTTCGGGTGAAGAACGAATAGCAGCCATCGGGGGTGACAAGTGGGATAGAAAGAATCGGTGGAAGAAAAATGTTAGTAAGCCACCCGAGAAGGAGAAGCCAGTGGAGGCAAGCTCTAAACCAACCCCTACCCCCCAGGTGGTGGAGTTATCCGAGAACGAAAAACGGTTGATGGCCATGATGGAAGAAATGAAAGGGTTGTTGGACTATCAGAAACGACCGAAGCTAGATAGGGCAACGGTGAAGTGTTTCAGGTGCCAAGAGACCGGACATTTCGCAGCCGAATGTACGGCTGAGAAACCAGTTTGGCGAGAAAGGAAGAGAGAGGAGACGGGAAATTAGAAGGGGTTGTCCGTGAAGGCAAACTGACGACCCCGAATAAAGTATGCCAGGGTACAATCCATACGAACGCGATTGAGGAGTCTGTAATGTATCCGCCCAGCAGCATGGGAAATGCTAATGAGCCGAAAACATGTGGGGCTGGGGGTATTGGTGAGACAGTTGCCAGGGAGAGCAAAGAAGGGAAACCGGTCACCAATAGAGAGGAAGGTTGGGTAGAGGAACTATCCAGGATCGGGGGGATCCGCCTTCCCCAAGGTCATCCGTGTCTGGAGTATTTGAAAGGATTCGGATTCAATTTTGACATGACAGACGACGTCAAACGGTTCGCAAGTAATCCCTCGATGATGGGAGGAAAGAGATGGTATGTGTCCGTATCTGTAAACGGCAGAATGGGGGAATTTTTGTTGGATACCGGAGCTAGCCACTCCGCTATGTCAAAGAGATTCTTCGATCTGGTGTCGAGCATGGATGACGACCTCACAACGAGGGTAAATGCATGTGCGGCTGATGGGAGCAAGATACGAACGTTTGGTAGGACTTGTATGATCATCTTGGTAGGCGGTAGGGAATATATCATTTCCCCTACTGTCGCTGGGATAGAGGACGATGGTATCATTGGGATGGATTTCGCTTCCTTATATGGGGTAAAATTGGACCCCGTCACTGGAGTGTTGAAATTAAATCATCCCTACAAAGACAGGATACAATGCCTGGCACGTGAAGTAAGTGGTGTAGCGAGTGTAGTGCAGACGGTAAAAATACCTCCCGGAATGGCATGTGATGTCTTAATAGCCTCCAGTAGGATGAAGAGGGGCGTTCCGGGGGTTTTCAAACCTAATGTGACAGTGTTGGGAAAGAAGGGTTTGGAATCGGCCGACACCCTGATAGGAAATATAGCATGGGGAGTAGCCCCCATAACGAACCCGGGTTCGAAAACCATCTATCTAGAAAAAGGCACTGTAGTGGGAGAAGTGATATCCGCAGAAGCGGTCACCAGTAGCTTTGAAAATGGAAGTGGACTAGTCCCGAACAGTGAAGTAATGGAGGAGGGATTGGCAAAGTTAATAGAAGGGTCCGGAGTAGAGACAGATGGACAGAGGAATGCCCTGAGGGAGATGTTAACTGAGTGTAGTTTAGCCTTTGCGCGGCCCGGAGAGCCGTTGGGACGAACGGATCAAGTCCTACACTCAATTAACACGGAAGGGGCGAATCCAGTAAAGATACCATATAGACGTCTTCCGTTGGCAAAGAAAGTAGTGGCGGAGGAAGAGATTACGAAGATGTTGGCGGAAGGGGTGATAACCCCTAGCACCAGTCCTTGGAGTACTCCAGTATGTATGGTAACAAAGAAGGATGGGAGTATCCGATTCTGTATAGACTACCGGAAGCTAAATGGCTTGACTAAGAAGAATTCGTATCCGCTCCCCCGGATAGACGAGACCATTGATTCCCTTGGAGGAAATGAATGGTTTTGCACGATTGATTTGCAGTCCGGTTATTGGCAGGTGGGAATGAAGGAAGAAGACAAGGAGAAAACAGCGTTTTCGAGCCATGTAGGGTTGTACCAGTATAACGTGATGCCATTCGGACTATGTAATGCTCCGGCCACGTTCGAAGCCATGATGGAGACCTTACTGAGTGACTTGTTGTGGAAGAAATGTCTAGTGTATCTGGACGATGTGATAATATTCGGAAAGACATTTGATGAATGCCTGGGAAACCTGAAGTTAGTGTTACAGCGAATAATCTCGAATGGATTGAAGCTGAAGCCTAAGAAGTGTAATATGTTTCAGAAAAGTATTAACTATCTAGGACGGATCATCTCTACGGAAGGGGTGAAAGCTGATCCGGAGAAGGTTAAGACGGTAACGGACTGGAGCATTCCTAAGGGGCCGAAAGAAGTGAGATCCTTCTTAGGGTTTTGTTCTTATTACAGAGATTTCTTACCAGGATATTCCCGGATAAGTTATCCAATTCAATGTCTGTCGCACTGGACCCCGGGGAGACGTAAGGAGAAGTTTCCATGGGGAAAGGAACAAGGGGAAGCATTCGAAACCATTAAACGGTTGTTCGTGGAAACACCGGTTTTGAAATACCCCACTGCGGATGGTCATTTTATATTAGACACTGATGCGAGCAATGAGAGTATAGGGGCAGCTTTGTCTCAAGTCCAAGATGGGAAGGAGGTTCCTATAGCATTCGCAAGCAATACAATGAGTAAAGCGCAAAGAAATTATTGTACGACAAAGAGGGAATTGTTGGCAGTGGTAGTGTATACAAAGAAATATAAACACTTCTTGTGGGGATCTGATTTTACATTACGTACGGATCATTCCTCCCTGCGGTGGTTATTGAACTTTAAAGATGCGGAAGGTATGATAGGACGGTGGTTGGCACACCTATCTGAGTTCGGATTGGACCACAGCCAAATTCAGCATAGAAAGGGGGCTAAGCATGTGAACGCTGACGCGTTGTCGCGAATCCCAGTGAAGAAGTGTCAGAATGACGGATGTGACGATTGTGGGAAGCATAATGCCATGCTGGCAGGAATCCGAAAGCCTTTTAGGGATCTCGAACCGGTAATACTGGAATGGGATGAGAACTCTATTAAGAGCTTCCAGGAGAGAGATGCGAATAGTATCCGTCTGACGATGTTACTTCGAGAAGGAAGGGTCCCGGATCGGCCAGCGATATCGTTGGAGAACAGGGAGATGAGACGACTAATAGCTCAATGGACAGAGTTAGAGGTGGTAAATGGATTGATTTATAGGTGGAAGACGAATGCTTTGGGAAACAAGTCAAGACAGATCTTTATTCCTACTGCCATGCAAAGGGATATAATGTTCTTTTGCCATGGGCATCGGACCAGTGGCCATTTTGGGAGAAAACGGTCTCTGGAAAGGCTGGCTAGAATGTATTACTGGCCAGGTATGAGTACGGATCTGTTGAGATGGATAGACACTTGTCCGAAATGCTGTACGAGCAAGCCAGGTCCTGGGCTAGGTAAAATGCCCTTGACCCAGGAATTGTTTGGAGTAAGGTTCGCGAGGGTGGCAGTAGATATAATTACAGGATTTGTGACAACTCCGGAAGGAAATACATGTATGATGGTGGTAACGGATTACTATACGAAGTATACGAAGGTATTCCCGATGAAGGATCACAAAGCAGCGACTTGTGCGAGAATGTTAGTTAAAGGATGGATCCTATACTTGGGAGTGCCTCTGATGTTGCATAGCGACCAAGGGAGAGAGTTCGAATCGAATCTATGGCAGGAAATGTGTCATCAATTGGCCATTTGCAAGACCCGAACCAATCCGTATCGACCACAGAGTGATGGTCAGGTGGAAAGATTCAATCGTACCCTAATACAGGTCCTGAAGAGTTTAGTAAATCAAGAGATGGATGATTGGGATGAGCAGTGCGACTTTGTTTGCCATGCTTATAATAGCACGGTACATACGAGTACGAACTGCTCTCCGAATCTGTTAGTATTCGGAGAGGATCTGATTATGCCAGCGGACCTAGTGTTCGGAGTAGTTGGTATGAATCCAGATGTCCCGTGTCAGATCATGTTTGTGGAAGCGTTGAAGGAACAATTCCGGAAGGCGTATGAATTAGTAAGAAAGGAATTAGGAAAGACAGCTAAATGGCAGAAAGTGGGCTATGATACTAATCTAAAGGTTCGGCGGTTTGCGGTAGGGGACTTAGTAGCGAGATACCACGAACCTCTGGTTGGCATCAAGCTGAGAGATAATTGGGATGGTCCGTGGAGGATTACCCAGAGGGTAAGTGATGATACAGTCCTGATGAGGGATACCTTCGGGAGGAATCAGAAATCGAATGTGGCCCGGTTGAAACCATGGAAGGGGAGAGAGTACTCCACGGAAATGTTCAAGATGGGACAAGAGGAGAAGGAGGAAATGAAAAGGGAGTTAGATAAAGTAGTCGAGAAGAGGGGTCCGGGGAGACCTAGGAAGGTGAAGAAGGAAACGGTGCAAGTTAAACGAACTCCAAAAAGATCGGAGAAAGCAAAGAATGTCTCGGCAGGTGTAGACAGGAAGAGAAGGACTGTTCCCTCAATGGCTAAGAGGGAACGGAAGCAGACCGCTCCGAATGTCAGGTGTAAAGAGAATCCAGTGGGGGTTCGTCGCAGCCCTAGGTTGAGAGTGAGGGGTGCTGTCACCTAACCTGAAACACAACGATGTAATCAGTTAAGTATTGTCATAATTACCGGGGTAACCTGGTAATTCGTCTTCTATATAGGAATGATCACGATAAAAGTCAGAAATCCAACAAACTTACCTGTGAATGTGCCAGTGGGTAATGGACGGATAATCCGGCGGATTAGTAGTTGCTATCCGTATTTAAATCCATAATGACTCGAGATGAATTCGACAGGGCGGTGAGGATAACAGTGCTATAATTACCTGATCGTAATGCGTGACGCGCGGGAAGAGTGAATGATTGTTTATATTTATCAAGCGCGGGAAAACTGAAGTCTCGCCGAATGCGCGGTATCTCGCGAGACCGACGCGCGTGCGCAAAGGTCGACGCGGGTCAACGATCCGCCATATTTGTTTACGGTTCGCCGGACAGAGCAAGGGGAAGCGTATCAGAGCACAAAAAGCGAGGATATAAAGACTGTTTAAAGTGAACTCGGTGTAGAGCAGGTGGGTGAAGTCGCCAGGAGCCCGTAGAGAGGGTCCTGGTACCTGTCATTCATTTATTTTATCGAGTGAAAGAACTTGAGTGTCACGATGGCTTCGGCGTCTGGCTCTCATTCGGAACGATCGGCCCTCGACGAGGTGTCCGAAGCATTTATGGACACTGAGGCGATGTCGCCAGTTACCAAGAACGAAGAAAGCGCATTGAATGAGGATAATTCCGAATTAGAAGAAGGTAGCATGGGAATGGAGATTGAAGAAATCCTGGAACGATCGGACGAGCCGCTGCTCGAACCGAATCTGGACGGATTTAAATCAAGGTACGACGGTCGGGAAATCCATATTCACGACCGAATCTTAAAAGGAGAACGAAAGTGTTGGGACGCAGCCACCAGAGAGTATGCAGCACTGCCATCCGAATGGCTGCTGTTTTATAATCAGACTGAGGCTGGACTGCAAGTGAGTCAGTCGTTCAGAAGGGCCATGTTCGATTGCGAAATCGCTATCGGCAAAATCGCCTTCCGAACGTCCCGCATGTCTTGACTGACCATACGGGGATGGGGGTTACCGGAATGGACATCGCAGGAGATGTACTGTACCGGGAACCTGACATGGAGAAAGAACCCAGGACTGCAGAAGACTGGGTCGAACGAGCGGAGCATCCGGAAGTCCCGAGGCTCTACACTCTGAATGGAGACGAATTGCTTCGTCGACTGGAGGAGTGTTCGGAGCCGGAGGAGAAACTGAACGAAATCATCAGTACGATGATTCGGTAGGGGACCTACGCCACTAGGGCATACGTACCCGGGCTGGAGGAAGAGATGAGCTCGGCCCAACATAAAGAACGACTGGCATCCATCCGAAAGGGGAAAGCGATCCTGAAGGCCGCCAAGAAAAAGGGCAGCCTGTCGACGGAGAGCGAAACCAACGGAGAGGACAACACCAAGAAAGCGAAAGTTAAAAGTGTGAAGGGAAGAACAAAGAAAAAGACTCTGACCGACACCGAATCTGACAGTGACCAGGGTGCCTTCACACCGGTCCTGTCAGCGAAAGAAAAAAAGAAGTTGAAGGAATCAAAGAAAGACGCAAAAATGACTGTGCCTCCGAAGGTGATTGCTTAAGTCACGGAGGCAGTAGGCCAGAAAGATCCTTCAAGTGATAATCCACTGAAAGGACGTATAGCTGCCGTACAGGCTGCTGCCGCCGCCAAGGTCAGCAATATTATTAAAGGAGCGACTAAGAAGGCCAGCAAAGTGACTGAATCCGAGGACAGTCCGGACGATGAGTCTGGACCCGACTCGGAGGGCGAGCCTCCGGAAACCAATCCGGATCCAACTACACAGGATCACGAGGAGAAGATGGAGGTTCCTAATGAGGAAGGGCCAGAGGAGGTAGAAGAGGGAGAGAATAGAGAGGAGCCGAAAGATGAGGGGGACCAGGAAAGAATACAACGGATCTGGAAGAATAGTGAGGCGAAGTTCGCGCACTTCATTCCAGGTTCGTTTGAAGAGTGTGCGAAGGGCAAGAAATCATACGGTTGCCCCGAACCCTGAAATATGAATGGCGAAAGTGATGATGAGGATTGGATTCGGGAAACCGAGGAAGATCCCTTGCCATCCGATTGTTATAAAGAATGGTTTCAACAGTTGTTGAAATATCCCGAAAGTTACTACATAAGAGACCAGAAGTCGAAGTTGCGCTGGGCCTACTTATGTTGGTATCTGAAAGACGGTGAGCGGTATTGCCCGTTCACCATTTGCATTGAAGAGAAGGGAAGGGACAGGACATACCCGTCAGCAATGCGGTTCCTGCGGCATCTCTGCGAACGGCACTTCCACCACGCTGTGGTCTACGAATGTGCCAATTCGAAAGGACAGAGGGATAGCGCAACCTGTGATGGTTGCGTTACTCCGAGAAGGGGTGTGATGCTTCGCCATCTGAAGTATTGTCACAGCCCCGGACTGAGTGCAGCACGCGAGAAAGTGATGAGCCTGCACGATAAAGTAATGATGGAATACAACAGAATGATCCCTTCGGACTTCAAACACATCCACGTGAAGACCGAATCATTCTGTAATGTGCATGAGTCCACGAAAGGCAAGCTGTGTGCGAGGATTGCACTAGTGAGAGCTCGAGGGAAATTCCAAATGACGAACGAACTATTCTCGAGAGTATGTGAATGGAGGGGTGATCCACCCAAGGCAAAGATTGATGAGAAGAGGCGGGCTAGCCGCAGTCCAGCGAGTGGCAGAGTGAAAAAGAATCGTTCCGATTCGCCCGAGACCTCGGAGTTTAAGAAGCCACTGGCTGTGGCTCGTGACTCCAGGTCGAAGCAGCAGAAGCGGAAAGATTCGACTGAGTATCAGTCGCCCATGAGTGGGGGGTCGGACTCACGTCCTTCCTCGGCAGCATCATCGGCAGCAGCGTCAGCTTCGCAGAGTGATAACCCACCTGCTTGGTTCGACCGGAAAGATCCGACCCCTGCGCCGGAGTCAGGTGACTTCCCAGAATTGGGCAGACAGAAGGTTCCTCAACGTGTCGAACCTGAAATGACTCAGATTCCGGACAATAGGCCCCGACTGAGCACAAGACCGGTGGATATGTATTTTGATCCGAGTGACAGAGTGGTTTGCGCCCAAGCCCAGCAGGCGGTGGACGATTTCCAAGAGTCGCAGAGGGAATTGGCTGTCCGATACAATCAGGGGGTGGCAAATTTATTCGCCCGCTCTCTGGTTGAACAGGAAGCCAATACAAGAATGTCCCTGGAGAAAGAGAACGAGGCGCTATTGGCCGCCGAAACTAACAAAATCCGGAACGAAGCCAAGCTAGCCGTATCAAGGACGGCTTTGGCTCAGAAACGACTGCAGGAGTCCAATGACCGGAACGAGGCTATGAACGTCAAGTTCCAGCAGTTATTTGGTGTGTTCCTGGACGAGTGGGACGGCACCCGCGAATCCGCTCTGGAACTCCTAAAGAACCAGAGTGAGGAGGGGTGAGCCCATGATTCGAGAGTGAGAAGATATGAGTGAATTGATATTCGAAAGAGAATGAGTGGTATGAATGTCTACTGAACAATCGAACAGCAGTAACAGGAGTACGCAGGATGAATTCGGTGACCAGACATCTGAAGAGGAGAGCACCAATCGCCCGTTGGGAAGAACGTGTCTGTTCAGTCAGAACAGAGACAGCAGTACGAAAAATGAAGAGGAGAGCACCACTAACCCGTTCGAATGAACGTGCCTGTCCAGTTTGGGACAGGACGGCTGTTGAAGAGGAGAGCACCACACACCCGAGTCCCTCCGAAAGGATGGTACTTCGTGCCTAACCAATGTTCAAAAAGGTTAGGATGGCTGCCCGGATCTTCAGTTTTTTGTTCCTGTTTTTTTTTAATCATGAGAGATGTCAAGTTGTTCTGGTCGCTAATCTGTATATGTTTGTATGTATACTATACCTGTGTCCTTAATAATTCGAAATGTGTCTAGCCGTTCGGATGTATTACCACCTGTGTAAATAATATTAGTTTTGTATATGTTTATATACCCTACTGTGTTCACGACGTAACATAACGCTTTACTAAAATAAACTCAGTTGTATGAGTTTATACTATATTGTATATATATTTAAAAGAGTAAGCGTATGTAATGTCTGGGGGGGGTGGTGTAGGGACACTAATATTAGTATTATAGTCGAACGCCTACAAGGTAGTTCGGGCGGCCAGAGCCAGGGGGCACCCCTATCGGAGGCGGACAGTATATAAGCTGTCCTCACCCCCTTGCTCCGGCAGACCTTCTCAGGTCTCTGACTGTGTCATATAGTGAAAGTTATTGAAAGCTGAATATACATTGATCGAACCTCATATACTTCAAGGATTAGCATTGTTGTACAGGAGAACGAAATAAACCCTGTTTTCTTGCATCTCTACATGAAAACTGCAGTTCGAGTCCTTATTTAATCGAATTACATATAGACGAACTCTACACAGTCATTAAAGCAGCTCATACCCTGCCAGTCCTCCTATAGTGCACTTATTATTAGCCTGCCCCTTTGTCGTCCTGGCTGCCCCTTTGTCGGCCTGGCCAGCCCCTTTGTTGGCCTGACCAGCCCCTTTGTTGGCCTGGCCAGCTAGTGAATGATGCAGTATAGCTGTTCAATATCAGCAATTCACAAACATATCAACATGCGGATGTGTATCATTACTGTGTAATAACTCCAGTCTGCTGACATACCTTATACAGATACAAAATGTATAATGCTATAACAGTTTGTAACTATTCGCTTGATGGTTAGCTTAGTAGCACACAATAATGGCTTTAGTCACTATCTCACTGAATACTACAATCAGTCATCTACAATGGCTCCCTCCGGATTGTCCACCATATTGGATGGAACACTAAGTAGGTGAATCAATGATCTGACATTTACACATATCTGTGCAGTTCAATCAAGCATGATCATCAGCAAGTAACATATCCATGAACAGCATGGGTCTGAGGAAGAACAGTTACATTTTGAGGATAGTTGATGGAAAATATGAATCACATTTGGCAATGGTGTGAAGATAACACTTTATTGCTGTATGCAATAACCAGTCAAATAGCAGAGGGTCTTGTTCTGGAAGTTCTGAAGACATACCAACCCCTCAGGTTAGCAGAATAATGACACCGGTGTCATAAGAGATGACATGTATCCTTTGATTTTACTACACAGATGTCATAGCTTGATTTGTCATGATTGCATGGGCTTGTTCATTTGTGATGCTTGATCATGTAGCTGTATTCTCCTGTTTAAAGAGGAGTCTTCGAATTTCTCAGTTCTTGAGAATCAAGATCGATAGAACCTGATTGATTCGAATTGATCCATTGACACTTCTGTGTCAACTGAATCTGCCTCCCTTATCTATGACCTTTTCAAGTTCACAACCATGGCAGTTACTTGACTGGTGTCAATAAAACCATCTGAAAGCTTTCTCATGTAATCTTCCATAGAAAACTTTGCCAGTCAGTCCTGCAGCTAGCCAATTTTGCAGGACCGGATAGATGTTTGCAGGACCAAATACCAAAATCAAAGTTTTGCATACTATTTAGAATAGGATAACAATTATAAAAGAAGTGCTCTAATTTGCCTAGAATATTAGTGTGCACTCTAAAATTTGCCACTTCAGTTCTAGTTGGAATATTTGAAAAATTCTTCTAATTTTGGAAAGCCCAGAATGTGGAGGACATCTGGTCCTGCAACACTAGTCATTCTGCCGGACCAGAGCCATTTTAGGCAGACATTGCGACTGTCTGGCACGTTTTGGCAAAGACTGGTGTATCATTACTCCCTAAGCCTCTTATAGTGCTTAACAGCTAGCTGCAAACAGCAGGATCAGTGCCAACTAGTTTGTGACATTCTCATTTGAGGTTATGTTAGTCAGTAAAAACCACACTGCATTAGAACTGATGGGTTGCATGGTGTACTTGCCCTGGATCAACTTTTCCTCAGTTAATACTGGCAACAACTTCAACGTGTACATGTGGTGACTTTGGAGTAAGAGGCCAGTTGTTAACTAGGGTCAGGACAATAAAAGTTGGTGGGAAGGGAGGTCAGGGGTCAGATTATGGTGGTTACCATAGATGATGAAAGGCTGCAGACACAGGGTATTCGGATTGCAGACACTGACCAGAGAGACATAGTGCATAAAAGCGTGTGGGAGTGGTAATTAGAACTACCTCTATGTCAATCATTATGGATTATTGTTGTTGAATTCCAGTTGTCATTGTCAGATTTAAATGATTGATCCATTTGTTTAATGTCCAGATGTATATCAAGTACCTCACGGGACATAACTGAAGTTAACGAGGTAGCCTTACTCAAATAGTGGTAGTCTTGCCTAGCAGTGAGACAGATATTTATATGCTGCTTGCCTAATACAGCAGTGACTGCATCTATGGATGATTGAATGTATGAAATGAATGACCGCATCTATGAGGTGAGGGAGAATCTGCTACTGGGCCACGTACCCTGCTCTTTTCATAGGATAGCAAGCGTTCTTTTATTTGCATGGTCCTACATGCCTGGGCTAGTACTATAGTAGGCAGGGCCGGACAAACCATAGCCTTTGATATCTGAGATGTGGTTCTCTGAGGAAAGATCACAAGAAAGACGTCCAGCAAGTTATTTTACTCCTTCAGGCCCCATCGTGGAGGTCCCCACTAACACAGGGGGAAGTTGTCATGGTTACCCAGTACCCATGACAACTGTGGAACAATATTAAAATCATGCATCTCAGTGAGACCTTTACTTTGAGATATCACATGACCATATCATGTTAAGAAAAGACAATTTCCTCAATTCAAAATATATTTTGAGTTAAAATCATGTTTTTGAGTTAAAATGTTGGTTGCTCTGCAAATGATGCATCACCATGGATAACCACTCAAATGACTTTTTGACATTGAGGAGAGAGCATACGGGACTAGCACATCCTGGTACCTCAGGTAGTCAGGGGCTAAACCCCATCTCCTTATCAGGCTAATCCCCTCACCTCACACCTGGAACAAAGGTGCTGATAAGAAATTCTCCCATGATGCACTGCTCTAGAGTCAGGGGCCTAACCATAATGCATTGCTCTGAGCCAAAATGGCAGCCCTCATAGGCCAATGCACTAGTCCCATATATTGTGGCCATGTTGGTTGTTTTGTCATGTATTCACAGTTATCAGTAAGGATGATAATGTTTCGGCATCAATCATTAGACATTACTGATTTGATTTCCCATTGCCATGGTTACCTAGGACCTGTGACAACTCTAAAACTATGTTAAAATGATATATCTCAATGAGACCTTTAATCTGAGATACTACATGAGTGTAGGTGTTGAGAAATGACAAATTTCTTATAACAATATCGATTTTGTATTAGAATCGGCATGCTGGTTGCTATGGAAACAGGCTATCACCATGGATACCTATTCAATTGACTTTTTGACTCGTTTAATCAATCAGGCATGCCCAAAAACCCCAATTTAGAGGTATTACAAATGCAAATCACATTAGAATTGACTGATTTATGACTTTAAACATTTTCGTCAGCCATCTTGGACGCCATCTTGAATTTCGGAAAACGCTCAACGATGCCAGCCGGGCATCGTCAAGATTCTGAAAGTATATGACTTCCTGTACCCAAATCAGTCATAACCTCTTCGGGTTTTTTTTCTGCGAGGTTATCAAGCTGGCAACTGGACTAATAAACAACTACATGGAAGCCAAATCCTAGCATAAATCGCATCCCTTATACCTATACGCTGCATAGGGGGATACATCATGGCGACTTTAATACTCAATCAATCAATTCAATTTGACATGAGTTTATTCTGTAATCACAAAAAATATAAAAGTACATACAATTATATTTGTTTCAATTGAATCACAGAAGAGGTTGGTCTTATAATGAAATCACAGTACTAAGTTTGCATTCTGTTTACATCACCTCCATTTCAATCATAAGGTATATGTTGATTTATGAAAAAATCAGACATGATGATTTTACTTGGGGTAGGGGGGGGGGGGAGGGGGGGTGATGAGAAGTGATATGATACCTAATGAATACAATGGTTACATATTTCTAAGTACCTATTTCAACTACTGTACTCAACAGTTCACAGTCTATACACAAGGTGATCACGGTCGTTTCATAGGCCAAGATTTGAATAGTTTACTATTATACATGGTATGAGAGATAAAAAGAAAATATGATATAACATGACATAAAATCCTGCAATACTAATACAATACAGAGACTTGATATGTTATTATTTAATTGCCCACCAAGTTGAATAAATTCAACGAAAAGTTCATCTTCTGCACGTTCATACAGGGCTTTCATGGTGATAAGAGAAAAATAGATTGAATTTAACAAGACCAATTCAATGTAACTCAATACACCTAGAGATTAGTGTATTGAAGATCATAACTCCACTCAGTCTCAAAGAACTTAATGATACTCTTCTTCAATTTACCTTTAAAAGATGAACCAGTATCAGCATTTCTTATTTCAGGCTTAATTCTATTCCAAGTATTATATGCATCTACCGGGGGTGATTTCTGTACCCTTACAGTATGAGATAAGTATGTCATTATTAATGGACCATCAGCAGCACGGGTACATCTATTTGCAACCATTCTCAAGGCATTTAGTTTAATTAATCTGTAACAAAGTATGCCTTGTAAATATTTTCTTCTCAAATCTGTTGGCAGAACTTTAACTTTCTTGTGAATTACCTTTACCGATACAGACATAGGGTCCTTAACATGGAGACATACTCTAATACCAACATTTTGCAGAATTTGCAATTTTTTCTGGTCAAGCAAAGTTATACCTGACAAGAACACACTGCTATTATCAATATAAGGTAATAACATGGTTTTAAATAGCAACACCGATGTTTCCTCATTCATATGTTCTCTGAAGTAACGTAATAACCATGTTTTTTGATTCACAGAACTAATTGTCTTAGAAAATTGTGATTTAAAACTCATATTACTTTCCATTATAATACCAAGATATATGTACTTATTCACATTCTCTAGCTCAATACCCTTCACCCTAATAGGGGGTAATATTGCATTCTCCTCATAAGTATATAACATGGTTTTTGTTTTCTTTGCATTAATTGTGAGTTGATTCATGTCACACCAGTCAACCAACCTACTTAGATCAGCTTGTAGAGTGTTTGAAATGACATTTAAATCATGACCAGAATAAAATAATACCGTATCGTCAGCATATTGGAGACAATTACATGACATATCTAATAATGAAAGATCATTTACATACAAAATAAATAGCAAAGGACCCAAAATTGAACCTTGAGGCACTCCAAAAGACACATTTTCCCAATCAGAATGCACTCCATTTGCAAAAGTTTTTTGTTTTCTATCAACCAGGTAACTGCTAAACCATCTAATAACATTCTCACCAAAACCATATTTCGGTAATTTAGCAATCAGTTTAGTATGACTAATAGTATCAAATGCCTTTTTATAATCAATATAAACTGCACCTGTGTACTTTCCATCATTCAAGGACTCAAAAATAATGTCATTCAGATCCAGAACAGCATCTTGAGTACTCCTATTCTTTCTGAAGCCACTCTGTTTTGGATTCAACAACATATTACTTTCTAGAAAATGGCTGGTTTGTCTGTGAATGAATTTTTCCAAAATCTTCCCTGTTATGTAGTATACTTGTAAAACCCTTACATCATCCGGCCCCTATATAGACATTGTGTGGTATCACATTAAAGCGGGTTGTGATTGGGATGAAACCATAGCTTATATCCCAGGTTCCACAGTAGATTCAGAGAATCCTTTGTGACACATACATTTTCAGTAGTGCCATAAACATGGAGGTAGGATACTTTAATAACTCGGTCTCAGTGGCTACCACCGGCTGGGACAGTTGTCACTTGTTGACTCATACATCCGTCCGGTGGCTATATAACTGGCACAGAACTGCTGGTGCAGTTAGTTTTGGCTGGACCTGAGAGTGAGGAAGGTGTGAGCAGCAATCTCAACCCTGTAGGAGCTGCTTATAGTTTACATTGCAATACATTCGCGCAGAGTGTGCTGTATGAATAAATATATATATAGCTTTACCCAAATTGGACCGAAGTCTGTCTGCTCTGTGGTGCTGAGTGCTAATCCCTGTTTGACCCATAGCTTTTTCGGTCAATTATAGGCTCTTCAGAGAGGCTGGCAAGTACTTTAACCCTTTGAGGACGGCCAAATATTGACAAAACTAGCTGGGAGGGCGAGATTTTTGCAGGAATTCCCCCTAAGGACGAGCCTTTGCTGAATCCCATAGACTTATGATGACTATAGTCGATGCTCGCCCTACCATGGCATCGACTATAGTGGATGCTCACCCAGCCATGGCATTGACTATAGTTGATGCTCGCCCACAAAGGCTTAATGTGCTTTACGAACTCCTAAGACAAGTCTCTAGTGCTACTCATTTGGGGCTGAGTCAACCCAGGGTGGGGCATGAACACAGGACCTCCCGCGAGCACGCTGTAGACTGTGCCATCCCAACCAAACAGTAACACTTATAAAGTACCATATTCGACGTAATAAGCGCACAGTGCGCTTAAAGAATTATCATAGACACCTTTTGGTAGTTAAGAGTTTCATTGGGGTCAAAAATTTAGATTTTTTTTGTTATTTGTAGTATAAAAATCGACCCAAAAACGGGGGGTGTGCGCCTGTTAGGGGGTGTGCGCTTACAACGTCGAATGAGGTAAGAATTAACATTGAATAACTAAACTACAGCTTCCTTCTGTATTCCCCTTGAAAAACAGCACATTGTATATTTTTCAGGACTGTTATGGAAAATGTCTATGCAGAACGTGTTTCTCAGTAGAAAATAGTCTGCTATAAAAGCCTGAAAACTGACAAGTAGACCAGGATTTTGCAGGTTATCTGGACTGGTAATGGGACAGATGCATTTATTGCCAGGTAGAACTGTTGCATGTTCAACATGTTTTCATGAAGATTGCATGTGACACAAGCACATGCTGCATTAACGAATCAAAGTTTAATTCAGTCCTAATAATGCTTAAAAATATTTACCAGCTTTGCAGATACTTATAGGAGGAAAGAGGTGCGGGAGGGAGGCTTTTCATTTTATTTGATATTCCTATTCTATGCCATGAGGGCACCCAAATTTTATTTTTATTTAGACGTAACACAACTTGGATAGACTAATTGATAGATATTCAGTCTATACAAAATCCTACCGGACAACGGCTATAGCAGGCTAAAAGCCTGTTGGTCCGGCAGAAAGTCTGTGTCTGCCGGACCCAATGGCTGGCTCTTATCCTGGGCTACATACCAGTTTTCATGGCGTGTAAATCGGACCATTATTAAGGTTTTTAGATAGGAAACTAGAAAGCCTGAATATTATGTACAAAATACAATTTTTTTTACAAATTATGATTATTAAATGGATTTAAATATACCAGTAACCTCTATTTAACATCATTTCCTATCTAAATTTTTGCTTTATACTACATTTCTTGATACAAACATTTCCGCGGAGTATCCTGGCCTGCAAAAATTTAGCCGCGCCTGCAGAAATACAAATCTGGGGGACCGAATGTGCTGCAAGGTGGAAAACTTTTCGTATAGACTGGATATTTCTGAATATAACCGTCATAAATGATGCGAAAATAATCCGAATACATCAGGATTAGAGCAGGAGTAAAATGCTTTTTAAATCTACTTGCTACACCAATAATTGGTTGACTTCTATATATCACGTGTTACCCTCTTCATGCATACAGGATTTAGGCTCGATTTCTTATGAAAAAGGGGAAACAAAAAACGCACCCATGCAGCCCTTTTTAACTGATGTGGGCGGTATCCGCAAAGCTGGAAATCATTTTTGAGTGCGATAAGATTTTTTCTATTTTCAAAACCATGATGAACGTTTATGTAAAGTCGGAACTATAGATTTGCGTAGTTACTAGAATAAGTAATATAAACCTCAGTTGAAACTCAGGCTGTGCCATATTCTGTATTTAGTACAGGAAGTCATTATTTTATAAAATGTGATAAAATACCGAGAATCACCAGATCTATTCAATAAAAATTTTGGCTTTTATAAATACTCTTTACGACAAAAATCATCCTCAGTGAGACAGGATACTCAAAGTAAACCAGACCTGCTTAGTAGAAGGACTGATATCAAGTTAAAATTAGATCTTAGTCAATATTACCTCTGTAGCCGAAGTGTTGCCTCTTAGGGCAATACTTTAGGATCATGTTGTGAAACACCTCCAAGGAGCCAGTATGGTAGAAATCCACAAGGTTTGCCAGAGATCCAAGAAGAAACTTGTTCAACACTACTTCCTGCAGGGCTTGGAATGCGGATGATCCTGGTTTCAGCCAGGCCTTTTTCCGGCTGGCATCATCAGTGAGTGTAGGATGTTCACAATGCGTAAATTGTTGACACTCACTCCACTGGTGCTTATTCACCACATGGTGAAGAATGGATATCCAACGCTCCCTACATAAAAAGGAAATGTAATTGTTCAGTTATAATGGTGCTAGCGCTGTGTGGAAGGTACTACTTCCCCGTAGCTTATGGCAGTTAGTTTGGGTACGAGTTTCCCCTAAAGTATTGTAGGGGCACGAATAGTACATGTAAACATGGGGTTGTGGAGTCAAGGCGGGAATGGCCTCAGTTGAACACTAGGTGGCAACACCTACGCCATGTCCCCGTTCGGTTATCCGGTAGTGGAGCCAAGCGGGGCACTCAAGACGGCGCGCCGATGGAGTGCCACATCGACACTGCTCAGTCCGCGTGCATATGAGATGGTACTTTCTTACTTCTATGCTTATTCTAACAGGGTAGCTGGATGGGGCTGATTTAGTGGTAGGCGCCGAAATAAGGGTGGTGGGTACTAGCTACCCTGTACAAAGGAAGTGACACAAACACAAAGGAATATATCTAAAGAATATATTGTCTTATAGCAGTGATACAAGGAGTACAAAAATGTAGTGGGACGCTGTACTATTTCTATAGAACCGGATTGAGTTATTTTGGTTATGTTTGTTGTGGCGTATCCGGGCCGCACTCCTGTCTGGTATCCGGTATGCGATTATATAATCCGGCACCTGAGGATTGGTGGAATGCGACCTAGACCGCCACGTGTCACCCGAAATATCCCGGGTACCGTGTCGGTCCGGAGAAACCGGTTTCAGGTTACCCGGAGTTCCTCGGTAACTCAAGTGTTTACGAGAAATGGAGTGGAGTTACATAAGTCTCAGTATATAAACCCATGGGTTCTTCTACTCGAGGACTCAGTGTCACTGTGCACTTCGGCCAGCTTGGTTGTTCCTCAACAGAGATTCCTAGAACTTTCGGCCTAGTCCTGCTGCTGCTCCTAACTTGGTAACCCTGCATCTCTCTCCGTTCCACCCTTTGGGGGAACAGAGGAGATAAACGCATTGGTAGATAACTCCGGGCCCGCCTCCCCTGAGGAGTCCGGTCTATATGGAGTTTACCAAGATCGGAGAGAGCCTTGGACATTGGGGAATTATTGATTAGACCGTGAGCGTATCACTCCTGTATGTTCATGTACCACCTGTTGTTGGAAAGCATATTTGAATATCACTATCCGTCTGTATGATTACGTGCCGTATGTCAGAATGAATAAAGAGTAATTTCTGATCAACCAATTTTCGAATCTGGAGTTTTTCATAGCTCATGCCTATCTTAGAATAGCCAACAGCTACACAAATATACCAGTATAATGACCAGTGCCTTACCTCTTATCCTGCAAAGTCCACTTGCCCTATCATCCCACTGCCACTAATCACCAAGCAGAGTCTGTGTCTGTGGGGGTCAATGTGGCTACCAGGGAATCAGGATCAAGTCTGCCTGAGTGGGGGGCTGCATGTCCCTTATGATACCCTGAGTTACTCAGTACCAGGAATTCAGCCAACCACTCAGTTCTAGGGAAGCTAGGAAGTCGGGTGTTTCTGGTGCAGGGAAACGATGGTGAGTGAGGGGTATATGGTGCAATGACACTCAGCATTGCTGGCACCCATTACATTATGATACAGTGAATAAGATATCAAATTTCTCAAAAACAGGACTGTTATTGTCAAAGAGCAAGTGATTACCCTTTACTGTATTTAGACGTTAAATGACCAGATGTGTAGGGGCTAGGTTGGTTATACTTTTATAGTTGTGAGCGGGTTCTGCTGGATGTTGGTTCCAAGATGCTGGGAGTAGACGATAGGTGGAAGCACCTATCGTGCCTCCCGGGTACGGACAGGGGGCGTTAAAAGTGGCCTGGATCGTGCATGCGTGCAGGGTCCGGCCGCCTATATACAGCTGAGGTCCCGTGGAGCTTGCCAGTTAGCTTAATGCAGCTCACCCGAAAGGATAAGGTGATACAGACCAACTTAAATATCTAGTGCTTCCAAAGTCTATAGAACTCGGAACATAGAACAGAGTGTTTCTCTTTTATTAATAAACTCTTTTGCAACCTGTCACACAGTATCCGAACCGACTTGACTTTTCCTTTCACGATATAAGGTATCATAAGAAAGGGTCCGTTACAGATGTATGAATGTTAGATAATGGACAAATGTAAGGGTTGCTTTTGCTCTATCCCGTGATAAGCAGTGAGCTGTGCACAAACAGGACCGCACAGGAAAACAGTTAAGTTCTTTATGAAATTATAACATAGGAACGTTGGTGGAGCTGCATACCAGGCTGCCGGGATGGAGTGGGAAAAAGACCAAGAGTGGTATAATTTTTTGTAAATCTAAAGCAATGAGAACGCAGCATTTGACTTAGGCCACACCCTGTTTCAGTATTGATCATGGGGATAGCGTCAATTCTAGATTAGATGCTGATGATTCAACATTAATAGTCAGCGATTCAATTTGTTTTTTGTTGATTTGTCAATGATAAGTAGGCAAATTTGCTGTTGTCACAAGCTACAGTCAAGCTATATGAGACATACCTCTCAATCTGAGGTAGTATTTTGCATACTCATTCACCAAACTCTAGGCTCGCGCTTTGGTTCATACTTTTTTCGCCAGATTGGCGAAAAAGGGCCGTTTTTCATTCGCCAATTCCCAATAGGATTCGCCAGACATATGACTGTTTAGTTTACAGGCGTATGGTCAGTTATATACTGAAGGATTGGTGCAAGTATAATAGCATCTATGTGATCATATCTATCGTATAAATACACTATATTCGGAGGGTTCTGCTAAAAGCAACCTGAACACTTTAGTTACATCCATAATTAGAAAAGAAATTAGAGAATTCCATGTGTATGATATTAATCCCTGTATGTATTTGCAGAAAACAATACACTCCACTACCTTCCTCTCATTTTCCTCTTTACGATGGTATATGGCATGGCATGATGTAACCATTTTATTTTCACCAGCTAGGTAATATCTGGCGAAAATTAGGGGTAATTTTACAATGAATTTTCGCCAGTTGCAATTTTCTATCGCCCCAGGCGAATTGGCGAATGGCTAGCGCGAGCCTAGAAACTTTAATACTGGTTCTTTATTTACACCTACCGTAGCTCTTTTGCATCACCCTTGCATGTTGCACAAGACCACCAGAAGTGGTTTGTGATGCAAGGTATCCACGGCTGGAGCTCTGCATTTTTCTTCAATTTTGCTTTGATGTTGAGTTTGTCAGTTATTCCTTTTCCAACGTGCCAAACATCAAACTGGTGGTTGATTTTTGGATATTCTGTCCTCATTATCTTTCTGACCTGCAAAATTAAAGTTACCATTGGAACAAGCTGCAGCATGAGTCAAGGCACCACAAGGAACAGTTAGGATTGTCAATGCATTGTTATCATTTGAATCTCACTAGATGTTGTGAATATACCAAATGAGATTTCACTCTAAAAAATTATTGTTCAATCTGAAGTACAAATTATACGGCAACATGGGATTCTTTAGCGGTATGAGCCACCAATGTAGGCGTACCTGACCATGTCGGTCTGTCGCCAGCACTCCTATCTCTACGCCCTCTGACTCAAGCTCTTCGATTCCTCGTTTAAGTCCCCTGGCTTCCATCGCATTGGAACTTGTCACCTGCAGTGTAAGAATATATAGGAGCTGAAATTACAGGTTTTCCAAGAAGCAGGGTAAGACGACAGAGCCAGTGTGGGTAATTGCGGTTAATACACAAGTTAGGCTTATACAAGAGGTTTTACAGTAATTGTAACATTTAAACATAATTTACCGATCTTAGTTATAGCACATTGGGCCTAGAGATTTTGGAAGGACATGTATGCAGGGCAACCAGATATGACAGTATGGTCAAATGTATCTTACCTCAGTGCATTGCACCAGCTGTATATTCAGAATGTTCTCCCTCCCATCCGGTTGGCCACATTCCATATGGGTGTATGTTGCATATTTGGCATTATGTCCTGCATAGATATGATTGGGAATTATGTAAACTGACACCAGTAACATATTTTGCCACAATTTCAAGGGATTGAGCGCAATTTAACAACCAAAGGAAAGTGTTAATTATTTGCAATGGCTATGATTTGGGTATACAACCAAGTGTACAAGGTTTCTTTTTTCTGAAGGGGAGGGGGGTGGAAAACGTTCCACTCTGCCCAATTTGAAACAAACCTAAGGAGGTGTTGTAAGCCTATTAAAGCAAAATTACAAAGTGATGGGATGTACCTGGGCTGTCACAGCGCGAATCTCCTGCAAGGGACACGGGACCGTCCTGACACTGAGACACAGCAGCTGCCTTCTCTTTTTCCCAGGCTTCTTTTATAACAGGGAAGAGTTTTTCACGTTGAATTACGTCAAAAGTGCTTTGTGCTAATATTGCAAGGTTCATGGCATCAGCAAAAGTAGCTAACCTGGTGTAGGTAAGCCCTGTGAATAGGACACTTCCTGCTAGCATTAAGTTTCCTAGTGCCGCCTTTTGGAGACCGCCATGTAACAGTATGGCCATCTAAACATTCCAAATGATATGTGACCATAGAACCAAACTCTCTCTTACTAATACAAATTACAGGCTTGCCACACTCCTGACACATTTTCATTAGCTGTTGTAGGTTACCCTCAAAAATGAGATAGGTTCTGTCTGAATCAGGTGGTATATCTTCATCCTCTGAGGAGTCTTCCGAGGAGTCTGGCCTGTACATCTCATTAGATCCTTGAGAATCTCCTCCTTGAGTGGCCATGTCATCCATGTCACTGAATTCCTCTAGTGACAGGTTGCTTGAGAGTGATATTGTGGGACGCTTCCTTTGCATCCCTGCCTGTGCCAGTTGGGGGATTTCACTAGAAGGTTCATATGGTACAGGGCCTGGGGATGATTCTCTCAAACGCTTCCTCCGTCTCGATGTGTGTGCCAACTGTAAGATGTTCGACTCCTTTCCAGAAGAAGGGTCATATGGCGCAGCGACTGTGGTTGATGATAGTCTGCGATGCTTGCGGCGTATGCTTGACTCATTTCCAGGAGGTTCATATGGCTCACTGGCTGGGGTTGAGGATAGTCTGTGATGCTTCCGTGGTATGCTTGACCTATTGACAGGAGAATGTTTGTATGGCACAGTGGCTTCAGTTGAGGACAGTTTGCGACGCTTCCGTAGTATGCTCTAATCATTTTCAAAAGATGGCTTAGTGGCTGCAGATGATGGTCTGCGACGCTTCTTTTGCCGAACTACCTGCGGCAACTGTAACATGTCCGAATCATCTCCAGAATATTGTTTATATGGCTCAGTGGTCTCATTTGAGGATAGTTTGCGACGCTTCCTTGGTATATTTGGCTCATTTTCAGCGGAAGGTTCAAATGACCCAGTGGCTACAGATGATAGTCTGCAACGCTTCCGCTGTCCGGACATAAGTACCAACTTGGATATAGCAAACTCTTTCCTATCAGAAGTTTCATTTGACACCGTTTTGGATGATGATGGGCTGGAGTATTCCTTCTCACTGGATCTATGTGCAGACTCAGAGAAGGATAAGAGGGACACTGCCAATTCCGATATGGTTGACTCTGAGATGGTTGACTCATTCCCTGCTTGGGCTGGTATTCCGAGATGCTTCACTTCTCCTGATGTTTGTCCCAATTCAGAGATGGCCAAATCAGAAATGACTGACTTGGAGATGCCCAAATTTGAGAACCCTGAGTTGGGGACAGCAGACTTTGAGATGGCTGTCTTTGAGATAGCCGATTTGGGGATGGCCACCTTGGATATGGCAGACTTTGGAATTGCAGACCTCGACACAGCAGACTTTGAGATGGCTGACTGAGTTACACTGGCAGATTTACGTGCCACTGTGACTGGGGCTCCTGGTCTGCGATGCTTTCCTGCTGTAGACATCTGTGAAGTTGACTTTGGAGCATATGCATGATCTTTTAAAACTACCCCAGATGTCCATATACTATCTGTGGGTATAACTGCAACAGAGGAAAAAAAATGGAATCCTCTCTTAAACACAATTCTATGACAAAAAGACATGATGTAATACATTTCCTAGTCTTGTCTTCATTAGATGTTCTTAAAAAGAAATTATAGTTTTTCTCAATTGTGAAATGCATCTCATGGTAATATTAAACATAAATCAAGTTTTCCTAATACTACTCTGTTAGCTAACAATACATGGTTAAAAAAAGCTATGACCTAGAGCAACCAAACTTTTTTGTGCCTTTTTTTATTATAAATATATGCATTTTCGGGTGAAACATACCTGATGTGTACTTGTGTCAGGGTAGACTAGACTTTGCTGGGGTGCTGCAGATACCACGTCAGCTAGCTGAAAAGTAAGACAGTATATGAATGAAATGAAATATGATACTTCCCATTGGGTGATGGGTAAGAGAAGACTTTGCCCAACACAATTTTGCATGACTCCAAACAAAACACAACAACTCACAAACCCATTACAACACCCACAGACCCCTAAACTTACAAAGAAATGTACATATAATTATAAATTAATGTTGGTGATAGGTGAGATTATAGTTCTTCAGTAATAATTGCAGTGTTACATGTATTAAAACTGGTATAACACGCAGATGAAAACGTAATGGAGAAAAAATCATGTTGACCATATGATTATTGCTTTGTGTTACATAGTCTACACCATCACACATGAACCATATACCAACACCCTAGATACCAAAGAGACTATACCTCTGATAGACTTGACGCAGGGCAGACCGAGACATTCTGGAGTGGGGCAGCAGCTGACACGGCAACAATGTCAGAAACCTGTAAAGTTATGTAGGTTATAGATCCTTGTAAAGTCGTAATTAAATGCAGAAATGAATATAGAAGCAGATTACTATGACAAAATAAGTAAAGGGAAGAGGACGGAAAGCTGTGACACATGTTGAATAATAAAAGTGTAAATGGCATCTAATATATTTCATACAAATACATACCTTTGTGAGAGCGCAGGCTGTCCTTTTTGCTGCCTTCTTGGTTACTTTGGCAGGAAGAGGTGACTTTGCAGCAAGTAGTTCCTTTATTACCTGTGAAAAGGTAAACATTTCATGAATGACATAAGAGATGTGATCAATACCTGCTTAATATGTATACTATCGAGAATGTTCATTATGACATTGAAGATTACGTCATATTGATGCAATATTTTGTTCCTTGTTAGGCTAAGAAATACCTTATCAGAAGAGAAAGAATTGCGTAGTAAATATCCCAAGCATAAGCAATTTTAAGACTCATTATAAAGGTATTTAAGCATTGGAAACGAAACAGGCCCTCATGGCATCTGTTATTTAAGATCCTTATATAAGAAATGTTTTTAAAAAGCACACAAAAATTATTAAAAGCTTCTTATTGGCTTGACGGCGTGATAAGGCAAAAAAAAAGAAGGTGTGTTTCCGGTAACATCATGAAAAAGGCTAGGAAGGTATGGTCGGATTTATTTTTTTTTGATAGGGCCTTTGCAATTTAGTACCGATCCTTTAAGCTGCACTGGCGATTTGATTCCCATAGTACCATAAAACGGTGCCAATAAGCCGACCCCATTTATAAGCCGAAAGTGAGTATAGGGACAAAAATTCGGCTTATATGAATTCATTTTGACAATTTACAGAACCCCGCCTATAAGCCGACCCCCTACTTTTGTAACGTTAAAGGCGCACTGAACCCACGACCTAACCCTGCCGAGTTTTGTACGCAAATGACGTTGTGGGTTCAGTGCGCCTTAAAGGGCCTTTGGACACCATCTGAGGCCCCTCCCATACCCAACTTTTAAACATAATTATTTGATTTTTTTTGTCTGTTCCAATAGATATACTGCATCTTAAAACAAATATTCATATACCATGTGTAATGTACAAATAGAAGTACATAAAATGCATAAATATAATCATCAAAGCTGCCCTCAGTGGCCACACCAAAAAAAAGGATTTCACTTTCGAAAAAATGGTGCGAGCAAGCGAAATTTCTCATTATTTTAAGAATTTTTTTAGCTGGAAAAGGGGAGCGAGTGACTTTTTTTTTCTTCTTACCCAGCCTCTGACAGAATGAGGTGGCCTAAGTATACCACAGTACTAAATCAACTTTCAGATCCCTCTGTGGCTTATACAATTTGTCAAAAACTGAGGGGTATTGCTTATACGCGAGTTAGGCTTATACGTGAGAGGACTTTGAGAAAACTGAACCATAGCTTGGGAGAACCCTTTATCCCATCACTAGGGTTCTGATTCTTTTTTTTAAAGTAATGATGATATGAATTAGCTTTAAAAAACGGTAGATTCCTGTTCACTAACTATGAGGTATACCTAGCCTCTTTGTACCTTTAAAAAATAATAGTAAAATAATTTGGTAAAAAAAAAAAGGTTTTTAAAAGAATCAAAAAAAAAATCCCAAAATGTGCAAAAAAGAATTATGGTCGGCCCAGTTTTGCTAGGTAACATCGGGTGACAAGAAACACAACTCTTTTTATTTTTTTGGCCTAACCCGGGAAATTTTATATAAGGCCAAATGGAAAAAAAAGAGATGGTCAATGGATTATGCACACCTTATTTTCGAAAATGGATTTTTTCTTCTTAAATTGTCAATAGATTTTGCTTGCCTCATTTTTAGGAAAAGAGAGAACTCTTTTTCTTTTTTTCCTTCTCTCTTCTATCAATTTTTGCACATGAATCAATTTCTTTTTGGTTTTGCTTTCTGTAAGAAGGAGCAAATGTGGAGATTTTCTAGCCAGTAGAAAGAATCGAAGATCTGAGAACTCCCCCCCCCCCTCTTTTTTCAATAACCTGGCACTGGGCTACAGTTAGTAGGTCTACATTGATAAAATAGCCCATATCACCACCACACTCGATCCTAGTACCATTAGGGTACCACTTCGCTGATGTCGCTGGGTACCCCCCCCCCCCCCAGGCCCTAGGCATATATCGAGAGGGGCCGCTTCTAAAGTTCTATGGTCTACCCTCCCTTTCTTTTTTCAATAGCCTGCCTAGTAACGCTGATGGTGACGTCATAGAGGTGCGGAATAAGCTGCAGGTGTGGAAGTTTGTTTTCAACCTTTTACATGGGAATAGTTTTCCCATTGGCTTTGTACACAGTTCCGATTCCACATTGTAACGAGTTTGAAGGTGTAGAGCAAAGCTCCAGTGCGTTGCAGCCATTCCAAGCCACGTTTTTAGGGCGAGGTGTATCAGTCTCGGGCCCTGACTGTACGTTTACAGTCTGGGGATTTACTTATAGACCTATACCTACACTGGCCCTTATAAACGCCCTTATATACTATACTACTGTGTCTCAGCACTCAGGAGGATGTGGGTTCGAACCCCACTGTAGCTCAATCAATACTTCAATTGATATCTGCTTAATTGACCTGAATTTTACCTAATGTACCTAGTCACATATTGAATAGATAATATTATTATGTCATTGTACCTGGAGTTATGCTTTAAATGGGTTTAATAGATAATGTAAAAAAACGAACCACCTATTGTGCCAAGGTGGGATTCGAACCCATGATGTCATGCACAACCTCATCCATGATCATGTGACCATAACTGACCAATCAGTGGTTGAGCTATCTCATTAAGAAATGATCCAGGATCCCGGATCATTTTCTAAGTAGGCTAGTTTTTATTAGATACAAAATTGTCCAGGCCCATTACAGCCTGACGGCTGTAATGGGCCTGGAGAGCTCGAGGCTGGAGGTGTATAGGATCGTCACAACACTCTACTGCTGATATGGACAGCTGGTACATAGCTCAATGAGCCTATAATTATAGCCTTAGCGACCTGAGAGGTATAGGATCGTCACAATACTCTACTGCTGAGTGCTTTCTAATTGTAGCTGGAGCAACTGTGAAAAACAATCCATTCAGGACGGGTATGTTAGTGTGCCTGTCATGCTTGCACTGACTCTGACCAGCCCCCCCCCCCCACACACACACACACTTGCCTCTCAATGTCAGACCTGCTCACCCGGCAGGCAGTGGGTAGGTGTTGGGGGGGTGGGGGGTAATCGAACAACAACACGTCATCTTCACGGCCCTCTCTGACATCTCCCCGGCCCTTGCTGCCATCCCCGCGGCCCACTGTTGTCTTTATGGATACCTACTCACCCCCACTGAGCTATTTTGGTGCTTAACTCAACTC
Organism: Harmothoe impar; assembly: GCA_947462335.1. Taxonomy (NCBI): domain Eukaryota; kingdom Metazoa; phylum Annelida; class Polychaeta; order Phyllodocida; family Polynoidae; genus Harmothoe; species Harmothoe impar. The sequence goes on along the minus strand of CANHQG010000007.1, from coordinate 54,058 downwards.
CAACTCACCATAAAGTGCAAATTCCCCATTGAAGTGGGAGACAAAATGGTGGCCATTAGTTTATGGTCCAGCCCTACACATAACCTTATATCAGGCATATATATTTATATGTATATGGGCATTGGACTGCAGCCGTAATGTATTACAACAGACCAAAAAATGCACCACATGACCAGGAGTATGATACGGGCATGCTCCTAAAAATTAATTATACATTAAATGACAGTTTCTAATTTCATGTACGATAATTACATTACAAATTTATATAAAATAAGACCTGAAATAAGATTTGTATTCAGACCGATTTCAGTACTAAAGCATTACGAGTCACCCCCCAATCAAATTGCGTTGCATAAATGTAACGCAAATAAAACATTAAAATTGATCAAAATAGGCCCTAAGATACTCCCGGGTGTACCCCATCTATGGCAGGGGGGGGGCCTATGTTGCATGTCGATTTTAAGAGTGACAGTGAGTGTGTGGCAGATTATGGTACAGGTATGGGTAGGGTGCAGGTGGGGCAGAGGTAGGGTACAGGTAGAGGTAGGGGAGGGGTAGGGTAAAGATAGGGAGGGGTAGGTACAGGTAGGGTACACGGAGGGGAGGGCTAGGGTACAGGTAGGGTAGGGTAGGGTACACGTAGGGTACAGGTATGGTATGGGTACAGATAGGGCATGGTAGGTGTAAGGGAAGGGGTCGGGTACAGGTAGGGAGGGGTAGGGCAGGGGAAGGGTAGAGGTAGGATATGGGTAGGGTGGAGGTAGGGGAGGGGTAGGGTAGCAGGAAGGGAGGGGTAGGGTAGAGGTAGGGACGGGTAGGGTACAGGTAAGGAGGGGTAGGGTACAGGTAGGGAGGGGTAGGGTACTGGTAGGGTACAGGTAGGGTACATGTAAGGAAGGGTAGGGTACAGGTATTGTACAGATAGGGAGGGGTAGGGAACAGGGAGGGGAGGGATATGGTACGTTGTGTCATGCCTGTGTGGAGCCGCCTGGCTATGACCCCTGAATATGGCACAGATAATTTGATACATAGATATGTAAAGGGTTTTAGACTGACAGGCAGATTGGGGATCTTGGGGAGAGCAGGCCGTGTGGATTGGTAGGGTGGAAGGATGGGGAGATAGGGTAGAGACACAGGACCGGGCACAGGACACGGGATGGGGTGGGGGTGGGGGGATTGGAAGAAGGGCACAGGTGAGGTTGTGACCTGTGGACGGTATAGATAAACATAAGGGCCCCAGACAGGTAAAAATCAACAAATCGACATGACCCTAGTGACAAGGGACAAGACCTATTCCATAGAATCGACAAAATGACATAGGTATTCCTTAAAATCGACAAGTGACATGACGGCTAGTGACATTTTTACAGTGTTAGTGACAAGGCACATGACCCTTTTCTTAAAATCTACAAGGGACATTGGCATTTCTTAAAATCGACAAGTGACACAGCACCTCCTGTCTAGGGCCCTAACATAGTTGTCATAGGTGCTGGTAGGGGGCCTTGCATAAAGTATGTACGCACCAAGGGGGGGTGGGGGGGTATATTTTCTGGAAAACTTTACGTACATAAACCTATTGTTTTAATGCGTACAAGAACTGTAGGGGGGGTCGGGGGGGGTCTATTTCTTGAGAAAATCTGCATACATACTTTATGGAATCCTATGGAAGGCCCCTAGGTCTAATAATAGAACTCGCCTCCAGTGCCACTAGTCCCGGGGAGCTGTGACTACCTACTACTAGTCTAACACCTAGTAGACCTACATCCAGCTACTGGGTAGGCCTACTTGGAGTGTGGGTTGGTGGTGGACGGGGAGGGTATGTGGTCCTCGGTACTGTTGATGTAAGGTTGGAAACGATCCAACTACACTGATGATAATACCTATAGTCAGTAGTGACTATACCACCATATTTTGACCCCCGTAGTCAGGGGACTATACAACTTAGTCACATATTAGTCATAAGATAGTTAGTAGTGACTATATATGTGGATCACACAAATTGATGATGTCACAGGAATGTGTGCACAGGAAACAGTTAGGATTCAAATTTGAATGGTCCATGGACTTCAGGTAGGCACATCCTCTTCTAAACCACTGTTCTATGGATATCCCTGCTTGTTCTATGGTATGTTACAGTTGTCTATGACAACTTAAGATGTTCTAGGGTGCATGAGTTCTCATGTTTGATAGAGTAATCATGGTATTTTGTTCAAATTTTGATAACATAGAAATACATGAACAGTGTATGTCTAGACTGACAGAGCATAATAGCCTTACACAGGAGCCTGTAACCTGCCCTGTTTTATCCTAGCCTGTCACATGCCAGGCCTTGTCCTGTCTGTACCCTGTCATGCCTTATCCTAGCCCGTCCCCTGGCCTGCCTTATCCTAGCCTGTCCCCTGGCCTGTCTTATCCTGGCCTGTCCCCTGCCATGCCTTATCCTAGCCTGTCCCTTTCCTTGCCCTATCCTAGCCTGTCCCCTGCTCTACCTATCCTAGCCTGTCCCTTGCCCTGCCTTATCCTAGCCCATCCCCTGACCTGCCTTATCCTAGCCTGTCCCCTGGCCTGCCTTATCCTAGCCTGTCCCCTGTCCTGCATTATCCTAGCCTGTCACCTGCCCTACATATCCTAGCCTGTTCCCCGTCATGGCTAAATCCTAGCCTGTCCCCTGCCCTGCCCTAGCCTGGCCTGTCCCCTACTCTGCCTTATCCTAACCTGTTCCCTGCCCTGCCTTATCCTAGCCTGTCCCTTGCCCTGCCTTATCCTAGCCCATCCCCTGACCTGCCTTATCCTAGCCTGTCCCAAGGCCTGCCTTATCCTTGTAGGGGCTAGGGTTATACGGGTTGTTATATGACGGGTTATATGACGGGTTCTGTTGGATGCTGTGTTGCGAACTCAGTCCGAACCCTTCAGTCCGACGGTAGGTGGCGACACCTGCCTCGGGCTTGGGGTATGGACAGAGGTCGCTATAGGCTTCCGGTCTGCGTGTGCGCGCGCAGGCTGGCTGCCTATATATACCCAGCATCTGATGGGACTCGTCGGTTACTCTGAGCCACGCTGGTGAGGAGACCCCGTGATCATTACGGCTGATTAGCCTACTGACCCGTTCCGAACTCTATAGGGAGTTCGCACACATAGATACTGCCTGTCTAGGTTCTTGAATAAACCTATTGATTCGCAACCTGTAAACACTTGATCCGAACTGTGTTGACTTTGTTCTTTAATTGATACTCTACCAATATCATAGAGACACAAAGTATCGTTTATTACACTGGTGCCGTGACCAGTTCTGAGTGAAACGCAGGTTAGCCTGTGCAGTAGCATAGACCTCGTGCCCTGGACGGAGCAGCGAGGTCTCCCGATGAGGCACTAGCCTTGTCATCGGAGGGGTTATGTGCCGCAGATGAGGCAGATACCCCCACCAGGAGTGCGGATGTTCCATCCGGAACAAGAGTACCAATGGGATCCAGAGGTCCCGAAGCAATGAGTCATTCATTGGAGGAAATGAACCTGTCAATGTTCAACATCGGTGGGTCACGAGCAGCCGCTCCGACCCCTCGGAGGTTTGCTCTTTCGGAGGAGCGTCGTTTCGACGATATGCGAGAGGCCAGGGTACAGGAACGCCTGCAGATGGCTCAAATGGAGTTGTTGACCATTCAGAAACAGTCAAATGAATGGAAAAGCAGTCTGATTGCGTTGGAAGGTGCAGTCACACACCGGTCTTCCAAAATCAAGGAAAAAGATGCAAGGTTGTCAACCTTGTTGGAAGAGAACGAAAAGCTGGCGCAAGCCCTTAGCATGGTCCGTTCGGAGTTCGATCAGAAACAAGCTAATCTGGAGGGGGTTCGTTCCGAATTTGCTAATGCAAACACGGAGCTTAACCAGATTTGCGCGGCCCGAGATGCCGTAATAGCAGAAGCAGAAGGGGCCCATTCCAAACTTATTCGGGACACGGAAGACCTAAAGGAGGGTCGTCAGACCCTGGTTACTGAGTGTGACATTCTGAAAGCAAAGAAAAATGCTTTACATCATTTTTTATCAGAGACTAGGAATAGTATGCAGGACAGCAGTACCTCATACGCTTCTGCTGATAATGGCAGTCCGAAAGCTACTCATTACATGAGTTTTACGGACACCCCGAATCTGCCTATGGGACGTGGGTTAACCATAGAACCTGCCTTGTCTACTTCAACGCCAGGTCAACCTCTCAAAGTGGGCCGGGCAAGAGGTAGATGTAGGGCGAGTGATTACTCACCAAGGGTGGGTATTGGTGGTATCCGTCCCATTCCGAAACAGGTCTTTTCAGCTCCGACAGGTGTAAACCCGGCGGGTAGGGGAAGATCGTTGTCGGAATTGGTCCGGAGTCCGCAATCCCAGTTGAGACGGGACGAGCGACAACTGGATTCGGAACGCTTGAAGAAAGCAGCCGAACAGGAGAAGGCGGCCAAGACCGACCTGACTCCCTTGAGTTTGTTGCAATGGCGAGAGTGCCAAGCGAACATACTGTTCCATGAACAGAAAAACTTGGAAACGGAAAGGCGAGATGTGTATCGCCAACAGCAGGCTGCTCTGGAACAACAGCAGAAACACATGCGGGAGAATGCAGCCCTGGCGGAAGAGTTAGCGAAGCAGGAGGCGGCAGTTCTGAGAGCCCGAAAAGAAGGGCTCGGGGCGGCCGGTGAAGCTGCTAAAGCTAAACTGGAGAAAGCTCAGCAAGAAGAGGAAGCTGAGAAACAGGCCAAAGAGTTGGAAAGGGAGAAGTCAGAGCATCAGCGATTGCTTGCTCTTGCACAGCAGTGCCAGTACATGACCGATCTGGAGAAAAATTGGTGGTTCAGTCAAGGTGTGGATCCCACTACGGATCTGGTGTCGTATGGTACTTACCAGGCCTACCTGGACAGACAGAATAGCTTACCTGCAAAGGGGGCTACTCCGGGGGCAATGCCTGGGACAAAAAGTCCTAAGAAGGCTCCGAGACGATCAATTCTGAGCACAGAATTACAAGAATTGTAGGATACGAACCCCGCAATTGCTGGGATCGGATTGCACAATGTGGGTGCAGAAAGGGACGCTTCGGCTTCCATTTCTAAATGCCTGGCGATAACCTCTAAAATTAGGGGGTCGTCCAACGCTGCTAGACGGATAGCTAGCGAGCCGTTTCCCTACTGGCAGAAAAACTCTTGGGAAGAATGGTTAGGAGCCACCGTTGAGGATATTAACCTCAGTGGGTGGGATCAACAAGATGCAATCCCGTACATCTGTAAGGGATTGCGCCTAGGAGACGGCCTGATGGCAGTCGAGCAGTGGAAAGATGAATGCGGACCCCGCGGCACTTTCAAACAGCTAGTGGAGATCGGAACTATCTTGTTCGGAGACTCCGCTTGGGTTGATCCGATGGTCGCTTTTAAGAAGCGAGTGCAAGGCAAGAACGAGGCCCCAAGGGTTTTCGGACTTGCATTGATGAGACTCCTGAAGAAGTTACATCCTGCTTCAGGAATCCATGATGCCTTATTCTCTAAGGAATTGTTCTCTCAGTTTGTCGCTGGATTGAGAGATCCAGAAATACAACAAACGGTGTATAACACGTGGAGAGCGGATACGTCGTTGGATGACCTTTTTAAGGCCATCGAGATACATGCTCTCAAAAAGTCACTGTTGGGGGACCGGATGCCTACCCGGGCCTCTGCCATTATAGAATGTTCTCCGGAGCAGTCTGATGGTACGGGCAGTGATGAGGAGGAGGCAATAGCTTCTGCGGCTCAGTTCAAGAGGAATGGGAATTCCTCTAAACCACCGTGGAAGAATAAGAAGCCGGAAGGGGGTGGAAACCCCCCTCCGATGAAGGAGTCATCGGATACGAAAACTCCGGTGATGGACGCAGCGTTTTTCACAGCGCTGTTTGAGAAGATGACGACTTCCATTCAGGGGGCTACACAGCCTAACAGAAGGAAGATCAATCGGAGGACCGCCAAGTGCTATAGGTGCCTGGAGATCAGTCATTTTGCCGCGGAGTGTACAGCTCCGAGCCAGAAAGTTCCTGGAAAGGAGGGAAACTAGAGGGGGTAGTCCGAGAAGGCGAGCGGACGACCCCTGGAGATGAAGTACGCCAACATACCAGAGAGGTAGAGCCTAGTGAAATTCCGAAGGCAGGAAGGGAATCAGGGGTGGCTTCGAGCTTGAGGGGTTCGGATGCCGGCCTGGTTAACATTCCAGTCCAACAGTTGCCCGGCAATGAGGCAGGGAGGCCCATTACGGATAGGAACGAGGAAGTTGCGGCTGTCACAGACACCCTGTGGGTAGGGAGTACCCAGCTTTCCCCAGATCATCCATGTTTCGACCATTTGAAGAAACATGGCCTTGATCTGGCTGCTCCGAAGGATTTTAAACGCTTCACTGTAAACCCGTCTCCGCTGGGGGGGAGGCGGTGGTATGTGTCTGTTACTGTGGCCGGTAGAGCGGGCGAATTTTTAGTAGATACGGGAGCTAGCCACTCCTTTACCTCCTCTAACTTCTATGCTCTTATGCCGGACAGTCGTGATAACTTCAAAACGAGGGTAAACGCCTGTTCGGCCGATGGGTCGAGTATGCAGACGTATGGGCGCGCGTTCATACCGCTCCGGATTGGGGGGAAGGAGTATTTGGCTTCTCCCACCATTGCGGATATTGCAGACGACGGTATACTAGGGTTGGACTTTTCGGCGTTGTAATGTCGGGTCCTGAATCCTGGTACAGGGGTACTCCAGATAGAGCACCCGTACCGTGCGGTGGAGCAATGTGTGCTCCGACAAGTATCAACAGTGGCAACGGTGGTCCAAACTGTAAAGATTCCTCCCAGACAGACGTGTGACATGCTGGTCCGAAGCAAGGGGCTTAGGGGAGAGGAAGAGGCAGTTGTGGAGCCGGATGTGGCCATGTTGGGTAGTATCGGTTTGACAGGCATGGACACCCTGGTGGGTGATGGTGCTTGGACCGTTGTGCCGGTCTCTAACCCCGGGTTGGAGCCGAAGTATCTGCAGAAAGATACAGTTTTGGGGAAGGTGTTCACCAGTGAGGCAGTGATGCCTGCTGGTCATGTGAGCATGAAGGGTGACCCTTCTCCGACCACTTTGAGTGCTGGACTCGAGAAAATGATCTCCGAAACGGATCTGACGGATCGGAGAGATCTCGACTCCTTGAGGAGGCTGGTAGGGAAGTATCAGGATGCATGGCAAGTGGAGGGGGAGCCTTTGGGCCGAACCGACAAAGTGTTGCATTCTATCAATACGGGAGATGCACAGCCGTTCAAAATGCCTTACCGATGCTTGCCGTTGGGTAAGAAAAGGGTTGTTGAAGAACAAGTGAAAACTATGCTGGAACAGAAGGTGATCGTGCCTAGCACTAGCCCCTGGTCCAGTCCGGTTCAGATGGTTACTAAAAAGGACGGGTCTATCCGATTTTGTGTCGATTATAGACGCCTGAATGGGGTAACCAAAAAGAATGCATATCCTCTACCCCGGATTGATGAGACTCTGGACTCTTTGGGTGGGAACCAATGGTTCTGCACCCTCGATTTGCAGTCCGGATATTGGCAGATCGGGATGAAGGAAGAGGATAAAGAGAAAACGGCTTTTACAAGTCACATTGGACTGTATCAGTTTGAGCTGATGCCTTTCGGGTTGTGCAACGCCCCTGCCACTTTTGAGGCTATGATGGAAACTCTGTTGAGTGATCTATTGTGGCGGAAGTGCTTGGTATACTTGGACGACGTCATTGTTTTCGGCAAGACGTTTGAAGAGTGTGCATTGAACCTCGGAGAGGTATTGGAGCGAATTCGGTCCAATGGCTTGACTTTAAAGTCCATGGTCTATTTGGGCCGGACCATTTCAACCGAGGGTGTGCAGGCTGATCCGGCTAAATTGGAGACTGTGGAGACTTGGGAAGTTCGGAAAGGACCAAAGGATATCAGATCCTTTTTAGGGTTCTGTTCCTATTACAGGGACTTTATCCCCGGATTCTCTAGGGTGTCTCAGCCCTTGCAAAGGTTGAGCCATTGGACTCCGGGGAGGAAAAAAGAACCCTTCCCATGGGGGATGGAGCAGAATGAAGCCTTCAAAGAGATTAAGGCATTGTTCCGAACCACCCCAGTGCTGAAATACCCTACGGAGAAGGGGCATTTCATCCTTGACACTGATGCGAGCAATGAGAGCATCGGGGCAGCATTGTCCCAGATCCAGGACGGAGTAGAGGTCCCGCTGGCGTTCGCTAGTAACAGTATGAACAAGGCACAGAGAAATTATTGTGCTACCAAGCGAGAGCTGCTCGCTGTAGTGGTGTACACAAAGAAGTTTCGGCACTTCTTATATGGAGGGAATTTCACACTCCGAACTGATCATTCTGCCTTGAGGTGGCTTCTAAATTTTAAGGACGCGGAGGGGATGATTGGTCGGTGGTTGAATCACCTCAGCGAGTTCGGACTGGAGAACTCTCATATCCAGCACCGAGCGGGCACGAAGCATATCAATGCTGACTGTCTGAGTCGACGTCCGGTTCGCCGTTGTGTGCGTCCGGAGTGTGGGGATTGTGGTGCTCACAATGCTGTGGTAGCGAGTGTGCGTTTGCCTTATGATGGGTTGTTGCAAAACCTGTTGGATTGGTCCACCGACACTATAAGGACGTACCAGATAGCTGATCCTACCATAGCACGACTGAGGGAGCTTGTCCCTACTGGGGTCTGTCCAGTGAGACCTGAAATATCACTGGAAAACCGTGAAATGCGACGTTTCCTGGCTCAGTTCCATGAACTGGAGGTTCGGGATTCGTTGTTGTGCAGGTGGAAGTCTTGTCCCGGGAAGCGGAGGGTATTACAAATGGTGATCCCTGCTGCTATGAGGAAAGACATCCTGTACTACTGCCACGGCCATTCCACTAGTGGGCATTTCGGAAAGAAACGCCCTTTGGAACGGCTGAGTAGAAGATATTACTGGCCGGGAATGTCCGGCGACCTTTTAAGGTGGATCGAGACATGTCCGGCCTGTTGTTTAGGCAAACCTGGTCCTGGACTGGGAAAATTGCCATTGCAACAAGAGCTGTTCGGGGTGAGGTTTGCTCGAATAGCCGTGGATATTATCAGTGGAGTGAAACCCACTCCTAAAGGTAATACGTGTATGATGGTGGTCTCGGACTACTATACAAAATACACCCGAGTGTACCCACTCGAGGATCATACTGCTGCTACTTGTGCGGAAGCACTGGTAAAGGGGTGGATCCTCCATCTGGGGGCTCCTTTGATGTTACATAGCGATCAAGGGAGAGAATTTGAGTCAAAATTATGGGCTGCTATGTGCCATCAGTTGGCTATATGCAAGACCCGGACCAATCCGTACCGACCACAGTCCGACGGGCAGGTGGAGCGGTTCAATCGGACCTTGATCCAGGTTTTGAAGCCATTAGTGAACTCCCATATGGATGATTGGGACGATCAGTGCGAATTTGTGGTGCATGCGTATAATAATACGGTCCACACTTCGACGAATTGCACTCAGAACCTCCTGGTGTTCGGAGAAGACTTGATCATGCCAGCGGATTTGGTATTCGGAGTGGTAGGGATCAGTCCGGAAGCACCGTGTACAGTGCTTTTTGTGGAATCTCTACGGGAGAGGTTCAAATTTGCCTATGAAACAGTTAGGGCTCATTTGCTCAAAGCTGCGAATTGGCAGAAGGTGGGTTATGACACCGGATTGAAGTTGCGACGGTTCGTAGTAGGGGATCGAGTGATCCGCCTGCATGAGCCGCTTTGCAACGTCAAACTGGCGAATAACTGGGATGGACCACATACCGTGGTTAAATGTATCAGTCAAACGACTGTGTTGATTCAGTCCGCAGCAGGACGCATCCGGACGAGCCATGTGGCTCGGTTGCGTGCTTGGGCTGGGAGGGAGCTCACCCTGGAAACGAAGGTGGAGAATGAAAATTCGGAGGCTAAATTTGTACCTTTGGAAGGGGTATCGGTGGATCCCCCTAAGAGGGTGGTACGAAAGAAGCTCCGAAGGACCGTGAAAAAGAAAGTCTCGGCAGGCGAAGGAAGAAGGGCACGGAAAACTAAAATCAAGGCTGGAGTTTTAGTTAAGAACGAGTGTCCTTCGGCCAGGTTACTAGATGCGGGCGGTAATCCTGTTCGGCGAAGCCCAAGGCTGGTGGCTCGAGGGGCTGTAACCTAGCTTGTTTACACAACGAGTGTGGTGTCCTGTGTTGTCCTATATGTTATATGTGTGCTACCAACAGGGGCGCTCAGAGTCAATAGAAAAGAATGTAAGAGTGCTCCCCGAGGGTGGTGGACGGATAATCTGGTGGGGTAATCTTCGATTTCCCATATATATCCACTAATACTCCTGACGAGCTCTTTATTCGAAGTATATTTTGACTTTTGTGGAGCCGCCCGAGTGGCAGTGAGGTCCCTAGAGCCCGAGATGCGGGCGGGAAAGGTCGTGACCTGATTAAACGGTAATTGGGTCACACCGGGTAACGGGATCGCGTCCAATCACGCGAGACGCTGCGCATGCGCTTTGTTTTAAAAACAAAAGCGAGGGAACCGCCATATTGATTTTGGGCTCACCCAAGTCAATCGTGGTGTCGGTCGGCAGCGGCGAAGTCGGGGTTTTGGACGATTAGAAGAGGAGAAAAAGAGTTGTGAGCAGTGAGTACTCTTTCCTAGTTGGTCTGAGACAAAAGAGGGCGGCGGGGAACTTGTGGTTTCCCCGTCAAACTCCCCCGTCGAAAGACAACGTGAGAAGTGAGGATGGCCGAGCAGCAGCTCCGTCAGTCCGAACTTACCGGAGACTCCGAGGCGGCTTCGGCCGTCGAGGAGCTAATGGATACTCAGAACCCGAGTGGTGATGAGCTGAGGCAGATCTATCTGTGGATCCGGCCGTGTCTCCGATTCGGAAGTCTCCGTCGCCCGTGGGCAGTGAGGACTCCGAACTGCTGCAGGGAATCGCCTACTCCGAAGTAGCGCCAGGACCCTCCGAGACTGCTGTACGTCCCTCCCGGATGTGCAGTTTAAGTATCTCACCGAATCTCCAGAAGGCAGTAGCTCGGAAACTGTCTATGGAGAGTGGCAGTGAGTCAGACACTGCACGTCCGAGGACGCGCGGTGGGAAGAGTGCTACCCGAGATCGGTCCAAGTCGTCCGACTCTAGAGTTAGCACCAAGGCTCTCAAACACGTAAGTGCTGGGAAGAAGCCACCGGGAAAGGTCGAGCCTAAGAAGCCCGACCCCAAGAAGGGTAGTACTCCGAGTACTAAAAAGACGGATTCCAAGGCTGCTGCTGCTGTGGCACTGAAGAATCCAAAGAAGACTGATTCTAAGGCTGCCACTGCTACGGCACCGAAGGATCAGAAGAAGACTGATCCTAAGGCTGCCACTGCTACGGTGCCGAAGGATCCGAAGAAAGCTGATCCGAAGCCCGCCGCTAAGGACCAGCCGAGGAAGGGGCAGACGTCCGGCAGCACTCCAGCTGTCAAGACTCCGGGCTCCAGTAAGTCATCCATCCCGATCCCTAGCAAGGTGAAGTATGGTGCTAAGACGGCTGAGTCTTCAGCTCCTCCGGCTCCGACCACCGATCAGTTGTCCTTCTCGCAAGGGCTGGATAACAGCGCGGCAGTAGCTGCTGCAGCCGCTGCGATGGCTGGTGGGGCCGGACACGGGGGAGGTCGTCCGAAGACGACAGTTACTCCCCAGGAACCCCGGACCGAGGAGGCCATGGATGCTTCATCCGCGGCCCACTGTGTCCGGACCATACAGTCGGTGTTGTCTACCATCACCTTCAAGCACCCGGCTGCACTGGAGCCACAAAGAGAGGTACCCACCCGAGTGGACATACCTCCCCAGAGAGAGGTACCCACCCGAGTGGACCCACCTCTCCAGACCACTGAGCCTAATCTGGAGCCATCCGAAATGGATACTTCAGATGAAGCCGGTAAGCTGGACCAAGCCGCGGGTGGTGGTCCGTCGGAGTCGGGGGTTCACATCCTCGCTCCGTACCAGCATGATGAATGGGACAAGGAGGACGCCGACGTCCCATCCATCCTAAGAGGGGCCATCATCGATCAGATGAGCAAGGCGGAGATGAAGTCATTCGACTTAATCCAGATGAGAACCTTCCGGGGGCTGGACAGTTTGTCCGCTAGGTTCCCGGCCTGGTTCCCGGACCGCTTAACAGCGGCCATGGAAAATATCAACAACATGGCTAGCAGGGCTCGCCTTGTTGCTGAGTCGGAAGGTCGCCCCGAGGTTATCACGGCTTTGGAATCCGATATGCTCACCGCATCGGAGTACAAAGTCGTCCATAACCGGAGGGAGAAGAATCGGCGCCTGACGCCAGCAATGAAGCTGGCTCGGGGACTAGAACAGAAGACTAAGGAGTCGATTCTGGATGCCACTCTGGAGGATGAAATAGTCCAACAGACAACAGCAGCGGCTAGGAGTGCGGACACTAGTCGTCAGGAGAAGGCCAACCGTAGGGACGCAGTCCTGAGGGAGACCATTAAGGTGACATCTCTGGAAGCGGGTCAATCCCCAGAGGAGGTGGAAGAAGTGTTGAAGGGATTGGATGAAAATACAATCCCGGACGACGAACTAGAGGTACTGGTGAGGACAGCACTCCGAGCCAATGCCGCTAGCGGGTTTAAATACTTTAAACCTATGTGTGTGTTGGACTGCATCAAGGATAAGCGGTCCTCACACCATCCGGAAGAGGTGGGTCCTGACGGTCTCTCTGACGACGAGGAGTGGATCAAGAAGGATCCCCTCGACAAGTCGGTACAGTTGTACCACTTTGAGTTGCTGGAGAAGGTCCGAACTGGTAGTAACAAATACCATTCGTACCTCCAGAAGGCAAAACTGGCGTGGGCAATGGCTAGATGGCATCCATTTAGCAAGTGCCCCTTTGAGACTTGTCAGAACATTGACGAGACTCTGGAAGCGCCCCGAACTTGGCCTACCAAGGTCAGGTACGCGAGGCACATCACCCGTCACCACGTACGTCATTTCATGCGATATGACTGCCTGAGTGTGGGTCCGAGAGGGAGCAAGAGTTGTCCCGATGGTGGTCTGTTCTACACTAGAACAGACATCATCCGACACCTTGCTAAGAAGCACGGCTTGTCCCTGGAGACGGCGGCGGAACGCATCCAGCTCGCCCATGCAGAGGTCTACTCCCATTTCGGGGTAGTAGGCAAGAATGAGAACCTCGAAGTGGACTTTGGCTCCAACGAGAAAGGAAAGGTCCGGGTTTTCTACAAAGTAAACCCGGACGGCAACTACATCCGGATTCCGGACGGCGAACTCTTCGAGGAATTCGAAGAGTACCAGAAACGTACGAGTACGAAAAAGGTACGGCGAGCTCCGAAGAGACAGAACCAGTCCTCGGAGCAGACCGATCCTAAAAGACCTAAAACGGATGAGTGGCAATCCGTTATGGAGAAGGCGGATCCGGGCTATCAAGGGCCGGCATTCACTTCAACCAAGACAGACTGGAAGACGGGCCCTCAGGGCAGGCCATCTCGGCCTGTTCCGGAGGATCCGAACACCAGTATGTAGGGATCCTTCGCTGAGAACTTCCCAGCTAGTGATCTGGTCCCGGGAGAGGAGTCGCAAACCCTCACTCAGACCGGAAAGACTAAGGCTTCAGTGAAACAAAAACTGAAGCCTACCAAGACCCCGGATATCCCTCCAGAGACTCCGGAGGAGGAACGTTTAGTCTTGCGACTAAGGGGCCCTCCTTCGTTCCCTCCCGCCGACTTCGCTTCGTACCAAGCCGGACAGGAGGCATTTGACAAATGGCAGGAGAGCTTTCACCAGTTGCTTGCCGGCCTGAGTCAAGAGGTGGCGATGTTGTCCCTTAACACGGTACATCATCTCCATCAGAGGGAAGTCGCGGTCCAAAAGGCAGCGGCAGTGGAGGCTGTTCAGGAGGAGCGGGAGCGAGCTCGGACTGAACAAGTAGCTGCTAAATCTGAAAGGAAGAAGCAGAAGTTGGCAACTAAGAACGCCGAGGAGAAGCTGGACCACGAACGTCGTCGGTTCAGAGATTGCTTCGCGCATGAGATGCACAAGTGGGACGGGACCAGGGCTCAAATCGAGCTTTGGCTCCAGCAGCTGACTCTGGCTGAGGCCGAGTCTGACTCCGATGAGGAGGGGGCGCTGGCTAAAACCGGCACCGCAGAGGATTCGGAATCCGGATAGGATTATCCTATCACAGGATCCGAATAGGAAGGGGGGGGTATTCGAAGTATACCAACCCCACCAGCAGAACACCCTCTAATAGGGTGGAGGAGTATCCGGGCAGCGGGACGTGGCAGGCTGGCTACGCAAGTATCCAGTCTGCCAGGAGACACTGACAGAAGAAGAGGAGGAGATCCGGAGAGGGAAAGCTGAACTCGGGACAGGAGCACGTTACCAACAAGGATCCGAGACGTCGTCTTTTTTTATATGTATATAAGACATTCCATATCAGGACCGAGTGCTCCTTGTTATAAGTCCGAAGATCGCCTGGAGGCAGGACTAAATTTGTTTATTATTACCTTTAAGCTCCCTAGCATGAGCTATGAACTTTCTCGTTCCGGTGAGTAGGAGCTGAATGAAGTAGGTTCCGAAAGCCGGGTGGAATGCTGTACCATCTACAGAAGATCCGGATCTTCGACACAAGACCACGTATGATGTCCTTTATGTAAATACTTTATTATGTACTTATTTCTTAAATCCATAAGAAAAGTGATATTGTTTATCACTTATAGTATTACTCATTACGAGTGTAAATAGCTCGGGGTCCTGGAGGGACGAAATTTTTTGCTGTGATATTGTACTTTTTCAAGTGTTTGTATACTATATGTATAGGTTAACTCCATCTATCCTAGGGAATGAGGCGTAATTGTTATTACGATCTATATATATAGAAATGTGTGTAATTAATGCCTTATTGTGTTCATCAGAATACGTCATATTGTTGTAAGGTATAACTTTAATAAACCATAAGATTTGTATTCAGACCGATTTCAGTACTAAAGCATTACGAATCACCCCCCAATCAAATTGCGTTGCATAAATGTAACGCAAATAAAACATTAAAATTGATCAAAATAGGCCCTAAGATACTCCCGGGTGTACCCCATCTATGGCAGGGGGAGGGGGGGCCTATGTTGCATGTCGATTTTAAGAGTGACAGTGAGTGTGTGGCAGATTATGGTACAGGTATGGGTAGGGTGCAGGTGGGGTAGAGGTAGGGTACAGGTAGAGGTAGGGGAGGGGTAGGGTACAGGTAGGGAGGGGTAGTGTACAGGTAGGGTAAAGATAGGGAGGGGTAGGTACAGGTAGGGAGGGGTAGGGTACACATAGGGGAGGGCTAGGGTACAGGTAGGGTACAGGTAGGGTACACGTAGGGTACAGGTATGGTATGGGTACAGATAGGGCATGGTAGGTGTAAGGGAAGGGGTCGGGTACAGGTAGGGAGGGGTAGGGCAGGGGAAGGGTAGAGGTAGGATATGGGTAGGGTGGAGATAGGGGAGGGGTAGGGTAGCAGGAAGGGAGGGGTAGGGTAGAGGTAGGGACAGGTAGGGTACAGGTAGGGGAGGGGTAGGTACAGGTAGGGTAATAGTATGGTACAGGTAAGGAGGGGTAGGGTACAGGTAGGGAGGGGTAGGGTACAGGTAGGGTACATGTAAGGAGGGGTAGGGTACAGGTATTGTACAGATAGGGAGGGGTAGGGAACAGGGAGGGGAGGGATATGGTACGTTGTGTCATGCCTGTGTGGAGCCGCCTGGCTATGACCCCTGAATATGGCACAGATAATTTGATACATAGATATGTAAAGGGTTTTAGACTGACAGGCAGATTGGGGATCTCGGGGAGAGCAGGCCGTGTGGATTGGTAGGGTGGAAGGATGGGGAGATAGGGTAGAGACACAGGACCGGGCACAGGACATGGGATGGGGTGGGGGTGGGGGGATTGGAAGAAGGGCACAGGTGAGGTTGTGACCTGTGGACGGTATAGATAAACATAAGGGCCCCAGACAGGTAAAAATCAACAAATCGACATGACCCTAGTGACAAGGGACAAGACCTATTCCATAGAATCGACAAAATGACATAGGTATTCCTTAAAATCGACAAGTGACATAACGGCTAGTGACATTTTTACAGTGTTAGTGACAAGGCACATGACCCTTTTCTTAAAATCTACAAGGGACATGGGCATTTCTTAAAATCGACAAGTGACACAGCACCCCCTGTCTAGGGCCCTAACATAGTTGTCATAGGTGCTGGTAGGGGGCCTTGCATAAAGTATGTACGCACCAAGGGGGGGTGGGGGGGTATATTTTCTGGAAAACTTTACGTACATAAACCTATTGTTTTAATGCGTACAAGAACTGTAGGGGGGGTGGGGGGGGTCTATTTCTTGAGAAAATCTGCATACATACTTTATGGAATCCTATGGAAGGCCCCTAGGTCTAATAATAGAACTCGCCTCCAGTGCCACTAGTCCCGGGGAGCTGTGACTACCTACTACTAGTCTAACACCTAGTAGACCTACATCCAGCTACTGGGTAGGCCTACTTGGAGTGTGGGTTGGTGGTGGACGGGGAGGGTATGTGGTCCTCGGTACTGTTGATGTAAGGTTGGAAACGATCCAACTACACTGATGATAATACCTATAGTCAGTAGTGACTATACCACCATATTTTGACCCCCGTAGTCAGGGGACTATACAACTTAGTCACATATTAGTCATAAGATAGTTAGTAGTGACTATATATGTGGATCACACAAATTGATGATGTCACAGGAATGTGTGCACAGGAAACAGTTAGGATTCAAATTTGAATGGTCCATGGACTTCAGGTAGGCACATCCTCTTCTAAACCACTGTTCTATGGATATCCCTGCTTGTTCTATGGTATGTTACAGTTGTCTATGACAACTTAAGATGTTCTAGGGTGCATGAGTTCTCATGTTTGATAGAGTAATCATGGTATTTTGTTCAAATTTTGATAACATAGAAATACATGAACAGTGTATGTCTAGACTGACAGAGCATAATAGCCTTACACAGGAGCCTGTAACCTGCCCTGTTTTATCCTAGCCTGTCACCTGCCAGGCCTTGTCCTGTCTGTCCCCTGTCATGCCTTATCCTAGCCCGTCCCCTGGCCTGCCTTATCCTAGCCTGTCCCCTGGCCTGTCTTATCCTGGCCTGTCCCCTGCCATGCCTTATCCTAGCCTGTCCCTTTCCTTGCCCTATCCTAGCCTGTCCCCTGCTCTACCTATCCTAGCCTGTCCCTTGCCCTGCCTTATCCTAGCCCATCCCCTGACCTGCCTTATCCTAGCCTGTCCCCTGGCCTGCCTTATCCTAGCCTGTCCCCTGTCCTGCCTTATCCTAGCCTGTCACCTGCCCTACATATCCTAGCCTGTTCCCCGTCATGGCTAAATCCTAGCCTGTCCCCTGCCCTGCCCTAGCCTGGCCTGTCCCCTACTCTGCCTTATCCTAACCTGTTCCCTGCCCTGCCTTATCCTAGCCTGTCCCTTGCCCTGCCTTATCCTAGCCCATCCCCTGACCTGCCTTATCCTAGCCTGTCCCAAGGCCTGCCTTATCCTTGTAGGGGCTAGGGTTATACGGGTTGTTATATGACGGGTTATATGACGGGTTCTGTTGGATGCTGTGTTGCGAACTCAGTCCGAACCCTTCAGTCCGACGGTAGGTGGCGACACCTGCCTCGGGCTTGGGGTATGGACAGAGGTCGCTATAGGCTTCCGGTCTGCGTGTGCGCGCGCAGGCTGGCTGCCTATATATACCCAGCATCTGATGGGACTCGTCCGTTACTCTGAGCCACGCTGGTGAGGAGACCCCGTGATCATTACGGCTGATTAGCCTACTGACCCTTTCCGAACTCTATAGGGAGTTCGCACACATAGATACTGCCTGTCTAGGTTCTTGAATAAACCTATTGATTCTCAACCTGTAAACACTTGATCCGAACTGTGTTGACTTTGTTCTTTAATTGATACTCTACCAATATCATAGAGACACAAAGTATCGTTTATTACACTAGCCTGTCCCCTGTCCTGCCTTATCCTAGCCTGTCACCTGCCCTACCCTTCCTATCCTGTCCCCTATCCTGCCTTATCTTAGCCTGTCCCTTGCCCTGCCCTATCCTAGCCTGTCCCCTACCCTGCCTTATCCTAAACTGTTCCCTGCCCTGCCTTATCCTAGCCTGTCCCCTGTCATGCCTTATCCTAGCCTGTCCCTTGCCCTGCCCTATCCTGGCCCGTCCCCTGGCCTGCCTTATCCTAGCCTGTCCCCTGGCCTGCCTTATCCTAGCCTGTCCCCTGTCCTGCCTTATCCTAGCCTTTCACCTGCGCTACCTATCCTAGCCTGTTCCCTGTCATGCCTAAATCCTAGCCCGACCCCTGCCCTGCCCTAGCCTGGCCTGTCCCCTACCCTGCCTTATCCTAACCTGTTCCCTGTCCTGCCTTAATCATAGCCTGTCCCTTGCCCTGTCTAATCCTAGCCCATCCCCTGGCCTGCCTTATGCTAGCCTGTCCCCTGGCCTGCCTTATCCTAGCCTGTCCCCTGCCCTGCCTTATCCTAGCCTGTCACCTACCATACCTATCGTAGCCTGTCCCCTATCCTGCTTTATCCTAGCCTGTCCCTTGCCCTGTCCTATCCTAGCCTGTCCCCTACCCTGCCTTATCCTAAACTGTTCCCTGCCCTGCCTTATCCTAGCCTGTCCCCTGTCATGCCTTATCCTAGCCTGTCCCTTGCCCTGCCCTATCCTAGCCTGTCCCCTACCCTGCCTTATCATAGCCTGTCCCCTACCTTTCGCTTATTTCTCATTATTGACTATATCTATTAGTCATAGTGACTACTTTTGACCATGAAACCATTAAATTCATAGTCACTTGACTATATAGCCCAAATCAGCTGATTTAATGGCTGACTATAGGTTGACTATATGACTAACTTACATTAGACATAGGTGACTAACTAGGTATAGCCGTTTTTTCTACGTTCACGTGACTATAGAAACGTAGTCCGTAGTGACTAACATTTCCAGGCCCATTATTATCAGTGTAGGGTAGTGGTTGTGTAGGTGGGTGGTGCAGGGAGAAAGGGCTCCGGCTGTGCCAGTGTTTGGTGTTCTAGACTCTAGATAAGAGGCTGTCCACTTCCACACGAACACTACTACCAATCTGAACTCACCTTCTTTTGTTCCATGCGAGCTATTCTGCGCACTGTGTGTTCCCTCGGCGCTGACCTCCTTTTTTCACGTTGACCTCCGTCTGCAGTTGTTACCGTGCCAATGTTGTCTGCACGCGGGGGTCCTACTCCCCACTGCCCTGCTGCATCACGGTGAAATCTTGTGGGGACAGCACCCTCCACCAGCTGCGCACACCTCTTGGCATCACCCATGTATTTAAGTCGCAGGTCCTCCTGTATCATGCTAGGTTCAAAGTGGTGACCACACAGCCTGCTAAATCGACTGGCCTTGAAGTTTTTAACCGCAACATTGCTCTCCCACGTTTTCAGCCGTTCTGGCTCTTTAAAAGGGTCAGGAAACTGAAACCAGGAGAGTTTACTAGTTCTCTTCTCTGTTTTCTCTTTCTTCTTTTCTCTACTTGATGTTTCACGGCACCCATGGGCCGAACAAGTCACCATGGTGACTAGGGAAACACTGCTGTCCTCAGAGTGACTTGGCAATAAATCATCCCCCAAACGCTACGTCATCATCTCGCACAGTGCACAATATCTCGCGGTAACCGAGCAACAATGGCGCTCCCCGTCGCAATGTACATTTCCTTCAATTCGCCGACTTTAGTCTTTGAAATGTACGATGCTGTTGACCTTCTTCAGGAATGTACATCAGAAAGCCCTTTATCTATGTTTACTCTAACGATATGAGTGATTGTTGAACTAGGGTGGTATTTTCTTTTACGGTGGGTCTCGGCCATTACAGAATGGACTACTGCACATCTTTCTGCACATATAGATTAAATATGTCAGAATAATGCCATTTTTGGTAAGCATTTATATGCTCGGGACAATTTTGTATACTCAAGAAAAGAATTGGGTGATTTTGAGAAAAATTGAGCATTTTAGAGCACTTTATATTTTGATACAATAAATACAGGCATTTTGGGATTTTTTTATGGTTATAAACTTTTATTTATGAAGTAATAAATGGCATTTAAAATAGCATAAAAGTGAATGAATTACTTGAATATATCCAAAACCTACATGACAAGATCATTTATATGCAGATTGGAATTTACCCAAAATGCAATGCTTCAAAAAAAAATTTAAGTCTGTTTTCCCTATTTTTTTTAGTTCAAAGGGCCAAAACCCTCAAAATATGCATGGGCCAAAACCCTCAAAATATGCATGGGACCCCATATCAAAATTACTCTTATTCATGGGCAAATGATCTGAGCAATTTTATGAGAAAGTTTAAGAAAAATCAGAACATTTTTACTACTTTTTTTCTTTGATGAATGAAAATGTATTCCTACTCTTCTACGAAATTTTTACCCAGAATGCAAAGTGATAAAGCCCCAAAATTATTTTTAGAATAAATAGACAAATGCCAACGCCCATTGATACCATCTCTGTTGTATTTCACGAGTGGGGGCTGGGGCCATATCCCACAAAGCCGCAGGCTGAGTGGGATATGCCCCAGCCCCCACTCGTGAAATACATCAGAGATGGTATCAATGTAGTTGGCATTTGTGTTTATTTTTCATTTGAAGCCATTTTATGAAGAAAAAGCAATCTCTTCCTAGCCCATTGAATACAGCCACATTGTATTCAATGGGGGGGGGGGCATTGAATACGGCCCTTCAGTGCTAAAACATAGGGAATTTTGTAAAAAAATAAAGGTATATATCCTTTTGTTCATTGTGTGATGATTCAGATTTCTGTGGTTATCGGTTGATAGAAAATAAATTCATAGTGTAACGGTCGCGGAAAAATCGTCTGGAGAAAGCGGGACTCGAACCCACGACCTCCTGACTCCGAAGCCAAGTGCTCTACCACTGAGCTACTTCCCCTTCTGACAATCTAACAGCGCCGTACGTTACTGGGTCGGTTCGGTAACCACTGCCCTTACACAGCTCCCCCAGCCTCTATCATGCCCCGTAGCAGCCAATGATAGAAGCTCACAGTGCCGAACCGATCCAGCCAATTTGTTGACTTGACTCCATGCTGAACTCCAACTGCCCGTACTGGGAACCAACTCTTCACTACCTGCTCCTCCAACTACCAACCGCCAGCAGGTGGCCAATCCCCAGCAAGTTGGGATGCTCCAACCGTCTAAGTCAACCGTACCAGCGAGTGCGCTCGCTTTCTCCACCAGTGTAACGGTCGCGGAAAAATCGTCTGGAGAAAGCGGGACTCGAACCCACGACCTCCTGACTCCGAAGCCAAGTGCTCTACCACTGAGCTACTTCCCCTTCTGACAATCTAACAGCGCCGTACGTTACTGGGTCGGTTCGGTAACCACTGCCCTTACAATAGGAATTTTTACATTATTTTCGTTTTTTAACGTAAAATTTAGATTTTTAAAAATTAGAAAAATGTCAAAGTTCCATATGTAAAAAGTAGCTCGGGACCCCCTACTTTTTTCCGTTTTCAAATGATTTAGGGTTGCTTCAGAAAAGAATTGTGGAATTCGGAACACTTTGATTCAATAATATCGACCCACTTAAATCTACAATGTGATTGCTTCCCAAAAAGTTGGGGGCCCAAACATACTTGGGCCCGAAAGTCCCCCAGTAGTATATAATGTATCCGAACGGGACTATGCTTAAGTACTGTTTATTACTCAATCGACATGCAGCCAATCAGAGGCCTCCATTTGGTCACGTGACCGGAAGTGACCTACTTAGGGGATTAGTGGTGACGTCACGTGACCTAGTTAGCCAATCAGAGGCCGCCATTTGGTCACGTGACCGGAAGTGACGTCATATGACCTACTTATGGACCAGAAGTGACGTCATATGACCTACTTAGGGGACCGGAAGTGACGTCATATGACCTAATTTAGGATCACGTGACCGGAAGTGACCTGATGAGTCACGTGACCGGAAGTGACGTCACATGACCTAATGGACAACCGGAAGTGACGTCATGTGACCTCATTGAGGATCACGTGACCGGAAGTGACCTGATTGATCACGTGACCGGAAGAAGTGACGTCACACGACTTAATGAAGAGATGAGCGTCTTTAAGGGGTCACGCGCTTTAAAATGTGATATATATTTTTTTTGGAGGAGGAGGAGGAGGCGAGTCTCTTATTTTTTTTGGTAAACCAATAAAAAACACAACAATATAAGTTGTTTTTTTTTTCATTTTATTTTTTTACGAGCGACTGGAAGTGACTTATTGGAACTAGGTAGAAGTGTTCTTTAGAGTGTATAAGGGGGGAGGGGAGGGGAGGGGGGAGGGGGGCCCCTTTAAGATGCATGGGGAGGGGGGCGCTTTTAGGATGCATGGGGTGGGTGGGGGGGGGGAGGGGAGGGGAGGGGAGGGGGGCACTCTAGGGGGGTGGGGGCACTCTAAGGGGCGTTTGGTCTCTTTTAAGAAAAAAAGAAAGAAAAGAATTTAATCGAGAGACACACTTCTTCCTCTCGAGAGGAAGAAGTGTGTCTCTTAATTTTTTTGTTTAGGAAGTGATGGTCTTTAGGATCACGTGACCGGAAGGAAGCGACCTGATGAGGCACGTGACTAGAAGTGACGACGTCACATGCCCTAATGAGGCGATCAGCCGCGACCGGAGGAAGTGACACTTTAAGAGGATGCGCGACTTAATTGTTATAATTTTTTTTTTTTACTTACTAATAAAGAAGACGTATGAAAATAAGACACAGCAATTCACATGTCCGTTGTTCTCGTTGTTTCTTGCTTGATAAAGTCAAGTAATATCGTGATGCCGAGGTCAAACTTTCCCATGTCCTCAGTCAACACTCGAAGGAGTTCGAAAGGTGTACTGCCGGCACCGTCAGCTTCAGCTTGCCACATTTTCAACACTTGGAAGGCCCACTCAGAGGGGACTTCCTCCGCATTCGCATTCTTCAGCGATCTTATCTAACCTCTCAGGCGACATTTTTTAATGGCCCCCCCACCTCTTTCCACCTGCTACCTAGGCGTCTGCCGAGGGCGCCCAAGTGCTTATGCATCGCGTGCGAGTCGGGGTTCTCGAAATCCAACCCCTGCCTGTGGAGAAGGGGTCATCCACTGAGCCAACAGTTCCACTCGTCTAATGCGGGTGAAGACGCGGCCGAGCTCTCCCCATCTATGACGATGCGGTGTTTCACCCCACCAGACTCGGAACATCGCCGTACACAGCTCCTCCGGTGTCTTGACACTGCTCTCTACTAGAGCATGCATACGGGCGGCGGTAACTTTAAGCTACTGCCCAACACTCTCCAATGTCCGCTCAACTCTTTACCTAGTTGACGAAGCAAGGCGTCGCTATATGCTAAGCGCGGCTGTCCTACCTCTCTATTTCTCCCCATTGGTCTGCACCGCGCGTCTCACGTCGTGAAGCTGCATTAACTTTTCAGGTGGGACAAGGGGGTGAAGGCGAGCTTGAAAGTGGAATAGCTTGAGCCATCTCGTCTCGTCTTGGCGGCGGCGGCGGCGGCGGCGGCGGGCGGGCGGTGGTGGCGGTGGTGGTGGTAGTAGACGTTACTGTGGTCAGAGGCGATATGGTTTTTTTCCAACAGAAATCAGAGCTTTTATACAGAGGGAGTTTAATCCTATTTCCAACAGCACCCCAGCTGTCTAGCGACCTGTCCGCATGACGCTTTTCAGCCGCTTCGCTCCTTAAGAGCTTCTTAAGAGCTTAGATGACGAGGAGTATGTCATCGTAATCGGTGGAGGCCAGCTGAAAATGGTGTTTTATCCTCATCCATAGCCTTACCTCCTACCCCCCTACCTGAGGACGACTCTCTCTCCCTCTGACATTCATTGTAACAAACGTCAGAGGTCAGGTGAAAATCGGATTTTTTCATGCACAGCCTTAGTCAGCTGTCACCCCTATTGAACTAGCCGGCCGCCGCCGGCCGGCCCGGTCTACTCACCACGGCAGGAGGCGGTGATTTTTTTTTGTTTTACACTTAAGTCGCTCACCACATGCACACGACTCTACTCACAGACAGACACACTCGTCTTAGGGGGTCCTGCTTAACGCCACACGCCTCCTGTAGTTTTTTTTTGTATACACACTCTAAGCTCATGACCGTTAATCCTTTATACAGCTAATGCGCGTTGAATTAGCACAGTCGGTACACCGCCCGCTCATTGTCAGTCCATCTCTCAAAAGAGAGCGGGGGGGGGAAAGAGATCCAGCTGAAAACGTCATGCATTATGTCTTTTGTTTTCTCTTTGTGAATGGCCGCCGGTCTGAACAGGGCAGAAGGTAGCTTAGCTCTAGAAGCGAGAAGGCGTATATAAGGGGTCTGGAAACCCCCATTCACTCACTCAGTCTTTTGCCGCTCTCTACAGTCACCACCATGAGCAAAAGACAACACCTAGTGCCGTCCAAGGATCTAAGCAAGTTCAAGAACAAGAAGACTACGCGGAACAGCGCTCGTTTAGCGTCAGCGCCTCCTATTGCTACTGAAGATGAGACTACCGCCGCAACTGCTTGGTCTTATCACCCTCCCACTGTAGCGAGCGCTCGCAGCAGTAGTAGTAGTAGTAGTAGTAGCGGTAGTAGTAGTAGTAGTAGCGGTAGTAGTAGTAGTAGTGGTAGTAGTAGCAGTACTACTGGTAGTAGTCGTCGTGCTAGCGACGTTGTTACACTCGCGATGGTTGTTGCTGCTAAGCGGGCTTCTACTGCTGCCCCGCCTGCTGCTGCTGCTGCTGCTCCTCGTGCTGCTGCTGCTGGTGCTGGTGATCCTCGTGCTGCTGGTGCTCTTCGTGCTGCTGCTGCTGCTGCTGCGCCTGCTACTGCTGCGCCTGCTACTGCTGCGCCTGCTGAGGCTGCTGCGCCTGCTACTGTTGAGCCTGTTGCTGCTGCTGCTGCTGCTGCAGCTGCTGCTACCGCTACTGCTACTGACGACAACACTCCTGGCACAGCGCAGTACTGGCAACCGGGTTTTTACCTCCCCACTACCGATTTTGATGACCTGCCGCACGTTGCACAGCCCCTCTCCACCACTACATCAACCGACGCCATCGACGCCGCTCGCGCTGAGACTTACAGCTATTCGGACACTCAGCCTCTAAACCAAGAAGAAGAGGAGGAGGAGGAGCAGCAGCAGCAACAGGGTGAGACAGAGAATGACGAGGCGTACGACGAACCCGAAGGGCTACGGGCGGACGGTACGTTTTTTCGGCTCCCCTCTTCCACTACTTTCGACCTCACTTCCACTGGTAGCGCGTCCGGTCCGTGGCGACTGCCCTCACCGCCACTTTACGAGGGCGGCGGCGCTTCATCTTCTACCGCTACACTCAGCACCGACGGCGTGTGGCTGCTTTGTTCCAACAACGAGTCGTCGGATACCAGCGCTGACGCTGCTCCTGTTATTGGTTCTGCTGCTGATTCAGCTCACGCTGATGGTGTTACTCTTCTTGCGGGTCTGAAACGTTCTAAGGCGGGTTCCAGAACAACAAGGCCTACTAAGAAGAGAAAAATACAAGAAAAAGAAGAAGATGGACGAGAAGAAGCAGAGAAAAGCCCCCGGCCTCTCGGGTTAGAGTTCTGCTTAGACGGGACTTTGACGCTGGAGATCTGGGAGGACGAGGCTAGACTGTCTAGGAGGCCGCGCTACACAAAAGACGGCCAGGTGAAAGAGGCGTCTCTGACCAGAAGCAAGCGAGTGCACTTCACCGCCGACTCGCTGCGCGAGCTAATAGCGCGCATCGCCGAGATCCGCGCAGTGGTGCGCATACGAGACACAGCGTCCGCGCAAGGAAGACCTAATCACACCCCCTGGTTCACAGTGCTGGATGAGGAGGGCGAAGTGTACGCAGCTGTGAGCTACTACAGCGGTAAGAACCTCATCCACGTGCGCAAGTACGAAGGTCCTGACAAAAAACCCACACAGCAGGGGGTGACGCTGTCCGCCAGAGCGCTCAAAGAGTTGGATGACAAAACAGAGATTATTCTCAAATTTCTCGGTGTAGATTTGGAATGAGAGACGCTCAACGCTCACGCGCGCACACACACAGTGTTTGACGTACGCTGTATGAGACAGACAGACGGATACACAGACAGCAGACAGATAGATAGATAGATAGATAGATAGATAGATAGATAGATAGATAGATAGATAGATAGATAGATAGATAGACAGATAGATAGATTTGATAGATAGATAGATAGACGGCTAAGTAGTTGGGAAAAATCTATTTTTTTTTTTAATTGGTAACTAAGTGAAAAAACAAAAAAAAAAAAAAAAACATGACGCAGTACATCTGCGAAAAGTGTTTCAAAATTTTTAAAAGACCGTACAATCACGAGAGACACGTAGAAAAATGTAGAGTAATACCTAAGTTTTGCCCTCTATGCGGCGAAGGCGATTGCCGAAAGATCACCTGTCGACGCGAATCTCTGGACGGGGTGACTATCCCTCCGCGCATATGTGCTGTACCGAACGGTGAGGAAACGTTCACGGCGAATTGGCCTGCAATACAAACGGGCGTCAGGATGCACGGGACTCGCGTGAGTGTAACAAACTTCAGGCTACCAACCGGCGAGTTGAGTGACGCTGTAGATACTATGCGTCGCATTCACTTCACGCAAAGATTCAGATACAAAGTGGGTTTCTCGGTAGGCTTACTCTTACAACACAGAGAAGACAAGAGCAAACTGCGCTACTTTCACGCCTCCCAGAACAACGCAACTCTCATACAACCGCTCCCTACTATAACTAATTCAGAAACTTTGGAAGAGCTCCTCTCAAAGATGGAAAACACCGTCGCTTGCGAGGAAGTACGGAAACTTTGCGACGCTGACACCAAGTGGCACGTTCTTTTTCCTACCAATTTGAACATTTGCGTTTACATGGGACCGGGGGAATTTCCCATAGGCGGTAGGATCACTCAGGCCGGTCTAGTTGGAAAGAGAAGCGGCGTGTTCGATTTTCCCAACAAGGACAACCTCTGCGTCTTCCGCTGCATTTCCTTTCACTTATACAACACCAGCAAGCGCGCTTCAGATTTGTTACGTCAGTTCTGTCCCGCTGCCACACCTGAAACCTTTCCGGGTTTGAACATCCGCGACTTACCCGCGTTAGAGAACTTGTTTGACATACAAATAGCGGTTTACACCGCGTCGCGTCAGGTGCCGGGGCGGAAGTTGAGAAGACGCGTTACTTTGATCAGACCGCCTTCCAGAACTCTGGCCGCCCGAGGTAAAGTCAACCTACACCTGACGGCGAAAGGCGGTTTGCACGTCTCTCTGGTCACGGACTTCAACGCGTACGCGGGCATATACGAATGTTGCAAGTGTAAGGCGGCGTTCACCACCGAGTTCTTGCTGAAGAGACACAGGAACCAGCTTTCCTCTTGCCGACAAGTCAAGTTGCGCTACGTAGGTGGCATCTACCAAAATTCGAGAACGATTTTCGAAGCGCTAGCAGACTTCCCATTTTTCCTCCCGACGGACATTCAGGAATCTACCCTTACAAGATCACCTTCGATTTCGAGGCTTTCTTCAGACCGTGCAGAGAACCGTCGACGGAACACGTGTCCCTGCTGTGGGATCACGTCCCTTTGTCGGCTAGCGTCGCATCCGACTTTCTGGGGTGGGAGGGGCCAGTCTGCTTCGTCAGAGAATCCGACGCAGATTCCGACCCCTTGTTGGACCGAGTTTTAAATCACATAAACGAGAACGCCAAAGTCATCGGGGAAGCTGTGCTAGAACTTTACCGACCGACGTTAGCGAAGTTAGATGCGGCGATAGGTGAAGCTCTCCTGCTGGAGGAGGCGACATTCACCCCTTCTCCAGGCGGCTTCGCTGCGGCTCAGACCAGACACCCGTTAGTTCAACTGAAGAAGCGGCTTCTGAGATACATCCGTCAAGCTCCAGTCGTGGGCTTCAACTCGGGGCGTTACGACTTGAACCTGATCAAAATACGCCTTCACTCGTTCTTTGCCTCCGGAGACCGAAGAAACCAAGAATTCAGCGTCATAAAGAGAAGCAATCAATACTTGGCGGTTTACACACAGCACACGGTTTTCTTGGACGTAGTCAACTATTTGGCACCCGGTTACAACTACGCGAACTATTTGCGAGCTTTCACCAGAAACGAAGAGAAAGGTCACTTTCCTTACGAATGGATGACGTCCACCAGGAAACTGGGAAACAGAACACTGCCACCGAGATCGGCTTTTGACAGCGAACTGACGGGCGTCAAAATGTCCGAATCCGACTACGCCGCATGTCAGAAAGTTTGGTCCGACGAGAAGATGCAAACTATGAGAGACTACTTGATCCACTACAACAACAAAGACGTCAAACCTTTCATAGAAGCTCTGACGGGTTTCACGCGGCCTCTAATACGGTTTTCCAGTTTCACGGGTGTTGGTTCCACGCTCACGAGTGCATACCGTCGCACCGATATCAGTGCGCTTCACTGAGGGAGGAGAGACGCGACAGAACAGCTAGAGTGAGCGCTTACTTGAAAGCGCTAGGTCACAAGCTGGTCGTCGTGTGGGAGTGCGAATGGAGAGAGATGAAGCGTCGAGATGAGCGGGTTAAGGCCTCCCAACAACACTGGAAGGTTGACGCTTTGAAAGTGTCTCGAAACGCAATGAGCGGGAGCGACATCCTTTCCGCTGTCAAAGACGGGAAAATGTTCGGTTTAGTTCAAGTGGACATCACTACGCCGCCTCACCTACGAGACTACTTCGAAGAAATGACCCCCGTTTTCAAGAACGTGACCGTTTCAAAATCAGACATAGGACCTCACATGTCAGACTTTGCGCAGGAAGAAAAGCTGTTGAACACGCCTCAGAGATGTCTGATAGGGAGTTACCACGGAAAAAATATTCTCTTGGGAACGCCCCTTCTCAAGTGGTATTTAGAGCACGGTTCAAGAACAACCTCCCTATTCAAATAGGGTTCATGGTATACCAGTACGCGAAGTTGAAAATGTTAGAGTTCACATACGACTTCTTGGATAGATTCGTCGATCGGCGCGATTATGCTCTTTGTCAAATGGACACCGACAGTCTTTACATGGCTCTCAGTGGTGACACTAGTCAAACCTCGCCTGAGAGAGACGTACTTCAGAGAGAAACGAAAGTGGATTCCGACAGCGGTGTGCGACGATCACTTAGAGCTTTTCGTGAAGACAAAAAAGGAAAGAGTGCGAGAATGGTGTCCGCCGCCCGGCGGATGTTGTGAGAGACGTTACCTTCACGATCTGAGAACTTCAGGGCTTATGAAAGCGGAGTGGGAAGGTGACGGGATCCTAAGTCTCAACCCTAAGACTTACATTTGCTACGATCGAGTCAGCGGCACCGGTGAAAGAAAATCCAAAAAATGGAGTGCAAAAGGTGTACAGAAGAAACAAAACCCTAAAGAACCAGACGACTTCTTGGATGTTCTTCGCCAACGAAAAACTCTCCTTGCTGTAAATAGAAATTTCAAAGTGGTGCGAAACAAAATGGTCACCTACACCATAGAGAAAGACGGCGTGCGCTACTTGTATTATAAGCGTCGCGTGCATTCTGACGGTGTGACAACGAGTCCTTTAGAGATATGAAAAAAAAAGATAAGTGTGTTATTGATTGATTGAGCGCATCTTTTCAAAAAATAGAGTGTTTATCAAGATTGAAAAAAAAATAAATAAAAAAATAAAATAAAATTATTGTTGTGTTTTTATTTTCATAAGTCTTCTTTTATTAGTAAGTCGCGTGACCTGTTAAAGCGTCACTCATGTGACGTTGCACTTCTAGTCACGTGCCTCATCAGGTCACTTCCTAAACAAAAAAATTAATAGACACACTTCTTCCTCTAGAGAGGAAGAAGTGTGTCTCTCGATTAAATTCTTTTCTTTCTTTTTTTCTTAAAAGAGACAAACGCCCCTTAGAGTGCCCCCCTCCCCCCTAGAGTGCCCCCCTCCCCCCTCCCCTCCCCTCCCCTCCCCTCCCCCCCCACCCACCCCATGCATCCTAAAAGCGCCCCCCTCCCCATGCATCTTAAAGGGGCCCCCCTCCCCCCCTCCCCCCTCCCCTCCCCCCTTATACACTCTAAAGAACACTTCTACCTAGTTCAATAAGTCACTTCCAGTCGCTCGTAAAAAAATAAAATGAAAAAAAAACAACTTATATTGTTGTGTTTTTTATTGGTTTACCAAAAAAAATAAGAGACTCGCCTCCTCCTCCTGCTCCTCCTCCTCCTCCTCCAAAAAAAATATATATCACATTTTAAAGCGCGTGACCCCTTAAAGACGCTCATCTCTTCAGTAAGTCGCGTGACGTCACTTCTTCCAGTCACGTGATCAATCAGGTCACTTCCGGTCACGTGATCCTCAATGAGGTCACATGACGTCACTTCCGGTCCCCTAAGTAGGTCATATGACGTCACTTCCGGTCACGTGACCAAATGGCGGCCTCTGATTGGCTAACTAGGTCACGTGACGTCACCACTAATCCCCTAAGTAGGTCACTTCCGGTCACGTGACCAAATGGAGGCCTCTGATTGGCTGCATGTCGATTGAGTAATAAACAGTACTTAAGCATAGTCCCGTTCCGATACATTATATACTACTTCCCCCCACATTTCGCATGATGCTTGAATACAGCACGGGCAAGTTACTTGAAAATCCGTTATCCGTTATTCATAAAGCTGTGGAATCCGTAATGAATTAAAGCAGAGACTATATACACATATATTTATCATAGCTTGTATAGTAATATATAATTGCAGGACCCTAAACAGACTGCCCTCCGTGACGTCACAAGATGGCCAGAGCTGATAAGACCAGGTGGGCAGGGTGAGGGTGGAGGTGCAGGGAGCGGCGGCAGTGGGAGTCTCAGAACCCTTATATATGTGATGGGTATGGACTAGTCATGGTCTAAATAGTGGCTGGGAAAAGGAAACATGGAAAAATCATGTCACTGGTGCTTTAAGCATAGTGATAGTCGTATCCACCATGAAATAAAGGTCATTTCTGATTAATTTATGTTAGGTTTTACTTTTTTGGAGGGGGGTTTTTGGAGGGGGGGGGGGGGGCTACCTCATGAAATTAAACTTCTCATGGATTCTGTCAACACCACATTTACATCACTGATTATGAAAAGTTCTAATCTTTCATTGATTGCCCAAACTGTATGATGTAGCCATAGAGAAGGGCATAGCTTCAGGATGTTCTATATATATGTACCGGTATGGGTATATATATGTCTCCCCCATAGACAAAATCACTCAACCCCTAGACGACCCCCCCCCCCACCCCGTCAAGAGGAGTCAAAAATAGTTTATGCTCCCCCTAGATACACAAGCAAGGAAGAGCCGGGTAGATTTCAATTTCCAAAGTAAAACTTGTGTGTGGCTCCAGATGGGTAAAAAGCGACCTGGCGAGCTGGGCTGTCTTGCAGGTGTAGGGGCTAGGGTTATACGGGTTGTTATATGACGGGTTCTGTTGGATGCTGTGTTGCGAGCTCAGTCCGAACCCTTCAGTCTGACGGCAGGTGGCAACACCTGCCTCGGGCTTGGGGTATGGACAGAGGTCGCTATAGCCTTCCGGTCTGCGTGTGCGCGCGCAGGCTGGCTGCCTATATATACCCAGCATCCGATGGGACTCGTCGGTTACTCTGAGCCACGCTGGTAAGGAGACCCCGTGATCATTGCAGCTGATTCGCCTACTGACCCGTTCCGAACTCTATAGGGAGTTCGCACGCATAGATATTGCCTGTCTAGGTTCTTGAATAAACCTATTGATTCGCAACCTGTAAACACTTGATCCGAACTGTGTTGACTTTGTTCTTTACTTGATACTCTACCAATATCATAGAGACACAAAGTATCGTTTATTACACAGGCAACCTGGCGACTTTGGGAAAGGTTTGACAATAGCATAAATGGTTCAAAAAATACTTTGTGACCTGGGCCCTTAATTTCGGCGACCTTCCGACCTGAGGGGGGGGGGCCCTCTGCACTCCCAAGTTTGCATGGTCTATATCTCGGGGCAGGAGATCCACATAAATTTGTAGCAGTATGAGGGATGCAGAGGGGTCCCTCCCCCTCAGGTGGGAAAGTCGCCAAAATTAAGGGCCCCAGGTCACAAAGCCGTTTTTTTAAGACCCTTATTTATGCTATATTCAAACTTTCCTAAAAGTCGCCAGGTCGCTTATATTATTGTAGCAGGTCACCAGGTCGCCTAGTCACGGCTTGAGACTGTCAGCCCAACACTACGACGTCTACGTAGCCTCCGTGGAGTAGAGAAGAAGGCTCCCAGACTATTAAGGTTGCCAGGTTGTTTTTGACCCCTCTGGAGCCGCAGTATGAGCGATAA
This sequence comes from Harmothoe impar, assembly GCA_947462335.1. NCBI lineage: Eukaryota > Metazoa > Annelida > Polychaeta > Phyllodocida > Polynoidae > Harmothoe > Harmothoe impar. The sequence goes on along the minus strand of CANHQG010000007.1, from coordinate 21,562 downwards.
CATGTGCATTGGTAGGTGAAACTGATGCATTTGTAATAGACAGTGTCATTTATGTGAAGATGTTAACTGTAAATAAATATTGATTTACCCTAAGATATACGTGTAGAGTACCATCAGTAGGGGGCCTACATGTCCTACATGTAGGCCTATGTGAAGAATGATAACTTGTCTCCTTTGGTTGGACGCAGTTCTAGTGGTCCCCATGTCGCATATCGATTTTAAGAAAGGCTCATGTCCCATGTCACTAAGAAATATGTTTTCACCGACATTTGCGATTTGCATTTACATTTCGGGATAGATCTAAGTCTACGGACAGATCTGTTTCCAAAGTTACCAAGCAGTCCGGGCCCGGTAAGAAAGCTCAACCCAAAGTTGAGAAGTCTGAGCCGAAGAAGCCCGAACCGAAGAAGCATAGCACTGGGAGTACTAAGACAAAGAAGGATCCGGTCACCACTGCTACCAGTACGGCACCGGATCCAAAGAAGCCTAAAGGTAGGATCGAGGCGAAAGCCAAGAATAAACCTAAGGGCAAGGCTTAGGTGAAAACCGAAACCAAACCGAAGGGGAGAGTGGATGCGAAAGCTGACGCGAAACCCAAAAGTACTTCCGTACCGAAGAAATCAGGAGGTGCTCCTTCTCAGGAGGTGGTCCGGGAAACAACGACAAAGAAATTGGCCATGCTTCCGACGACGGATCTATTCTCCCTGTCAAAGGGTCTGGAGTCCTGCAGTGGCAGCTACCGCAGCACTCGCCTCAGTGGCAGCCACAGCAGTACTCGCCGGTAATAGCATACTTGAGGAACCTCAGTCCCAAACTAGTTGAGGCAATGGATGAGGACACCAGTACTGGGGGAGCCAAAGTGGTCGCTTCGTTAGCAGATATCCTGTCTGAAGTTGTGACGGCGACTTTCAAGGTACCGGAGACCCTGGCACCATTGAAAGCAGTGGTCACTCCACCGGCGCCCCCGCCGAAGGAGCCTGTGCTGGATCCAAAACATTCAGCTATGGATACTTTGGACGAGCACCGAAAGCTGGGTGAGGCGACCGGTGGTGGTGCCCCCCTTGGGGGGATCAGGAGGTATCCTGCCTCCCCATCAACATGAAGAGTGGATAAAGGACGATGAACCCGTCCCGAGAACGCTCCGGAGAAGCTTAATCAGTCAATTAAGCAAGAAAGAGGCCTTGACTGGCACGTTCGGGGGCCTGGCACTGTTGGGGGACACTTTCCCTACCTGGTTTCCAGACCGCCTGAACGCCAGCCTGGAGGAGATAGGAGAGGAGACCCGCAAGGATCGCCTCCTCCTGGCTGCTGAGCATCGAACAGATGCGTTGGCAACACTAGATTCGGACATGGAGACATTCGTCGAATTCGCACTGTCCTCGGGAAGCGCCAAAAGAAACGAATGAAAACTCCAGCCGTGAAGCTCGCCCAGGTGTTAGCCCAGAAGAACAAGGAGGCTATCAATGAGGCCGCTCAGGAAGAGGAGATTATCCAGCAGGAGTCAGTGGCGGTTCGCACGAACCTCACGGCTCGTTAGGAGAGGGCTAACCAACTGGATCATACCCTGACAGAAGCCATTCGGAGAGCGTCTCTGGAGGCTGGGAGAACCCTGGCTGAAGTGGACGCTGTGCTGGTGGGTATAGATAATATGCCCCCGGATGAACTCGCTGCGCTGGTAGAGACTGCTCTCAAAGCTTACACAGTGAGCATGTTTAAATTCTTTGCGCCTATGTGTGTGGAGGACTGTGGGAAGGATACTCGTTCCTCACAGCACCCACCGGAGACCAACACTGATGGTTACTCCGACGATGATGAATGGATCAAGAAAGATCCATTAGACAGGTGTAGTAGATGATGTTGTGGATATGATGTGTAAAGGTGACTTCTGTGCGGTATCAGATATTGCTGGGGCCTACCGTAGCTGTTCTGTGTCCCCAGCTCATAGGGAGTTTCAGGTTTTCTCCTGGGACCTGGGGGGCCCTAGTTGGTTTCTAGACCTTCGTATCTGCTTTGGTTTGCGAAGCGCCCCCTACATCTTCACTATGATCTCCAACTTTGTTGTCAAATGTGGGTTACAAAATGGTTACAGTCACTGTGTAAATTACTTAGACGACTTCATCGTGGTAGAAAATAATCAGGAGTCTTGTGCTAGTGCACAGCAGGGCCTACATGATGTATTGGAAGGCTTGGGGTTCAAGGTCAAAACGAAAAAGATTATCCCACCAAGTCACACAGTGGTGTATTTGGGTATTCTCATAGACACTGTAAATATGACTCTATCAATTGACGATGACAAACTCCAAAGAGTGTTGGTAGATGTGGCCTTCTTCCAGGACAGAGTGTGGTGTAAGAGAAAAAGACTGGAGCAGGCAGCCGGCTTATTAGCACACTGTGCCACTGTTGTGAAGGGTGGGCCGCACCTTCGCTAGGAGATTGTATAACGTGCTCAAAGACACTGTAGGTGCTCAGAAAGTATGGTTAGATGGCACTGTGCAGCTTGACTTTAGTTGCTGGAGTAATTTTCTGTTGTGGTTCAATGGGAAGGCTAGGATGCTGGAACACCGTGGTGACCCTGTTTTCTACTACACCGACTCGTCTGACACTGGATATGGCGGTCACACAGAGACGGATTACTTCTGGGGCATGTGGCGTGGGGGTGACCTGGACTGTCCCCATGCTGTCAAACCTCCTGTCCACGAAGATTATGACAGTCACATCAATGTAACAGAGATGTGGCCAGTGGTAAGAGGCCTGCATAGATGGTGTCACTTATGGCGCAACAAGACGGTATGTGTAGTGACTGACAATACTACGGTAGGATTATCAATCCATATAGTATGTGTTGGCTCCGTGAGATTTTCTGGGTCACTTCCTTTTTCAACATTAACCTGTATGCTGCTCGGATTACTTCCGTTGACAATGTGATTGCTGACACCTTATCTCACCTTGTGAATCAGGACTGTGTTGAGATATGTAGTCATTTGATTGATGGATTCTCGTCATGCTATGGTTAGGAGCCTATGCTGGTCAGAGGCAACAGTCAAGGCAAGGAAGTCTCAATGGCGTCTGTTTGTGGAATTCTGCAGGGACCATAACTTGTTACCCATACCGGCATCTGACGTCACTGTGTGCCTATATATAACATACCTATCTAGGAGGGTGTGTTTTTCTACTATAACCGGCTATGTGTGCAGCATCACTATGATGCATAAGTACTTTGGATGTGAACGCCCAGAGACAGCTACATTCTTGGTCAGATCCACTATGTTGGGGGCCAAGAGACTACTGCGGGCGGAGACAAAACCTGCCCTACCGTTATTTCCCGAGGATATTCTAAAAATAGGCAAGCTCTTGGATCTTAGTGAACTGGAGGATCTCAGATTTTGGTGTGCCTTACTATTGTCTTTTCGCTGTGTTCTGCGGGTTGGTCATGTGACAGACTCTGTACATTCTCTGCGTGTGTGTGATATCACGTGGACGAAAGTGGGCATGGATGTGCGTGTTTGCAGCTCAAAGACTGTTCAATATAGAGAACATGTGAATATCATACCGATAGTCAAGGCAACTAGTGTTTTATGCCCGGTTGAGCCACTGGCGGAGTATCTGACTGTGTCTCAGAGACACCCTTCCTCTACCCTCTTTGGGTTATCATACAATAGTTATGCTTCAAGACTCAAGTCATTGTGCATCAGGATTGGCTTGGTAGGACATTACAGTACACATTCTGTGCGCCGTGGCGCAGCTTCCTTCCTCTCAACCTTCATGCCTCTTCATGATGTAAAGCGCTATGGACATGAATATGGGTTGGATATTAGTATGGTAGTATCCGGTTATATTCAGAGAGGCAGCAAATAGTAGTTCCTATATCAACCACTGCCAGGTGGGGGCGCCACCAGGGCCCATATACAGCCCCAGCCTGTAGCCAGTACATTCCACCGTCAACCCTCCATGGATTAAGTACTCCACACAAGTTACTCTGTATCTTTTTTTTTCCTTATTAATTTGTGTTAACTTTCTTGTTCAATAAATATGGCCTCCCGGTTGTGCTGGGTCAAAGGCAAGTGTACATCTGTGTCATCGTCATCTGTCAGCGACATGAATATAGATTTTAAATATATTATATTTTGGTCACGATTGATAGATATTACAGAGACATTTCTAAAAATTTTGGAATTACTTTCCCACCTTGTCTAGAACTCAGTGTACAATGTGATTAGTGCTCTAAATTATGAGCCTACTTCTACTATAGAAATGGTAGCAGAGTGCTCCAGTTTTTTGTGATGTGACAACAGACTGAACCCACACTCAGCCACAGCTTTCACAGCTTATCCTGACTGGGGGTGTGGGCAGTGTCCCCCGGCCTTACCCTGGGGTACATGGGGGTGCCATAAAAGTAGGGCTAGTTTTGGGTGCATACTATTTTTTGTACCATTCAAAAACAATAGTGGGCACTCTTTAAGATATACATACAACTTCGTATACAGGCTATTTAATACCCAATAAAACTCACAAGAACGAAATTTAGATTCACAGAATAAAAGATTTGGCCGAAATCTGGCCCTCAAAACTAGCTTCACATTAGATCTGAAGTATCTCAGTCAAAAATTGGAGTATTTGATCCCTGATTTCGCTAGTGGATAGCTTAAATACACAGCTATAGATATAAAGCAAAGAATATCACAGAAATGGCCGAATATTGAGAGAAATTGCCGATCTCCCCTGAGTCAATATTCCGGGGCTCTAGGGAGAGCTAGCAAAAACGGCAGCTCTTATCACACCCCACTCTCCCGTTATTGGAGTGCCTACAACGAGTACGAGTACTTAGACGTCGTAGGGTGACCAATCACAAGTAATAAGTACCGGTATGGCAAAGGAGTGCTCATATTTTTAACAAGGGGGTGTTGGTTTCCTTTTTAGGGGGGAGGGGGGGGGTTAAAGATTTAGTCCCCTTAACCCTTTAGGGCCGAGCATCAACTATAGTTGATGCAATGGGTGGCCGAGCATCGACTATAGTTATCATAACTCTATGTGATTTAGCATAGGCTCGGCCTTTAGTGAAGGTTTTTGGAAATCATCTGCCCTCACCATCAGCAAATAAAAATGTTGGCCTTAAAGGGTTAAGGGGGGGGGAGTAATATAAGGGACCTGCACAAAATATCACCCCCCCCCCTATGTTCAAAAATGAGCCCTCCCTAATATTTCTTGCTCTACAAGAAACATATGTATCATGTTTCTCTTTTGAAAATACAAGATCTCCTACGCTAAGGGAGTGTTCATTTATTAGTACCAGGCAGGGGGGGCGTAAAAATTCAGCCCCTTTTAAGCAAAAAAAGCCCGCGCATACCATTACTATACTTCAAAGGGGGGGGGGGAATTCTCGGTGCCTTCGGCGAGGGGGGCCCAAAACGTTCAACGCACTCTCGGGGGGGGGGGGGCGTATAATTTTTCGCCCCTCCTTGCGAAATCTCACCACCCCCCCCTGTGATTAATAAATGAACACTCCCTAAATACAATGTGGCCGTATTCAATGGGCTAAGAAAATTCGTCTTTCCTTGATTAAATGGCTTCAAATGAAAAAATAAATGCAATTACCAACTACCGTAAAAACCTGTTTATAGGTTGAATTGGACTTTTGAGTCATAAATTCGACCTATAGCAAACTACTTTGACATTTGCAAAAACCCAGGTTATAACTCGAATTGAACATTTTTTGGGGGGCCTGCTCTATGGGCTACAGTTTTCTTAATATTTCACTCAGAGCTATTATCATGATACATTCGGGGAGAGGAGTGTCGAAACATCTTACCCATCCATTAATTTAGGTGTTTAAGGCATTATATTATCAAACATCCCTCATCAAAGTTGGAGAATTTAAAGTCTCAATTTCACCTTATGTAGGACACTTTAAATTCCCTCTGTTATTTCAAGTAATATTGACAAATTTACCTTCCTATGATGGCAACTATAGCATAATTTATCCAGGGTTTGAATATTACTAAAGATATTCAACACATCTACATCTAAAATATACTTTTAACACTATTAAACCTGTAGAAAATATATAAATACCTATAGAAAATATATAAATACTTCTTTTATGCTGAGAAAATTTGATATTTTCCCACCCATGGATTTTTAGGATTTATATTGAGTAATATGAGATTGATAATCTTTACTCGCAGAGTAATTGCTTAGCTTTGCCCATACTTATGGTACAGAAAAAACACAATGGACAGTGATGTCCGTCTCATGGTAAAATTTGATTGTATCTTTAAAATGTCTGCAAATATTATTTTCTGGAAATTATAATGTTTTTTTGCTACATTATACGTCAGAATACACATCTTTTGGTCCACGATTGGTTTTATTGCCTGGGTGTAAATTATAGGAAAATCTAGCATTAAAGTAAACCTGTCCGACTTTGGGTACCATGTCATTCGTGCCAAACTCAGCCTTGATTTGATACCACACCTACTTTTTGGAACCTTTAAAAGACACTTAAACTCATGATAACTAAAATCTAATTATATTCATTTAAAAAACATTTTTTCGAATATAGGATTAGATCTCCGCAACCCCCCTCCCAAACCTACCAAGAAAATCATCAATTCTACATAGACTTATAAACACATACTCCTCTTACTAAAAGTGTATTCAGAATGATGGCTTTTTTGGTTTTTCTATTATGCATTGATAAATGTCTCGTCATGGTCCAAAGTGGTACATTTAGCCTGTCAAAGGCAGAACTTGGCAATATATTTTAAACAGTTTAAAAGAAAACACCACCCTAGTTTTAGGACGGCTTAAATCAATGGTCTTGGTATTAGTTAAGAATATTCTAACGCATTTAGTTAACCACAAGCTATGATAAGAGAGCACAGCAGGATTATCTGCTGCAGCCTATGACGTCACCATTGGGGCAAATACACTGGGTGCTGTATTGTTTAAGCCCGGAGCTTAATACTGCTGCTGCATATCTTGACATGGTTGATACAAAATTTGATGATGGAGAAAAGCTGTATGATTCAAGGTAAGTACAGTGATTTTCAGATAAAACACCCTGCTGTAAATTCCCGCCAAACTCAGCTTTGATCTGATACCAAACATGCCTATGTAGGGTGCGGGCTATAGGTGTTGTTTATTTCACTATACAACATTACTAAATATATTTTTCATATCAAACGGTTATAGGATTCTCTTGAGTTCCGAGTTTGTATTTAATGGTGTGCTTCATACCTCCCATTTACAATTTTTCTATCATTTTTACTGATCAATTTCGATCGAGTTGACGTTCACACGTAATTACTGTAGAAAACAATTGATTGGTCCTGTAAGCTATTTCCCTAAAGTGGCATGATCACTGAGCGTATCCCACTCACAATTTTATTACTGCTCTAGTCTACTATATGCTAAAGTGCAAGTGGTAAGAATGCCTCTTTGAGCTTATCCTGTGGCTTAAAATATATTTTGAAAACAGAACAATTATTGAATTTTTTTAAAATTTATAATACAGTATACCGTAAAACCCCTCCTTTAAGACGACCCCACCTTTAAGACGACCCCCCAACTTTGAAAAAAAATTCGTCTTGTACAAAAAATATTTAAAAATTGATTTCACTATTATCCTATATATGAAAACCCCGCCTTTAAGACGACCCCCTAATTCTAGGAAAAAATCCGTCTTGTGATGAAAAAAACACCAAATAAAATCCGTCTTAAAGGCGGGGTTTTACGGTAGTAGGTCGGACAAACGCTGTCTCCACAATTTTCCCGCGCCAATATCATCGGCAGCGGAGCTGCTGGTATCTATTCAAAATTGTAGTCAAAAACTGTTGAATATAGGGGTTTTCTTGCATAAACTGCTAATCATCAAATTTAAAGCCTAGGATCGCAAACTTCCTTTATTCAATCCAATCCAAAAATTGTATGTCACACAAAACCAGACACAGTTCCTTAATTGGATTTGGTTGAAATTTATTAGAGTAGTATAATACAACATGGAATTACCGTATTTGATGTAATTAGTGCCCAGGGCGCTTATAAAATTATTTTTATGACGTTTTTAGTACTTTTTAAGAGTTTAAATGTCGCCGAAATCGCGAAATTTGACCCTTTATTCTAATCTAAATATGCTTATTATGTCAAATACGGTATGTAGAATTGATATAAACAATGGTCAATGAGAGTGGACAATCAACACTTTAGGCCGTGGTGAGCCTTCATCAGGATTTACAACTACACTCTTACTTTGGTATTACCGATACTCTATTATAAAAAGGTAAAAGTAAGTACAGCTTAGTCTCCGGAGCAAACACTGCCCAACTTACATTTATACGGTTTTATTTTCATTTCTCTATCACAGTATCTTCAAACATTTAAATAGGAAAACAGTAAATGTACCACAGCAGTTCTTAAAGATGAGACCATAGGTATTTCAAGAATATGAAATATAACAGATGTATACAATTTTAGAGACGTGTCACTGCACTCCTCCTAGCTGCACTTTTGTATTATTTAAAAACAAATTAAATACTTTGATATGATGTACTCTTTTGTTATGCGGACTTGAATGGAACACTGGTGCCCCATTTTTAGGGAACTTGATGGGTGTGGAAAGAATGAAGCACATCAGGAAAATAGCTGAGCACATTGGGGACTTGGATGACGATTTGTGTTAAGCATCTGCCCCTAAAAAAACAGCTATTACCTGCCTTTTTTAAACTCAATATACAGCAACTATTTGTACTGTCTCCAAGGTTAACGATCAAACAATAAATAGCACATAAATATCATTATTATTTTAATTCCTTGCATGAGTCATAATGATAAATTATTTGCTCACAGTCATAGCAATGTCAACAACTGATGCGCTCTTCATCGAAATAAAACCACTTTAAAAATGTTATCATTACTTTTAATTCCACATTCACTGAAAAATGCCCCTCAAAACACGGAATCTCAGCTGTCATTTAGTGTAGAAACATAATTTTAAATAGTATATTATTCCTTAATTTCTTTGTCTGTACGATGGACATATCAATTACATGGTTAATAATTGGATTTTTGTATGCTAATGTATAGAAATATAACATTCAAAACAATATTTACCAAATGATTATGCTAATTAGCAAATAACCACACTTTTTCAATCGTTTAGTGATATATCAGGTGCAAGAAACATTACAATATGATTCATTTAATAGCGAAACACACAGCACCTCATTTGGAACTTAAATATCAAAATACAACTTTACCATGCACAACAGACTATACGTATTTCGTATACTATTCGTATACAGTATAAAGATTTAACAATGCAGGAGACAAGAACATCCGGGATAAATATGTCAAATATGGTAGTAGTAGGTGGTAACATCCTTATACAACCACCGAATCATTCCGCGCCATGACAGTTCTGCGTTTGTCTTAACGGCGAGTGGTAGTAGTTGGGTAACCATCTATTGAGCAAAGTGTTTCAATGCAGAATCCGTATCCCCAGGCAAGTGCAAGAAACATTACAACATGATTTATTCAATATCGAAACACAGCACCTATTTTGGAACTAGAATATCAAAATACAACTTTACCATGCACAACTATACGTATCCTACTTCCAAATCAGGAAGTTCTTGGGAGTGTTTTCTTTCTATGTGTTTAATTATACTTTGAGCATTCTTATATCTGCAACTATTACAGTCTGCACATTGAATTATGATAAACGAAACATCCTTATACAACCTCCGAATCATTCCGCGCCATGACAGTTCAGCGTTTGTCTTAACGGCGAACATTCCCTGTGACCTCCCCTGATTCGTAGCACGGATCTCATCATTGATGGAGCGGCTAGCGAAATTTTGTCTAAAAAATCTGTCCGTCATATGTACTGATGATGCGTCTGCGTTTGGTGCAAGCTGCAAAGATGATACCGGAGATACATGTTATTCCCTATTATTCTGCCTGTGACAAGATGCTTTATTCTTATAAGATGGGCTCATAGTACTACTGAGAAGTTAGAGAAAGTATTCAGACTCCCAATTCGTTGGGCTGCAATCAACAATACACATATGAACTACCGTATCCGCCCGTTTTAGCGCAGGTACTCAAATTAGCGCATGCCTAATATATATAAATAGACAAAGGTGCACGAGATTTTGGTCTGTTGGAGGGTTATTTCACGAGTTGAATGTCAGGCCGTATTTCACGAGGCCGTAGGTTGGTGCCGGTGCCTTAGATTATGAAGCGGAAGATTGAATGAAGTACACAATTACCCTCACCATGGGCATTTGCCTTTATCATTATTATTATTATTACATTTTTATTTGAAATATGTTAAATTGTATTTAAATGGCCATAGAAATTTTAAACAAACGATGATGTCACAGACCATGTGATACGGGAACACCGTATTCCATGGGAGGCATGGGATTCAGAATATTTAGTACTTGATATAGTGATCGTCGTGTGGTGGATACACATTCAAAACAAAATATACTAAATTCGGACTTGTTTGGCTATAAGTACTCGTTGTCAATTCAATTTTCAGTTTTAAGAATGAGATCCTCTCCATGTATCTAGCCAGTCTACAGCACGCCACATCCATGCCCCATGCCATATTCTCTAAACATACAAACTGGGGTGCTGACCAGTTGCCTTCTTAACTCCATGGACCAAGGCACTGCTCGGGAGAGACCAAGAGGTGCTGCAAAAACACTTCACCTAAAAGACAGGAGTGTTCTGGGGCGGTAATTGCAACAAAGTACACTCACTGTTTGGGTCCCAGCATCGGCTGGGGTCTCTGGCTCTACTCGGGTCTCAGCATCGACCCATGGGGAAATGCTGGATTCCTGGGAAATGCTGGATTGCTGAGGAAGATAAAGTGGAGCGATGCACGTTTCCATTAAAGTGTTGTCGGCGGCGGGGGCCTTGGTGTCGGCGGCGGGGGCCTTGGTGTCGGCGGCGGGGGCCTTGGTGTCGGCGGCGGGGGCCGTGTTGTCCTCGGTGGGGGCCGTGTTGTCCTCGGTGGGGGCCACGGTGTCCGCGGCGGGGGCCACGGTGTCTGCATCAGGGGCCACGGTGTCTGCGTCGGCGGCCTTAGATACCAATGCAAGCATCGCCCATGGGGAAATGCTGGATTCCTGAGGAAGATAAAGTGGAGCAATGCACGTTTCCATTAAAGTGACAGGGTCTGATGATAAGGGCTCAAACATCTACCTACTTTTTAAAAACTTTGGTGACAAATTTAACACCAAAGCGTAGCCTGGGGCAAGAGTTATCACAAAACATACTCACCGTGCACTCTGACTGGGGGTCCCAGTTGGACCACCCAGACGTTTCGTCCCCAACGGACGCCTGGGTGGTCGCAGCTGCACCGGGGTTCTCAGAACCCTGAAGGGTCGCGTTCTGAGATCAAACAAATATACAAATTAAATTTACACAAAATAGACAAGTACTTTTCTGCCTATATTCATTCATTTGAACAGTGGAAGTTCAATAATTTAACTTATTTTACATAGCTACTACTACAGAGCTATTTTTTTAGTTTCTTTAAACTTTGGTGACAAATTTAACACCAAAGCGTAGCCTGGGGCAAGAGTTATCACAAAACATACTCACCGTGCACTCTGACTGGGGGTCCCAGTTGGACCACCCAGAGGTCTGCTCCCCCTGGGTGGTCCCTGTTGCAGTCAACTGGGACACCGGTGCCCAGTTTGACCACCCAGACGTTTGTTCCGCCTGGGTGGTCGTTGCTGCCCCGGTGGTTGCAGACAACTCGGACACCGGTGCCCAGTTACACCACCCAGAGGTGTCCTCCTGGGTGGTCATTGCTCCCTCGGTGGTCAGGGATGTTAATCGAGTCTGTAATCAAAACAAACATACAAATTAGGGATGTGTCTCACGACCTTGGGCCAATGTTTTTGTCTCTGATCGGGTCTCTGACCTTGTGTCTGAGAAAAGTGTTTTTTAATTGTTAACCTATACTCACATATATAAGGATTTGTAAAAACGTTATGGCAGTTGTTATGTAACTATAAGTAGCCTCCTGCTGTTGGTAGAAGGAAACTAAACTCCCAAAGTGATGTCCGGTCAGAGACGGCACCCGGTCAGAGACAAAAACATTGGCCTAAGGTCGTGAGACTCAGCCTTAGACTTACATAAAATAGACTTTTCTGCCTATTTTCATTCATTTGAAAATTAACAGTTATAGATGGGGTAAGATATCTAGATACATGTGCGAATGTATTGGTAATGAAATACAATAATTAACTGTTTTCATGAATGAGAAATAGAACACGTCACATGGGCTTACATTGTATTAGATTATGACACATTGGCATACATGGTACTTTATATGTTGTCAGATACGGCAGCCCCATTGATGTAACCAAAGAAAGCTGTATTTCACACACCCCATGAAATATGCCATGACCTTGGGACTGTATGAACAACGGGATAGCTCTCCCAGGTGAGAGGACAAATGTTTAGAGGGCTATCAGATTATTAAGATGATCTTATTTGTCTTAACTTTTATGGGGGGCTCTGCCCGCCTAGACCCCCGCTTTTTTTCTTTTTCTTCTATTTCAATCTTATCATAAACAATAAGCCGACCCCCCTCTTTAGGCAGAATCCGGCCTAAAATCCAAAAAAGGGTTGGCTTAGGCCAGATTTTAAAAAAAGGTGTGTTTCAGGTTACCCGACCCTACCTAGCAAAATAGCGCCGACCCTAGAAGTTTTTATGCAATTTTGAAAAAATATTTATAATTTTGGTCATTTTGGGGCTATTTAAGGGTCGATCTGATAGTTCATGAGTCGAGGCGGTCGTCGGCGAGTCAGCATTGTAGTTCCTGAGTCGATTTCTGGGTGCTTTTCAGGCTTAAGTAAAAAAAAAAAAAGATTAAAAAAAATTAAAAATCCGACCTACCTACCCTAGATTTTCAGACCATGTAACCTGAAACACACCTGTTTTTTTTTGTCGCTCTGTATGGCAAGTTACATGCTGTGGTACCTTGTAGTGCTGTAGAGCCATGTAAACCCTTGTGACGTCACCTAGATACCCTGTACCCCCATGTGAGTACCATGTGCCACCGTGGTATCACCTTTTTCAAGATATTTACCATATTCTTAATTCTATCTAAAACTGTTGCTCAGGCCAAAAAAAAAAAAAAGGTTTGTTTCAGGTAACATGGGAGAAAAATGTTGGGTCGGTAGGTCGGATTTTTTTTTTTTTTAATTTTTTTTTTAACATGAATGTTCTGCCCAACTTTTTTGAATCCCCTAAAATTGACCAAAAAAAGGTAAAAACATGAAAATTTCTTCAAAATTGCATAAAAAAACGTAGGGTCGGCCCTGCTTTTGATAGGGTCGGTCGGGTGACCTGAAACAAACCTTCTTTTTTTTTTGGCCTCAGTACTTACTCGTGTGCTGGTGGAGATGGGGGAGGGCTCCAGCCACGTCTCCCGCACCCTCCCCCAGTGGGGTGCGGGTGTAGACGTGGCTAACGGCCGCATCTAAAAATAATCAAGAGGATTAACGTTTTAATTACATGTGCAGAAATGATGTCACTGTAGTTTATTTCATTTCATGGTAAATATGGCAGTCCCATTGACTTAACCAAGAAAGGCAGTATTTCCCTCTTCCGTATGTCGAGGACTTTTAATAATCAAAATTGATTGTATAAGCTCTATAGAATAACTTTTTCAAGTCAATTTAATGGAATTTTGACGAAAATTGTTAATGATGACATGAAATGAATAGACAAAGGTTTACGATTTTTGGTTTGTTGCCTGGGTTAATTAACGAGTTGAAATTGGGGCCGTATTTCATGAGGCTGTAGCCGAGTGAAATGCGGCCCCAACTTCAATAAGTACCTAAGAGTTTAGCTGTCTTCAAAACCATGCAATTTGAGCCTTTGTTCTAGTCCACCAAACACACCAAAAAGGGGGGAGAACGCTTATTAGCGGGAGGGCGCTTATTACGTCAAATACAGTAAATCTTGTACTTCAAAAAATATATATAGACAAATGCCAACACCCATTGATAGCGTCTGACGAGTGGGGGCTGGGGCAGTGTCATACAAAGTCGCAGGCTGAGTGGGATACGCCCCAGCCCCCATGAGTGAAATACAGCAGAGCGGTATCAATGTAGTTGGCATTTGTGTACCGTAAAACCTCGGCTATAAGCCGAATTTTATTTGGCGTTTTTATTTGCTATAAGCCGAATTTTAAGCTCCAAACTCCCATTCGGCTTGTAGGCGAGGTTTTAATAATGTAGAAACATAGTGAAAACAAATTTCAAGCACTTTTGTTATAAGCCAAATTTTTTACTCCCAGACTCACATTCGGCTTATAGCCAAGGTCGGCTTATAGCCAAGGTTTTACGGTAGTTTTTTTTATTTGAAGCCATTTCTGAAGGAAAAAAACAAACCTTTTTCTTAGCCCATTGAATACGGCCACATTATATTCAATGGGGGCATTGAATACGGCCTTCCAATGCTTAAGCATAGGAGATCTTGTATTTCCCCCAAAAAAGGTTGAAACTCTACCACCGGCAACCATCTATGACTGGCTATTGTCCAGGCCTAAAGAAAAAGTTGTGTTCCGATATCCCGACCGACCCTCCGATTTTGGGGCAGACCCTAAATTTTTAGAAATTCTTAGAAAGATTTATGACATTTTTAGCGTTTTTACCACTAAAATTCGCTTTTTACACTAAAAAAAAAGAATTTGTTTACGTTTTTTTACAAAAGGTATTGCACCAATTAAAATGAATGCCTAACCTTATTTTACCTTGGTTTTCACACAGAACGTACATCTGCTCTAAATAGACATCAGCCAGTCATAGATTTCTCAATGTTGTCAGTCATAGAGTTTTTTGAGAAAAGTTTATTGGGTCCTGGCTACATATTCAATATATCTTGTTCAAACACATCATAACCAGCGTTTCCCTACAATATTTGCGCTATACATGTCATTTACCAAGTTTGATATTTTGCTTCATATATAAATATAACGCTTATGATATATGTAATGAGACGTCTCCTGAAGACTAAGCCTTATGTGAATTTATGCATGTATGTCATGTAAAATTGAATGCGTATGCCAAAATCGACCTAGACCCCCCCCCCCCCACCCCACCCCCCTGTACGCATTTGGCCTAACCCCCCACCCCCCTTGGTGCGTATGTAATTAATGGATGGCCCCTAGGTAGGGTCGTGTAACCAGAGACACACCTTTTTTTTGGCCTGATGCATTCATAGTACCGGTACAAAGTTAGTGACGTTATTTATGCCTCTATATGGATTAAAAATCGACACGGTCCTTTTAAAAATCGATGCACACAGAAATCTTTATAAGGCCTAGTATGTTCTATATACTGCATATAGAAATCGACACAGTGACACGGCCCTTTTGCTTAAGGGAGTGTTCATTTATTATTTACAGGGGGGGTGGTAAGATTTCGCGCGGAGGGGCGAATTTTTTTTACGGCCCCCCCCCTCGAGAGCCCCCCCTTTGAACTATAGTAACGCGCTTGCTTTTTTGCTAAAAAGGGGCTTAAATGTTTGCGCCCCCTCCCTCAAGAGGGGTCAGAATTTTTTACGCCCCCCCTCAGGAGGGGTCGGAAATTTTTACGCCCCCCCCAAACCCACCACCCCCACCTGTAACTAATAAATGAACACTCCCTAAAATAGACAAATCGACATCAGGGCTGGTGACATTTTTACAGTGTTAGTGACAAGGGATAAGACCCGTTTCTTAAAATCGACAAGGGACATTGGCATTTCTTAAAATCGACAAGTGACACAGCAGTGCCTCTACATGGGTAAAAGTCGACACGGGCGACACAGCGACACGGCCCTTTTAGGCCCTTTTAAAAATCGACGGACCCAGGAAAATTAGGGATAAAAATTGACCCATAGTGATTTTTCTCTATGTTCTTACATAGCTAAAAATCGACACAATGACACAGTCCCTCTGCTAAAAATCGACACGGCGACATGGTCACAATTGTGGGTACCCATGTAGAGGCACACAGTAACCCCCCGTCTAGGGCCCTATGAAGAGCAGATCATTTATGAACGCTCCCCAGAAACATTTACAGATCCTTGAGCTGTAGGTGATTATCAGTACAAAATTCCTAATAACAGGGGAGGTGGGGTATTCTTTTTTTTTGGGGGGGGGGGGGAGGGGTTGAGGGTAAAAAATTCCACCTGTTTTGAACCAAAAGCCCACACGTTTCGTTTTAGCCATCCATATTATTAAAAAATAAATTGTTAATCGACCCTCAAAACTTTACTCTATAAGGCCACACCAAAAAAAAAGTTGGT
Source organism: Harmothoe impar (assembly GCA_947462335.1). NCBI lineage: Eukaryota > Metazoa > Annelida > Polychaeta > Phyllodocida > Polynoidae > Harmothoe > Harmothoe impar. The sequence continues at coordinate 5,241 of CANHQG010000007.1, read as the reverse complement.
CTACAGATTTTCATTTTTTAAATATGGTGCGAGCGAGTGAATTTTTTTTTTTCCAATTTTTTTTTTCTGTCTGCGGATCTTAACCTTATATCAAGTGAAATTGGCAATATTTTAATTTTTTCTGAGGGAAATTTTTTGCAAACTCCCAAAATCTGGATATCGATGAGAAAAAATGCCACCAAAATTATTTTTTTTAATTCAAATTTCTCAGAAAATGGTGCGGGCGCATCCGTAGACACTTTTTTCAAGAAAAAAAAATTGCATTTTCGAAAATATGGTGCGGGAAATCCGTAGACCAACTTTTTTTTTGGTCTGGCCTAAGGTGAGTTTTATATGGAATAACAAATTGTGTTTTTATAAAGTAGATACTAGGCAATTTTAGATCCAGTCGCGCACCCGTGACCGTGTCAATATTTAAAAGTTGAGTGTTTAATGGGTGTGGACCACTAAATTCGACATGGCGACATGGGCCGTTTTGGGCTTAGGGAGTGCTCATTTTTTAACAACAGGTGGGGGGCGGTGAGATTTCGCGCAAAGCCCGTGATTTTTTTTCACCCCCCCTCTAGAGGGGTCGAAATTTTTTACCCCCCCCCGGCAGGCTGAAAATCGCGCGCGTTCGCGCCCCTTTGTAGCATAGTAACGCGCGGGCTTTTCCACTCAAAACAGGTTGAATTTTTTTGCCCCCCCCCCAAGAGGGATCTGAATTTTTTACCCCCCCCCCGGTCAAGGGGTCCAAATTTTTTGCCCCCCCCCCCCAAATCCACCACCCCGCCCCCCTGTTGTTAAAAAATGAGCACTCCCTCAGTGACATGCGACATGAGGGATTTAAGTTTTAGTGACATGGGACATGGCCTTTTCTTAAAATCGACAAGGTGACATGACCATTTCTTAAAATCGACAGGGCGACATGGCCATTTCTTAAAATCGACAGGGGAAATTGGGACCCCCCCATCCAGACCTACTAATCCAGACCCCCTGTTTAATGGGTATCGACCCCTAAAATCGACATGGCGACATGGCCATTTCTTAAAATCGACATGGCGACATGGCCATTTCTTAAAATCGACATGTGACATGGCCATTTAAGTGACATGTGACATGGCCATTTCTTAAAATCGACATGTGACATGGGGCTTAGTGACATATAGAAAAATCTCTCATTTGGAGTGCAGTACCGGTAGGTTACCCAACTTTTTCTTCAAATTTTTGGTCCTGTAGATTGTTAATTTTACAAAATTTTCCTGGGGCCACATGTCAGGCCCCAATACCCCCATGTATTAATCCCTTAGTGACACTAGTGACATGACTTTTTCCTTGGTGACATGTGACATGGTCATTTCTTAAAATCGACATGCGACATGGGGACCCCCCCCCCATCTACCCCCCTTGTTTAGCCTATAATATGGTGAGTTCTAGAATAACTTTGGTTCTTGTAGGAATATTTGAAAAATTCTTTCAGTTTTGGAAAGCTACGCAAAGCGTGAGAAAGTTGGACCGCAGCGTGAGAGTGTGATTCCATTCCAAATGAGTCAAATGAGTGTGACTCACCAGGGCCCAGGGCGGATCCAGGAATTTGGGAAAGGGGGGGGGGGCGCAATACCTACTTCATTGGCCCGATTGGGGGTGTTGAACCATCTAAATGAAAATTTACCAAAAAATAGGGGGGCGCGCCCCTTGCCCCCCCCCCCCTGGATCCGCCCCTGCTCACGCCGAATGCGTGAGTCTTGAGAGGTCTGCAAAGACAAAATGGCATATGCCCCGCCCCCGGGCGGCGCTCACGGACTCAATCTATCACAAAATATTTACAGTTCTAGGTGTTCCCTTTTCGTCAAAAATGTTGATCGAGCACTTAGTCCACTTTTGAATGTGGCATACCAAGCAGCCCTGTTCGGGAGAGGATCGGACGAGTAGTACATGGCTGCTTACAGAGGCTACCTTCTGCCCCGCCCCCTTCTGCCCCCGCCCCCTTCTGCCCCGCCCCTCGTCTCGATGCCCGGTCCCGATGATATTCGATGATTGGGGGTGCAGAGGGCCCCCCCCCCCCCCCCCCTGAGGTCGGAAAGTCGCCGAAATTAAGGGGTCCAGGTCACAAAGTCGCTTTTTTGGACCCCCTAAAAGTATTGTCAAATTTCTCTAAAAGTCGCCAGGTCACTTTTATTATTGCAATATGTCAAAAGTCGCCTCCAAAACGGCCCAGGTTGCCAGGTCGCTTTTGACCCATCTGCAGCCACATGATTACAAATATTGAAATAAGGCCTACCTCCGGTTGCGGCAATAACGACGACCGCCGCGCCAGGCTCGGGATGTCGTCCATCCTTCTTGAAGTTGAACTTCTGCGGGTTTCCGACATCTTTTGGTTAGGATCTTAGAGCTGAACTTCTTCTTGCGATCTCAACTGTTCTGGCTTGAAACTACTGCGTCAGTAACCACGGCAACGGTAACCATGGCTACTTTGACGTAATGCGGTGCGTGACGTCAGCTGCACTGACCTAATTTCCGGTCTGTGACGTCACATGTGGTCGGTGACAAAAATGGCGCGGAGATGGGACGCAGCTCAAGTTGGGAGTTATTTGTACATCGCTTCGTTTTCTTGGAAATAGTTTTTCTAAATCAATATAGATTCGCCAGAAGGTAGAGGTAAGGACGCAGTTTACGATTGTATACTTTTTAAGAGAAAGAAAAAGGCACAGCATCATGGAAACAAAAGTTCGTGAGACGTGACGAAATTTCGTCAGACGTCATAAGTTTTGAATGCTCAATTTGGGGATTAAAATTGATTCTAAATGAAACCTTGATGCTGGATGGATATAGAGGAAGGCCTGCGGCGCGAGATTCTATTAAAGTTAAAACGACGTGATCCCATTTTAGACCGAAATCCATGACTATTTATAGAGACAGTCCCTGATCTTACTCGTCCGATCCTCTCCCGAACGGCAGCCAGTGAGCGCAGCCCGTGAGAGGTTGATAAATCTACCCTGTTTGTCCTGTTTACTTACTTATAGTACTTACTTATAGGTACTTATAGGTAGCTCTGGAAGCTGGCACTAAGGTGCCACTATTTCCAGCTCCAAAGTGATGATCGTTTCTTCATTTATTTATTTTTAGCCGTGTCCTGGGAGGGGTTCCCATTCCCAGTTGTATTTAAGTGGGTGGTCCTTCCAGCTTCTGTCCAGTCTATTTTTGAAGGCGTTGACACTCTCCGCCATGACCACATGATTTGCAAGACTGTTCCATGCTGAGACAACTCGTCTTGAGAAGCTGTTCTTTATTTTGTCCAGGCGACCTCCTTTCTTGAATAATTTTCTTTCGTTGCCCCTAGTTCTTCCCACGTTTTGATCCAGAGATAAGACATCTTCTTTGTTGCATTGATATTTGTTGAAGAGCTTATAGACCTCTATCATATCTCCTCTAAGGCGTCTAAATGCTAGTGTTGGTAGTTCTAGCTCAAGGAGGCGGTCTTGGTAGTTTTTTTCTTTCAGACCAGGTAGCTGCTTTGTGGCTCTCCTTTGTACCTTTTCCAGAAGTTCCTTGTCGCCTTTTCTATACGGTTGCCAGATGGGGGCTCCATATTCTAAGTGCGGTCTAGCTAGGGCAACAAATAGCCGCTTAAAGGACTCGTGGTCCAGTTGGGTGAAGGTCCTTCTTATTATGCCACACATCTGGTCCCTTTTATTGCTCTTGACCGGATCTCCTGTTTGAATGAGAGATCTGAATCAAACACTATACCTAGGTCTTTTTCAGAGTCAACCTCTTGGAGGGAGTTTTCATTTCCAGGCATTTTGTATTGGGCTTCGTACTTTGGCCTGCCTACGTGCATTACTTTGCATTTGTCCGGGTGGAAAAGAAGCTGCCACTTTGTAGACCAGGCATGTAATTTCATAATATCCTCCTGGAAGTTTGCGGAGTCTGTGGCATCTTGGATGCTTTTGTAGATCTTTGTGTCATCGGCAAACATCATTGCTGTGGAACCAAGGCCCTCAGGTAGGTCGTTTATGTATATGACAAATAGTAACGGGCCTAATACAGAGCCTTGGGGAATTCCGTTTCGGACTTCATACTTTTTAGACAGTGATCCATTTATCATGACCTGTTGTGATCTACCTGTTAGAAATGCCTCTATCCATTTGAGCATTTTCCCAGCTATTCCGTAGCTCTTGCACTTTAGGAGGAGGCGTTTATGTGGCACCTTGTCAAAGGCCTTTTGAAAATCCATGTAGGCAGCCGTGAGGGCTCCCCCGTCTTCAATAATTTTCAGCCAATCTTCTAGTACATGCAGTAGCTGGAGGACTGTTGATCTGCCTGAGACGAACCCATATTGATGTTTTGATAGTATCTCTTGTGAGGTAAGATGATCAAGTATGTTGTCTCGTATGATTGTTTCCATTGTCTTACATACAATGCTTGTTAGGCTGACTGGCCTATAGTTGGCAGGTTGGCTCTTATCTCCTTTTTTGTGGATTGCTGTTATCCTGCCTTCTTTCCATGAGGTTGGGATTTCGGAAATAGATAGGGATTTCTTGAACAAGTCTCTTAGGGGTTTGGCAATTTCTGTGCTGGTTTCTCTTAGAAGTTGGGGGTGGATACTATCTGGTCCCTGTGCTTTCTTGATGTTCAGCTTATTCAGTTTACTTTCGACTGCTGCTGTTGTTATATTAATGTTTTCTAATAGGGTTCTAATTCCTCTTTCCTCTGGTGTTGGGAGCTGTGGGAGGTTTTCAATATCCTCTTCTGTGAACACACTTGCAAAATAGTCTCCAAGAATGTTTGCCTTTTCAGTGTCGTTGGAAGACAGACCCTGTAATGGATTGTTTGGATCTAGGTATAGGTCAGGAATTCGATCTTGTATCCTATTTTTCGAATGTATATATCCCCATAGCCGTTTTTGGTTCTTCTTTGCTTCAGCGCAGACTTCCCTTTCTATTTTTTTCTCAGCTTTCCGGGTAATTGATTTTACTTTGTTTCTTGCTTGATTGAAGGCTTTCCGCTTTCTACTTTTGGTTTCTTGGGAGCAATGTGGGTCTTTTTTGCACTCTATAAATCTTGTCCATGTTCGGTGTTTCTTTTTAATAGCCTTTTGTTCCTGCAAGGAGAGCCGATATGGTTTTCTACTGTGGTCACCTGCTATAATTCGTGAGGGTATGTGCTGGTCTCTTATTTCCAGTAGAGTTGTTATTAGTTCGGAGTACATCCCTTCTACTTCTTGGCTTTGTATTGTTTCATCCCAGACTATTTGTTGGATGG